>OX377201.1:109827380-110215738 GCA_947396885.1 Heligmosomoides polygyrus polygyrus
TTATATCCTTCAGCCGGTGGGACAAAGCAACGGTTGTTGTTGTTACAACATGCTAAAGACACTTGAGAGTTGACCCCGAATAGATGCCTACACTCCAGCTCTACACTACAGCACGCTTAAAAATTGTTGTCCAGCAACTGGATGATTCGAGACAGAAACTCTGCCACACCCAGCAATTTCCCAAATTTATCCTTAACCGATTACCATTTTTTTCTATCGTTTGGATCGTCATGTGAATGCTAAAAAATTCAGCAACAAAGATAATGTCGAAAATGGCTTCTTATGTTACATTAATTATCGCAGTTCCAACTATTATAAAGATGGAATGTCTAAAAAATTGTCGCATTGAAAAAATCATGCTAATTGTAATGGTGGCCATTTAGATAACTCAAATTGCTTTCATGCAAAGTTATGATCTGTCAAGTTTTTCAGTCAATTCTCGGCCATTTCTTATGCAACGACCTAATAAAAAAGTGTGTTTTAGCGTTTTCCCAAAACTTAAGTTGTAGACTGAAGACCAAATGCTTTCCAACGGCCTAAGTTAATGATGTGCATCGTACGCTCTATTTTTACTGCTATTAAAAAAGAAATTAAATGTCTATAGGCATATAGCTCACCACGATTAGCGGCGTTGTATGTGTATGTGTGTCTTCTTAGATTGCAACCACATTTATTTCGTTCCAAGATGAGAAAATATTCTTCATGGGTCGTGAAGTCCTTCTTTTGTGCAGAGACGCTCCGTTTTAGTTTCCACATCACGCCATTCGCCGTTAAAGCATTCCAGCAGCACCGTTTTACCTGCGCGGATATCTATTAGCCATCTCACATACATCGTTTATTAAAATGTCGTGCCTTACCTCCACATTCTGCATTCACTTTCGAACCGGTTGCGTAGAACCTGACGAAGTCGTCCTTATAACTATCACTGCCTTCTCCTTTTCTAACAACAACTTTTTCGAAGCCCAGTTTATCAAACAAGTCGTTTCCGCTACAACCTCCTGCAAGTAAGTTTCTATTTTGACATGCATATTATTTCTGATAAACCAGATTTTGAATTTAAGAAAAAACTTAAAATTATAAATTTAAAAAATTTAAATTAGCTCTAAAATCACTTTCGAACATTTTTTTTATTGAACTCAAACGCAACAAAGTCTAATCTTGAGTATTTACGTTCAAAAAAAAATGCTTTTCGCAGTACCAAGCTCTAACCTCGAAAATTACGATCAGGAGATCCAGGTCTATAGAGGTGAATGAACCAGGTTGAGGTAGGGTCCCTTAACTTGACAACTACTGTCTGAGGCCAATTCTATGGTTGTGTCCAAAAAAAAACTATTCCTGAAAGGGTGAAGAAGGTGAATCAGTTGCTGCGCCCTTAATTCCACGGTGAACAGATGCTCATGCGCTATCAGGTTTAATCGGCGCTAATTTTGCGTAAATAGCGAGTCTTTTCTTAAGCTGCAATAAGACGTTGACCCTGTACAATAACCAAAGAAATTTTGTGCAGTGGACGGTTGAGAGATGAGCCCGGAAACATTTCCGAAACAGAAATTGCATAAAAGAAGACATTGGTTACTCTTTGGTTGAATTGCGCACGAGCTACACATTATGAGTACCTTGTGAATCAATTATCGCGAATACCACGTTAACAAGTCATCCAAATGTTTCAACGTACAAAACCAGCAGCCGATCCTCCTTCACTATTCTAAACCGTAATTCTTACAGTAAACGCTTCCAATGTCAAACCCCCTCGAGAATGGGGCACCTTGTCAGACATAATTGCCAGACCTGTCGCCGACGGATTACGGCATTTTTAACCATCTCAACAACCCAATAAAGACAGGGTGTTCAAGAATCAGACATGTGCGGAAACGACCTTCAACAGCTTTCGCTGCTTCCGGAAGTCCGGGTTTCTATCACAACGGAATTTTTGATCTTTCAGAACGTTGGCAAAAATCTGCAGATCCCCGCGGTCTTTAAGGTTTTTCAGAATAAAGTTGTTTGAGTTCAACTATGAAATTTAAAACTACGCGCTAAAAACGCAATTAATTTGTAAACAACCTAAAGAGTATGAAAACGGTCTATATTTTGCGTAAAGTTAGTTTATATCTATTATCTATCGTAAGACGGTGACAAGATCGACAGAAAATCCAGTGAATTTGTAGAGTCACTCCATCTTTAACACCCATGCTACTGTTTACCACTTTCCTTCTATTTTTCCATGCTCCTTCTTTTCATTTACGCAGCAAAGCATTGTCCTCAGTCGAGTGAAGGATTCTACTTCTCTGCTCCTTCAACTTCACTTTTGACTCACTCTTCCTTCTAGCAACGACTACTTTTTCGCCTCTCCATTGTTGTAGCATCGATAAATGAGGTTTGATGTCAACTACATTTGTGTCCTCCCATAGACGTGGGAACAATGGGATAGAAGAATCATTAGACCGTTTCTTCTTAAACAATCTGGACGAAACTTAAAGCAAACTAATCTCAACTTAGTTGCGTTAGTTAATTGCCTAAAGTCTATCTACTAAAGTCAAGGAATTGGTCGACAAAGTAGACAAAAAATAGGTAACAAAATGGACATATTACTGGAAGATCTCTAGTGCTGTTGATAGTAAGTGGTCTCGAAGGACCATGGTTTTCACCGTCCCAACGAGCAGGGGAACAACCGAAATCTAGTTAACGGGATGCGCTCCAGAAAGCCATTGGAACATGGGAATAGAAGCGGGAATAAAAACGAGAAACGAACGGATTGATCTAATAAGATGCCGCTTATTGTATAATATTGAAATGTATTTAAACAAACAAATAAATAATACAAAGTTGCTTGTACTTTGCATGGGATCTTGCTTTTTTATATTTTAAAATGCGCGATGTGTTATAAGATTTTGATTTGAAAACTGTAAAACGAATAAAAATAAAACGTCACTTGCGTTTAGGCATTCCTCAAGAGCAGTAAAATTCCACTGGCCGTCAATGCATTCTCCGAAAATCGGTCCTAAAACGATAATATTTTTGGAACTTCGGCTCTGATCACAAGGAAAGGTTGTGCTGGAAAAGATGAAATCACTTATCTCTTTTCGAACATGTATACGGTGACTTGCTGCAAACTTTTCTGACACAAGTGTGTTGAGAGTACTTTCCACTCTTGTCCACTATCGCGGGTGTGCCTTCCTTTCTGCCTGTCTCGTTGGTCATGGTGAAGTATTTATAGTAAACAGATGTGCTAGTTCCAAGTGGCTTGCATCCTAAATGCCTTCAATAATAAAACATTTCACAGTGGGTAGTCACTTGTAGGAAAGCGGACTCTTATTTAAGCAAGGACTTGTCTTTCATGACATATAAATGTCTAGTTGTAAATCTTTTTGATTTTACATTTTTTTTATGTCGCGCTACACTTTTATTTCATTAATATCTGCAGATGAGTTGTGGAAACGTAGATAGAGTTGGAGGTGAACTCACTAGGATCTGGGCATTTCCTTGTCTTGCGATAGTACCTCCATCGACTTTCACCAGTGGTACTGTTCATGTAGCAAACGGCAACAAATTCCCTTAAAGTAAAGGTCATATAAAATCGTCATGTAGGAAAACTACTACGTGTCTATGAGTCTTCTAGATGATGTCTATGATGATGAAACTTATCTGGACCAGCTTTTTGGCTGAGTGCCCTACAATGCCTTCTTGCATGCGTCCATGGAGGGTAATTTCCAGAACTGTCCTTAGTTGCTTTTGGTCCGACGGCAGTTCGACTGCCGGCGTATCCGTAGTAATCGTAGAAGACAATTCCATCGTCTGGTAGCGGTGAGCAACCTGAATATTTTTTCAAAGAAAAAGCTTAAGTAATTGTGGGCAGTGTATTTGTTGCATCAACCAACTTGACTTAACAGCTTTAACCAGTTCGACAGTAATGATCGAAAAGGACACTGATGACAACAACATTAAACCTGGTTTGCTCCGTCTCTATACAATACATGTAGAATTAGAATAGAATTGATTAACCTCATCATGCTCATCAGTGAAGAGGTAACTATTTAATTTAGTTGTTAGTACAGCACAGGGCAATGTATTCTTGGCTTTTATTTATGTACTGACAGCCAAGCTTTACAAATAAAAATAAAAATAAACACATTATGAATGCTTTTTATTAATTAGCTAAAAATATTTTTATTTATTTTTTCTATTTTATTCAAAAGTATGGGTGAGAATAGTTTCAAAAACTGCCTGATTTCGATTTACTGAGTATTTAACAAGGCAATGTTGAACAATTGAGTTGAAACGGAATGCGGAATGATTCTTGAGCATTGAGAAGCTTTTCAACCTTCTCGAAAGTTACCAATCTTGCATCACATTTGGCATGCTGTGAGGCTCTGGATTGCGAAGTATTGAAGACTACGCGTCTCATTTACTTTATCATAGCTTTGTTTCAATTGTAGCAGAACAGGTTAGTGTCTGGTCTATATGGTCGATCCAATTCTTTTGTGAATGATATGGGAGGTATACTTCTCGTTCACATTAATTTCACAGGAATTCAAGGCTTATACAATATCGAGTTCAACACGTTGACGACGAGAGCGATTTTCACGTGCCTGGCGCGTGGGACCAGCGCGCCGCACAAATGTGTCACAACATACCGTGGCGCAAACTTCGTCTAAGGATAAATTTGGGATTACAATCACGACATTAGTGTTCGTCTCAACAGTTACGGCCGGCTGCCTCCGCCCTTACGTGGTTAACTAGGGTAGTCATGTGCTAAAGTCATGGTCAAATTTCCTCAGGGAATTTCCGTACTCTTTCAGGCGATTGCTGCGGGACAGCTTCCATGCTGCGCCAGTACCGTAACATCCCAGATAACCCTTGTGGCCGAAGTTTGGACGAAATTGAAGAGTACAGCCTCGGCAGCCTTAGTCAGCCGAACCCACCGTAACCTATCATAATCGGCAGAAATTTGGAAAGCGGAAATCAGGCTCGTGATCAGCAGCACCCTAAATACCCCCCTTGGCGAAGTTTGGGCGAAAAAATGGTTTCGACCTCTACTCAACCTCTAGAGTCCTGAAAGTGTGATAGTGCGCTTTTTTAAAAATTGAAGGTAAGATTTGTTCCAGCTTCTCAAACCACTGCTACACTGCGTTTGGGTAAAGTGGATGGTACTGACACGACTATCGACTATGAAGGAAACCGGCCGCAATTGTCCCAAGTGACAGGGCATCGTGTTCAGCATCCTGATTATCCTCTAAGGACCAAGTTTGAGTGGACCGGATACCATTTTTGTTAAAAAAATATACCGTCGCGCACCATTGAGCGACATTGTCCTCAACGTTTTAAGAAAGGCAACTAGCCTGCAGTGTAGTAGCTCCTCTACATCCACTCCTCTACATTTCCTGTGTGATTGAAGGTGCTGTTTTTTTGAAGGAGAAAACAAAACAGCGTGGAGTGCTTCAAAGATGTGAGAGGGACTACAAACCATCAAAAATATTTTTTTGCTCTCTTCATTAGTTTTTTTTTGTTACGGCGCGCTGCTTTTATGTCAAGGAGTTAATGCTCTATGTTAAGCATGATTGCATTTTCCCACTCCTGCGTCAACTCTATCTTGCATATAACCTTCTTAGCTCTCTCTTCACGAAATAGCTGCTACAGATAACCAGGTCGTGGACGACAGCCAGATCCAAAGCTCTTTCACCATTTGGGTTTATCAAGCTGACCCCTTTACCTTCATGAACCTCTTCCACTCTACTTTTGCAACTCCCCACGTGCCCGTTCGTGTCAGCTGATACGGATAGATAGCCACCTTTTGGTACTGACCCTTTGGTCATCCGGTCTTCGGAGCGGAGACGGACATGATAGTCCAGTAACCCTCCTTCGAATCCGGGCGCAGTGACATGGTACGGTCGCTTATCCTTTTGGACAGCAGCTACCGAATCCTTGAGGGACTCTGTCACAGCTATCTCTACACCATTCTTCTTTCTGTCCTCTCCGTTGTAGAACAGTTCGAACCATTCTTCAATATACTTGGCCTTTGCCCCTTTCCATCTTGTTCTTCCTTCTTACGCTTAGTGGAGTTCGTATCACCTTTTCTTGCCTTCAGGTTGCCCCTTTTCGTGCCTTTGCGCCGCGCTGTGATTCAGATATCGCTAATCTTCCGAAGATTTATCGAACTCCTTTTTAGCTTTGGAGACCCTACTAGAGATTGGAAACCTCGGCTGAACATTGCCGTTCGACTCCCTTTAGCACCCACGCTACGTGCACTTCTCGCAAGAAACCGAGCGACCGTTGCTTTGAGATGCGTCGTCCAATCCTCACTTTCCGCACTTTACTGCGATGATTTTTGAGATTTCAACATGCGTAACGAATTTTCCGGCACCAGTTTAGGGCATGCCTTCATCCATTGCAAGCAGGTATGACAGAATGTAACTTAAAAGCTGTTGATGTACACCTTCGCTGCGCTAGCCATGGATCCGAACCTGATTAGATCACAAGCCTGAAGCACAACGCGAAGAAGGCTTGAAGAAGGTATCTTACCTTGCAGAGGAAGCAAAAGTTGAGCTTAAGCTAGAGCGCGCTGTATATGAGCATTTACGAAACTTTATGATTTACGAACTAGAATGTCTTAAATTGAAAACGCTTAAAAAATTCCTAAAATCATAAATCGCAAAATCGCAAATCGTAATTCGTATTTACGCCTACCCCTGTTGCTGTTGATTATCAACCATTCTAGAAAGACAATTGGAATAAAGAACTTTCTCAGATCTAGCTTCGTTAGGTATACGCTCCCATCAAATGAAAAGACTAGCAAAGAATAGCAAACTTGTGAGCTCACCATAGGGTGGGCATACTGGTGTGCTAGAAAACCTCCATTCAGCATTGTAGCACATGCCGACAACAAGACTTAAAATAGTGGTTTTAAGGTTACATCACTATAATTCCACCATAAAGTGATGAAGCAAAAAGAATGAAAACTTATCTTGAATTTTGCTGTCTGCAGGAAACTTTTTGCAGGTTCTGTTAATGTATGTTAGTTCAGGATATTTTCCGCTGGCATCTGGATGGACACTTGTATTATAATGGATTCTTGAAGTTAGAGTGGCTTTACGATACTCGAAGCTGACAGTATCGTTATCCGACAACGGCAAGCACCCTAAACATATGCATGCACGCATAAAGCATAAAAAGTGTCGAAACGGCTGGGTCAAGGTTTAGTTCGAAATTCATGTTTCAAAGTAGCTTATCATTCGACTACCCTGATTTTGGTGAAAACTTACCTCGGGCTCCGCATTCTTGTAATCCCTCATAGTAGAACCATTCTGATAAAATGCAGACGCCGACGTACTGACTTAAAATCTAGACGCTTCTTGATCCCATTGTATTAGAGGCGCTGCACTGCAGCAAGAAAAACGGAGAGAGAAAAGACAGTTTATACTTATCTGTCGTGTCTTCTCCATGCAATCCTTTACAAAATCGTTTGACGCGTGTATAATCAGGATACATTCCAGAACTGTCGTTTTGCGCAGGAATTTCGCCGTCCTTAGAACGTTTTGCAAAATATTTGTAGGTGGCAGTTTCATCAAAAAATGGCATGCAGCCTTAACATGTTTTTTAAGGGATGCATAGCTTCTTCTAATTACTGTAATCTGTAGTTAACTCACCGCTGCCATCTGTAGCTGCAACCTCGAGTAGGCCAATTACTACAATCAGCAGCATTTCACTGTAACGTCATTAAATGACGATTGGATAATTTGAAAAAGTGGAATATGTCCCAGAGCGCTCAAGGTAGTTATAAGATTTACTGGAAATTCCAGAGGACTGGGCTAATACCACTCTTGATGGAGGAAGTGAGCGAAAAACAGACAATTTCACTCAACGCTAACGATAAAGGACCGACTAACCTTCCTTCTCTGCTTCTTTTATCTGAACGTATGTGTACAATAAAGAACGTCGGCTCCAAAAACCAGCTGACATCGGTGTGCAAAGTGTTTAATCAGGCGAAGTTAAACAATTACAACGAAATGCAAAATGATTCCTCTGCAAGAACTGATTTTCCACTTTCCGAAAATATCTTTATCCGAAGGCTACAAAACTTGCATGATTTTGTTGATCCATTTCTTTCGCAAGTGACTTAAAAATATGAGAGCCACACTTGTCGTTCACATTAGCTTTACAGGAGTATAATCCTTGAAAAAATATCGAGCTTGGAACAGGCAGCTAGCTTGCATCTAGCAGCCACATGTAGATCCACTTTTCCACGCTTTCTGAGTCGTTTAGAAGACCTTGTTTCTTGAATGAGAATACGCTTAAGATGTCTCGTTGAGGTGAATGTCAGTAGACAAATAACAAAAAACCTTCCTTTTGCCCTACTATTTATCTTTTTCGGTTTCAGCTTGGTTCTATAAATATTTCACTTTGTTTTCACAGTAGACGGAGATTGCGCAAACATCAGAAACCGAATAGTAGAGCATCGCATTTTGTCTAGGAGTTAATGTCCGGCTGAGGGCATGCATTTATCCATTGCAAGAGTAACGATTGCTGCCGGCCTGCTTGCCCGTCATCATTCATCATACCGCCATATTCAACGGTTTTGCACAGAATTGTAACTGGCGATGAAAAATGGTGTTTGTATGTATGTACGTCAACATGATGCACCGTAAAGAATGGCTCAGCACTGGTCAGCAAGCAACACGCAAAGAGAAGAAGGTGACGGAAGTGCTCATCCTTGACGACCTGGAACTCCATTTTGATGACTTGAAAATTAGCAAAAATTTAAATGGCCGAAGAACAAATTATATGTTCTGTTAGAACAAGACATCAACTTTCGAGTATCAGATGAAACTGAGCAAGGCAGACTGAACAAGAAGGAGTTGTTGGTGAAGATGATTTTTCTGTTATGACATTTTGTTGATCTTCGACAGAAATCAACATAAACCAATAGACGCAACACAAATTCTTATAGAGCAAGACATTTTCTTCCGAACGACATATAGTACCAAGCAAAAAATTTCAACCACAGAGCAGGAGCTGTCGCTAGAAATAAATTTTGTCCTTCGGGCGTCTCAATTTGATCGCATAAAAATCAATAAAGGACAAATGAGCAAATAGGACCAACACATATTCTTGTAGTGCAGAACATTGTCTTCCAAATGCTGTGAAAAACTGCGCAGAAATTCTAAACCTAGCGAAGAGAAGGAACTGTCGGCAACGGCCACTTTTCACTTTTTCACTTTTCCCTTAAAGAAATAAAATTTGACAAAGCTCGGGATGATGAAAGAAGAGCGATTCGTGTTCTGATGGACCAAATTATTCCCTTTTAAAAGCTGTGTAGCACTATCCAGAAAACCGCCGGCGAAATCCGCAACGAATTGTTGAAAAAACGGCGATGCTTATGGTCCAACCTAATACCTTATTCCACCTACGTTTCGGTGCCATCTTTTTCTTCAGAATCTGCGAATGGAAGAAAAAGTTGGAGAAACATCACGCTTAAGGGCCGTTTCAAGTTACAGCGGCTTCAAAAGGTGGCGAAGACATGAGGTAAACAAAGTTTTCCAGCAATGCAAGATTCAGTTTGGTTTAGTCGTGTTAAAATCTTAGAACTTCTCTCAAGGTGGCCAAATGCATCATCGGAGACGCCCGATGGTGTTCCATTTCAATTCATAAAGAAGGTTGCTCATCACATTGCGACCCCTCTTGAGTTTCTGTTTAACTTAATATTTGTTCGTGCGGAAGTGGGTAGGAAGTGGAGGCATTCATTTATTACACCAATTTCCAAG
This sequence comes from Heligmosomoides polygyrus polygyrus, assembly GCA_947396885.1. Taxonomy (NCBI): domain Eukaryota; kingdom Metazoa; phylum Nematoda; class Chromadorea; order Rhabditida; family Heligmosomidae; genus Heligmosomoides; species Heligmosomoides polygyrus. Next base: position 109,837,133 of record OX377201.1, read on the forward strand.
AAACCTCCGTATAGTAATCCTAATAATTACAGGTCTGTATGTATCACCTCCGTTTTTTGCAGACTTTTCGAAAAAATCCTTAAAATTAGTATTGTTAATCATTTGGAATCTAATTGCATTTTGTCTCACTGCCAACATGGTTTCAGAAAAGGGAGATCAACTGAAAGACAGATCCTGGAATCTCTTGATGATTGGACCTCGGAAATTGATAGAAAGCGCTATATAGATGTTATCTACTTCGACTTTGAAAAAGCATTTGATAGAGTCTCGCACAAACTGCTGCTATTAAAATTAGATCAGCTGGGAATACGTCATCGAATATTGGCTTGGATCGAAAGTTTTCTTCACAATCGCACCTTTCAGGTGAGGGTTAATGGCTGCCTATCTAGTATTAGGCCCCTGTTATACCCCCCCTCCCCCTTGAGCTTCCGCGGATGGGCGGAAATCGCGTCGGGACCCCGCTCCGGGCCACTCGTCGCGCCCCGCCACGCCTGCCGTCCGCGGTGCACCCCTAGTCCGCGGACGTCCCGCGGATGCTCCCGCGGGAGTATAACAGTGGCCTTAAGGGAGCACCTAGTGGTGTGCCTCAAGGTGGGGTGTTGTCACCTTTATTATTCATTATTTATATTAATGATCTGCCGCTGGAAATCGAACGCTAGGTGTGACTTGTAAGTTGTTTGCGGATGACGTAAAGGTTTTTAGTAATTTGCAGAATGAGGATGACTCCATTAGCACTCAAGCCGCAATAGATGAGGTTGTTCTATGGTCGAAATTATGGAAGCTCCCTTGTCTGTTAACAAACTGAGGTGTTTCATTTGGGACCCTCTAATCCCAGACACGCCTACCAGATAAATGGTACTGTTCTTGAAGGTGTTGACTACATTAGAGACCTTGGCTGTCTCCTCGATTCAAAACTTAGCTTTGATGACCATTGCAAACTCATTTCTAGTAAGGCCACGCAGAGGTTATTCCTCTTGTTTAAGTCCCTCAGTTCAAGTGATCCTTCCCTACTCATTAAGGCGTATAAAATTTACGTTCGCCCAATTCTTGAATACGGCACATGTGTTTTCTATTCAAGAAAGAAAACCGTAATTGATATGCTAGAGAAGGTTCAAAATAATTTCACGAGGAAAGAATTCATTAGAGCTCTCGGATTCACCTACAACAGTATACCTCGTGGTTGAATCAGAAACAAAATGTTAAAACTTGACAGTCTTTACCTTAGAAGGAAAAGAAATGATTTCATTATGGCACAGAGAATAGTGGTAACACTAGTTGGTTTAAATCCTGATAAATTCTTCACCTTTCCATGCTCACGCACACGGGGACTTGAGCGTAAGCTGGTGCATAAACAGCCACGTACAACGCTTAGCGGCATTTCTTCACTTTCAGAGCCGGATCGGAGTATTCCAAACTGAGCAAAAAAGTGCAGGTCCCTGACGGGTTGACTAAGTTCAAAAGCGTTTTATCTGTGCACCTGAAGTGTTAAAATTTAGTCGGTTCCATAAAAGCAGCCTTTCTCCTTGCCGTTGTGTTTCATTCTTCTTCCACTCTTGTTGTAGGTCCTACAATGCAGTGTGATCTATTATAGCCAGGTCTGTTCTATGTTTCCTTGGGTCTATTGTTGCTTAAACGCTTAGGCGGCATTTCTTCACTTTCAGAGCCGGATCGGAGTATTCCGAACTGAGCAAAAAAGTGCAGGTCCCTGACGGGTTGGCTAAGTTTAAAAGCGTTTTATCTGTGCACCTGAAGTGTTGAAATTTAGTCGGTTCCATAAAAGCAGCCTTTCTCCTTGCCGTTGTGTTTCATTCTTCTTCCACTCTTGTTGTAGGTCCTACAATGCAGTGTGATCTATTATAGCCAGGTCTGTTCTATGTTTCCTTGGGTTTATTGTTGCTGTTGTTCTTTAAATCCCACATGTGGTCCACATGTAATAAACAAGGAGTAACTAATATAAGCTGCCTTGTAGAAACATTGGCTCAATACAATACAATACAAACATACAAAATTCTTTTAAGGCAAATCGGATTAGGGTGTGGGTGAATGAGACTCTGCTTTTGAGTCACTACCTCAGCGCGCTTCTAGTTTAAGCACTGGTGGACGGTTCCTACAGAGGTGGGCAAACAGAGAAGATTCCTGGGTTAGGGCCCTTTCTTCCCATGAATGTAGTCCTCAATCCTGCTACTCGCGACGTCATAGTGGTGCAACGGCTGGAATGTGGTTATGCTCTTGCTGCTCCTGTATGAAATCGCAATTTGCCGTTGTTCACAATGAAAATTAGGTATCATCAGTTATGAAGGTTTTTTCGTTGTATAGTGACATCTTTTTTAATAAAGGAGCTGCATAATAAGGTTAATGTCGGAGTGCTATTGGAAAAATTCCCTCCTCCTCTCCAACCAGACGTCTGACGGCCGGGATATTTTGTACCCGTCTGTCTGCCCGTCTATCCGAGGCGTTTCCAAGACATCGCGCCACAAGCGTCCATGTAGCGTGTAACCGTCGTCGTGTCATCGACGGCCCGCAACGGGCGTCCGTATATCGATGTATTACTTATCATCAATCAAGACAGATTGTGAATTGTGGGCAAAGGCGATATTATCGATGGACATTGGCAGTTTGTTGTTATGTGCGTCCATAGTCCACCGTTCGTACTTTATCACCTTTCTGAAAGCGTAATTTTGGGAGAAAATGAGGCCTTTAAAAGTTGCCACTACTTTCAGGTTTAGAGCGTAGCGCCAGATTCATCGAACGATTACTGCCCTTTAATGGTAAAAATACCGCCAAACCTGATGCTGAATGAATGTCCTATCAGAGGTTTGGCGGTATTTTCACTGGTTGTCGCGTCCGCGATCCTGGTTCGCTTCCGCGATCGGTAGGCGGCGCGGTGACAGCGACGTCTAAGGCACCGCCTCCTAGTAACTGCATTTTACCACTATATGTGTTCCAAGTAACCGTTAGTTTATAAAACATTGTAGCCGCTGAACCTTTACCACGGAAAGGGTGCGCACACTGGTAGAGGACGGTAAGCAGTTGATGAGTCCTGCCTCTGATGGCTTATAATTCCCTAGTAAGTTGATAAGGAGAAGAGTTGCGGGAGCACTGATGCAAGATAACGTGAATGGCAGCTCAACGAAGGGTTTGACCAATGCTAACTCATCTAGCATGTTTTCATCTTTCCCGTCTTATCCGCATAGCCCTTATCAGTCACTATATAACCAAGCAGGAGTGAGGTTGTATCCAATTGTGTCCTACATACAATCCCATCCGGTACGGCTTACGTTGACAATGTCCTTTTTAAACGCTACGCCGCCGCGTTCAAAGCCGTCGCTAACACCGCCGTAATCAGACGTAAGGAGTCTTCCCTGAGTATCCTTGTCGGATGGAGCGCCACTGAAAGGCAAAAGAGGCGCAATCATGGTGGACTTTCCCACTCGCAAATAAACGTGCAAAGAAAAGTACGTACCACGTTTCGGAGGGGTGCAAGTCTAATCGGGATGAGGTCCACCTGCCACTCTCATAAACCCATGGTTTGAATAAAAAAGCGTGCGGTTCAATCCCAATGAGGGGAGAGGGCAGGGCGGCCTCGGGCCGGAACGCATGTGTGCGCGTCGAAAGGTTCACCGTGGCGATACGTACAGGGATGTCTGCGGGCTCCACGTATCGACCCACGGCCGCTGTACGGCTATTCCTGTACGAATCGCCACGGTGAACCGACGCGTCTTTTTCTCGTCTTTTCGTGTGACGTTTTTTCGTCTAAATTTCCTCTTTACTTCAGGAGGAAGATTGCAGTAGCCACAGTAGGAGTTCAGATAGGCATGTTATGTTACAAGTATTCATCTCTATGTAGTGTTTCAATGTGAGTATGGAGTGCCCCCCCCCCATTAGGATTGAACCAAGCGCGCGACATAAGGTGCAACCATGCAAACTTTATGTTCTCTAGTCTCGACAATTGATAGAATGGGTGCACAAAACAGCGTTGATGAAGCGGTAGTGGAAAACACTGCAGAATGAAGCAAACCTAAAACATATTCGAACAACTCTGTGCTTCGCCACAGTCAAGCAGTTGAGGCGCACTCTTGTTGTCAGAAGACGCGTAAGAACATGACTTGAAAAAATTCAGAATGAAAACGCGAAGGTTTATGCGGATTTATTGTTCTTTAGGAGAATGTCGGATGGACCCCTCCCTCAATTGGACTTGCACATTCGGAGGCTTTAGGACCTTATTCTAACGCCAAGCAAATTGCGGCTGCGGTGTAGTAAGGGGAGGAAAGCAACTTGATTTTACGCTGACCCACCACCGTATACGACGTCGAACGCCACATCGTCGTGGCATAGTTTTGGAGACATCGGTTCAATGTCGCCTCCTGATTTCGGACGAGCTGTTTGCTGGGAACTGGTAGTCACCAACCCGGCAATTCTCTATCTTGACATTAGAACGATTGCTGGCCTTCCGGCTGCGGAGAGCGCGCGTCAGCGGTGCTCTCTCGCGTGCACTCTTTCTCTCTCGCCACGCTCTTGGGTTCGTACGTTAGGTGTCTCCCTGAGTTACGGTAGCGCGCCGCCGCCCCCGATTACGGTAGCTTGGCGGGTTGTTGAGCCACCTCGAACAGGTATAGCGGATGAACAAAACAGACTATGCGCATTGAAGTTTACTTTTTGTAGATGGAGAATAAAGACTTTATTCGTTTTGGCTCTTCTTTTCTCTTCGATCTTCTAGTTTCCATATGCTTTTTGACGCTGAGTGACCCCTGCTGCGAGTTCGACTTTATAATACACTTTGATGAAGGCTTTGATAAACATCGAACTAACCACATCCACATACTAGTAAAGACTGCACTTAACTAAAAGAAACTATAAAACAAGCAAAGGAAAGCACATATAAAAGTTGAAAAGAGAGCATGGTCTGAGCGAAACCTATGAAGCTGTCGAAGACTAAGGAAGTGTAGAAAATCAAGGAACTTGATGTGTTGCTTCTTTCATCATTTCTTCTTTGGGTGCAATCTTAGTTGGTGGTGGCCGCTTTTAAACGACTCCATAAGGGCTGAATGTGTTCAATATTACACTATATTGAAAACACTCACTCCATAGATGATAACTACATCATAGAAAGCAAAGCAAAACTCACAAAACACAGAAACTATTTTAAAAAATTAGCTACATCAAGAGATTCACAAATTATTGTTACGTAAACTTGATTGTCGTGTCCGTAGCCACAGACTGATGCAGTGATCAAACCATTGATTCACTGACAAGTTTCGACACGTCTTGACAGAAATTTTGGCGGCAACTTAGAAGTGCGCGTCTGCGTGCGAGCTATTCGTTTCACAGCGCTCGCGCCGAGCGATTGGCGCGGGCGAGCATCTTTGTTTCCATTCTTGCGCTTTTACTTTCTGGTGCCATTAGGGTCGAGGAAGGGGGTGGGTGAGAGGGATATGACCATGTTGTACTTTTTGAAATCTTTTTTTCAGCAAAGGCGTGTTCCACCCCCACGGTGAACTGAAGTGAGCCATTTCTGATGCAACTGGACATACGCATGTCTTCATACCACCGCGTACAACACTGAGTAGGTGGTGACCCCCCCCCTCTTTTGACCCTATTTGCGCCTACTTTCTTTTGCTTCAAGGTTTGGAGTTCAGTATGCATAGTATGCGCTAAAAGAGTTGATTTTATTTAATTTTATTAATTTGAGCTGATGATTTCTTGAAGTGCATACTGAAACCCAAACCTTGAACTCATTGTTAATAGTCGTTATTGGTCTCGTTTCAATGTTTTATTAGATCTACATTAGTTTAGAGCCGCCCCCCCCCCAACTAGGATCTTGGAAACTTCTACTAACTGGACAGCCAGGTTGGTGTAGTTTATTTAATTACACGTATTTGTATACGTTAGTAGCTCTTTATTGCATTTTGTTATGTAAAAAATGATTTAAAAGTGGCCACCACCAACTAGGATTGCACCCTTCTTTGTAATCCCAGAGGCGGCATGTGGTCGCACCCAAAACGTGCACAAAAGAAATGAGCAAATGCGACTTCCGCTCAACTCGCCTCATTTCGTAGCGAAATCTTGTCCGAGGCGGACGCAGCACCCGGTCAGCCTACGGTAATCAGGCGTGTCGCTCCTCCTTTTACAGTAGTGGGAGACACCAAATGTAACACACCCCCACGCTCTTAAGCTGCCGGCTACCGTACTATCGGTGACAGGAAGACAGATTGTCGACGATGGGTCGCCGAAGTATAACATATGCCTTAGGGTGTGGGCAGCCCACTACCGGCACTCAAGCACACGTACGACGTAACGAGGCAATTCCCACATGTTGGAGGAGTTCTTATTCATTTAGTTCGTGCGGTGAAGAAGCGTTTTACCTGAGGCCCTCTCGCTGCAACTCGCATTGTACGTTGGAATGCGTCAGATTGTGTACAATGTGGGAAATTCCACGACACCACATTCGGGGCCGGGTTCATCAACGACTTACAGCAACTTAACAGAGAAAATTACAGCCGAAATTCCTGATGGCGCGGCTTATCAAGCGATATGGTGAGCGATATGCCGCGTTATCTAAGTTTTCTGCTGTGAATTTTCTGTTAAAGTTATGTAAGTCGTTGATGAATCCGACTCCTGCCATGGGCAAGTGGGAGAGGGTGAATTCCAGTTAATACGTCTGCTGTTGGTCGTGCACATGTTTGGTTGTGTTGGGCCGTTGTCGGTGTTGGGTTGTATACGTCGTTGTCGCCTGGGTCGCGTACTGCTTCTGTCCCCACGGACAAGCTGGAGGGGCGCGCAGGAGGGCGAAAGGGGATGAAGGCCCACGCTGGAGTTTTTCCGCAAGTGAGCAAGGTCACTACCTGTCAATACAAACCAGTACGCAGGCAATACGTGGCATCAAGGCTAGGGAACCGAAGGTCTCTTCCCCATGGGTTTGGAATTTCCTTGGCGACCCTTGAGTGTTCTGTGTAGGTTTCGTGAGCAGGGATTGCCTCTGCCTGCGGGGCCGCCGATCGCAACACGCGCACTGTGCCAAGAGTTTCTCAGTGGCATTCATCATCTGAAACGTTTCCAGTGGATCAAGCATGTCGCACAAAACTCTGACTCTACTCGTGACAGTCCTGTTGCTTGGTGATGTTTTGTGCTTCAAACCGATTCCATCTTCTGTGGAGGAGGATGCTCCCGAAGGAAAAGAAGACTGGACTCCTTTTGGCTCCGCTTGGTATAAGGTACGTCAGGTTGTACGGCGTCATCCTTTCAAGTAGGACATTTCTTCTTCATTTGCATGTACAGTCACATCAAAATGGTACAACAGTAAAGAGAGAAACTGGCATATTCGGTAGATAAATATCAGCGAGAGGAGCTCATTTCGGTCCACATGTAAACGAACTAGATTCATAGATTGTTTAATGTAGTGTTGAACTTGAAACCGAGATGGTACACGCTTTACTGACGACTGAAGTTTCGGCGATGTCGCCTTCCTCAGAGTCTGAAAAAGTCCAAACATATGTTGAAGCTACTGGGCCAAATATCGCCATGAACCTTGCGAAAATTCAAAGACCTCCCGAACAGCAACCCTTCCAGCAGAGAGAGGTGACAGCAGCCCAACATTTAGAACACCCGAGAGACCCCACAAGGTGAAACTGTCTAAGAGGCGAGACTGATGTAAGGGGTGAGCTCGCGGGTTATATAGGGACATTCCCCCGCCGATTCAACCTCGGGCTCTTGGCCTGTATCCAGAACTCTTCCAGGGTTTTGCGTGCTGCGGTATGGGCCTCCCGTGCTAGAATTTTGAAAGTGACCCCAAAGTCGGCGCCGTTATGGTCGTTTACCGTGTGGCAGTCCAGAGCAGTTGATGATCGTCACCTGCTCTTCCCTTCCAGGTGTTCCTTAGCGCAAACGTAGAAGAGGCGAGCTGTTTCACCGCATTCGCCTCCACAGCTGTTGCACCTTATTAGGTAGACAACACCCGAAATCATGCAGTCTCCTTTGGGCCGCATTAGTTGGGCGAAGGGCGGCTGTTGGCAATTTGCCAGCAGCGCGGCGGCCCTACATGCTTTCGCGATGGAGCGCGAAATCGTCCATTGCTGTTGGGTTCTTTCGTCGCTCAGGGGAGTCCGCAGATGGGTTCTGCGCTCTTCGAGCGCAGAACCAGGCTAGGGAAGGGACTCCAGGGTGGGTGCCATCCAAGGTGCTCGTGTGGAAACTGCTTTCCTCGCTCAGGGGGAGTCCGCAGATGGGTTCTGCGCTCTTCGAGCGCAGGACCAGGGTAGGTAAGGGACTCCAGGGTGGGTGCCATCCAAGCTGCTCGTGTGGAATCCAAGCTGCTCTTTCGTCGGTCAGGGGCTCCGCAGCCGAGTTCTGCAAAACCGCATACAGTTGGAAAAATGGGCAGAAAACGCCTGATAATTGAGTAGACGTTAAAAGTCCTAAGATCTCATCCAGTCAGTTGAAATGCAAAAACCCCAACATGCATGGGAACCGAACCCACGACCTCCATCGCCGAGGTGGGGCCCCCTACCCACTGCACCACGAGCTGTTTGGCGAAGCCGTCATCACGGGCGTGTAAGAGGCACAAATCGCATGGCTTCCGCGCTCCATCGCCAAAGTGGAGTGCAAGCGGCTGCGTCGCGTGCGTCGCTGGGCATGTTGCCAACAGCCGCCCTTCGCCTAAATCTTTCGGCCGTCTCCTTCGTTACCTGCAGGACAGATAGTGCAATTTGGGGTTTCGCAAGTTCGGTCGTACAGGCGGTTCCGCACTAAACGAGGACTAAGCGATGTTTGGCCCAGTAGCTTCAACATATGTTTGGACTTTTTCAGACTCTGAAGAAGGCGACATCGCCGAAACGTCAGTCGTCAATAAGGCGTGTACTATCTCTGTTTCGAGTTTAACAGTACATTAAACAATTGGACAACGATCAATGCAGAGATTCATCGAGTGTAGAACCTGGCAGCTACTTCACAATGCGCCAACTCAGTTTGTGCGACTCGTCAAAGAAGCCTTGTCACTGAGACAACGGATCGTCGTAGAAAGACAAGGTATCCACTTTGTACAACGGTGCTCCAGCCATCAAGTGGTCCCTAGATTCATCACGTGCAAAGGGCTGCATGATCTCTGCGGCAGGACAGCTGATGCCAAGGACCAAGTAACACAGCGCATCGAGTTACGCCTACTTCGCATTTCTTTACGTAACAAACGTTATCATATGTAAAGCATGTCAAAAAAGTGTGTATCTAAAGAACATTACTGTGCTCTGTACTTGGAGGATCACCTTTGGAAGAGGATCGTGGATGGGTTCAATTCTATATGTGATTCTATTAGGTCTAACGTCAAAACAACGTTGCATAGAAAATTTGACGGCTTGCTGAACAGCGTTCACGGAAGGCGTGGGAAAGGCCTCGCAGGAAAAGGCCTTGGGGGTCCTACCTGGTGACGCTGCAATTTTGGGTGAGAGCTCAACCAGGGTTACCGTACTGGGCGATTTTCCTCTATCGGACAACACTCGCTCTGTTCTGAATCTAGGACCCAGTTTTTCACCGTCACAGTCTTTCTCCATGGTCGCTATGCGCAAGCTTATCTGTAGTCTCGATGACCTACAGGACCGGTTACGTTACAGGACAAAGGTGGAGGGCACCGCTCCTATAAATGGGGAAGGGCAAACAAGGCCTAGCATCCCTTTTTCTGCAACTTATTTCAAGCAGCAGGACGCTAATCCCAGCGTAGATTTAAAATTCCGGCGGTTTGCGGACGATGTCTTCCAGACAATTAACAAGTGCCGCAATAAACATCCAGTTCCCAATTTGACCCAAGTGTCATGAACAGTGGTTCATGAGTCACACAAACAGGCCGTGGTTCGTGAGTCATGGTTTACAACAGTAGCTTTACAGCGCTTTTCAACCATGCTCCGCCCGCCTAAACCGCTATAAATACCACCCACTTTTCGTTGGTATAAATAGCGGGCCCCTCGGCTGAAAAGCCACTTCTCCACGCTTCAGTCGACTTCACTCAACTTCGCTCCACTGGACTTCACTCCATTGGCGGACCCGCTAACAAGACAAACAATACAGTGCAAGCAATAAAACAACTACAACAAGGACAACATTATTGCCGTTGTATGTACATCATATCGGTTATAATGTCGTGATTAAGTTATCAAGTGGAAAATAAATATGACTAGCCCAACTATGAACCACCAAATCGTATTGGACAGTGATGCAGTCCAAAAATGGTGCATCGGCCAAATATAACAAAATTTGCAATTAATTCTTAGTGTCACTACAAGTAGCAACAATACTCAAAACCAAATAACAAACAATTTTGCACCTCGAGGAACAAAATTGACTTACGTGCGCTATGTATCCGGACCATAGCACACGTTACGGGTAGTTCCTACGGTGCAGCCTCAGGCGATCTCATTCTTTCTATTTCCGTATACTCATTTATTTTGTATTTTATATCATATAAGTCTATTAAAAAAAAGCGCGCAGTAAAAAAAGGGTTTGTTGACAAGAAGAACAAAAAGAACAAAATTGTCAATACACTTCTACAAGAACCAAGCAAATTAGTCCGACATTGTTAAAGATTTGATGTTTCAGGGCCCAAAGTAAGAGTTTGCGTAATTACGAATCAGTCTATGCGCAGGTGCTAAGGATTTTATTGGAGTAAAGTAAAGCTGCCGGCAAAACGAGGTTGTGAAAGAGGCTTGGCCAGCCTCAAACAAATTTTCATGAGACTTTTTGAGTGGTCTCTTATTGCGTATAGCCACCTGCAGACGAGAAAAGTCGGACTCCATCTCTGTCAGAGATCTTGTTTAGCGATACAGCCTATCGTTATTTTATATACTATCATACAGGTCTAATCGATTAGCGATGCAGCTGCAAGCAGAGAATGCGTGATAACTCCAAATTCCAGAGATGACACGCTGTAAAGTGATACGTGCGCTTGACTTGTCCGCGGCAAGTTCTCATAGCAAAATCAATTACAAGTCACACAAGCACATTCTTCTGTCAAATTCTCAAAGCATAGCCCACATATCTTACGGCATGCAAGTATATAAACCCCTCAGACGCTTTTAGATCCACTTCGCTTACGCTAGCGTCCCGCATTCTGAGCTTCTTCATGAGTTCTAGACCTCCTTTTAATCTAAAACTTACAAAACAAAACTTAACAATACAAAAAATCGCTTTGGAAAACCTGATTCAGGAGGCAGAAGAATACCGCACGCCTTGGATGTTCCCAATGGAGCTCACTCAACTGAGGTTTTTTCTAACGACAAAGACAATTACAACTAACAACTTAAAAGAAAGGCTCGGACAACAGAAAGACACTCTTTGGGCTTCTTATGTAGACTCAAACTACGCTCTCGTTGATCTTAACCTTGAAGACAAAATGGCAGCAGAGCAACAACTTGACAGTCATTGGGGCGAAATTCAAGGTGAGGCGACAATTAGCCTCGCGACAAATTTATTGCGTCAGCTAGAGAGACGCCTTGTAGAGCTTGATTGCCAAAAAGTAGTTCTTCGACAAATCGTTTCCTTCAGTAGACGAAGAACCACCAATGACAATTATCCAACTCATGGCACAACCGGTTTAACGCCAATTTACAATCAGTTCCAATCACAACAACAAATTGTCGCCCCCAACGTTGCCTTCCCAGTGGCACCTCTTCCTCCAATTAACGAACTGGTTAGTTGGCCTACCCACCATACACCAACCACACAAGGAGATATGAACTTATAAAACGGCTCAAATTCAACTTCTTACCAATTTCACAATCAATACTCCGTCAAAAGGCGGCCTGACCGTGCCTCCAACATTACAACAACCTGACATCCTTTTATTACACTTCACTCCGCCCATCAAAAGTGGCACGTCCACGGCAGTATATAAACCGCCACCAATCGCTCGTCCTCACACTTCGCTCTTCGCAGCAGCCGTCTCAGCAACTTCAGTCTTCATGGCTTCAGAATTCTCCAGTCTAAAAACAACAAAACAAAAATTAACAAGACAACTCAACGCGTTAGAAGACCTAATCAAAGAAGCAAACCAATATAGTCCCCCGTGGAATTTTCCTACGGAGCTTTCGGACTTGGAGCTTTACCTTTCAACAAATCACCTAACGGTAACAAACTTAAAGCAGCGATTAGAAGAAAAGACAGACAAAATATGGGAACTATACAACTGCGGAACATGCGCTGCAGCAGGTTCCGAACAAGACAACAAACTAGAGGAAGCCTTTGACCTCTACTGGAACGAAAAACAAGGTGACAGATTGCTGTCTCTTGCAATAGCACTATCACGACAATTAGACAAGAGACTTATCGAGCTAGATTGTCAGGGCCTAGCCTTGAAACAAACTCGTGCTACCCAACAATCTGTCGCATCCAGCACTGCTGAAACAAGAAACAATGCTGAACAATCCGTTGCCATTCCACCCTCAAATGCTATGGCAATAGAGCAGAGACTCTTGAATGGCGAACTCAAAGTACCAGACTTTCATGGCAATCCCTCAGAATTTGGACCATTCTGGGAACTCTTTGAGGAGTTGGTCCACAAACAACCATACTCCAACATAGGGAAGTTATCAATCCTCCTCAATTGTTGCAAAGGAGATGCCGCACGAGCACTCCGCATGATCCCACGTACTGGAGACTCCTACGAGAGAGCCATCCAGCAGCTTAAAAGTCAATACGAAGACCCTAAGAGAGTAACAATGCAAATGATCCGACAACTCAAAACAATGAGACCATGCCGTGATGATCCAAGGTCGTTGAGAAACAATTTGAGTGACATACAAGCTATTATATCCACTATACAAAGACAAGGAGAGGTAGTAGATACCACCTATATGACCAGCATGGTTATAGACACTTTTTCAAAAGGCGTACAAGAAGAAATAGCCCGTAAAGAATTTGACTTGGGTAAAGAATGGACAATGGAAGAACTACTTGAAAATTTGACAATCGCCGTTAAACGTCGTGAACATATCGAAAGCCGCAAGGAGGACCCCAAAGAAGGCCACAATGTATTTTTAACAAGAGCCAAAATAGACCCAACTGTGCGATGCGCCGGCTGTGGACAACCCCATGTCTTCAAGTACTGCAAGAAGTACCCCACAGTCTTTCAAAAAATTGAACGTGTTAGGGCACTTCGTGCTTGTTGGAAGTGCTTCAGCCAACATCATACAACATCCCATTGTTACAAAGGTAACTGTTACAAATGTGGTGGCGCTCACAATATCATCCTTTGTAAACAAAACCAAAGCCGAACTATACAGGGTCCCTCCTCCAGTAGACAATTTCAAACCGCCAACGATACCGGAATGCAAAGAGGAAGAAATATTCAAAACAAAAGACAACGCACTACCTATCGTAGTAGGTCACCTGAATTTCGCAACGAACGCAAACAATTCCAAGGACGAGTTGTCAGACTAGATAACGAGTCCTTACCAAACAATCGATTTCGAAGATCACTCACAAGGTCCTCATCACGGGAATCCGGAAGACAAGCAAAACGAGGAAATAGCTATCAGTCTCCATCTAGGGAGCGAAACGAAACTTACAAAGTCCGTTTCGCACAACTGCCAACCGACCGCAAACAAAACTACAACAATTTCAACGTGAACTTCCAAGCTAATTACGCCAGTAATGACAACTACTCTTTCTGCCAAAGTGAATACAGATCGGGAGTACGTCTTATGATAGTACCAGTAACAATTCACAACCCTAACAATGAACACGCAGAGCAGGTATATGCCCTTCTTGACTCGGCTTCTGATCAATCCTTCATAGCCGCTTCACTTTCAACTCGAATGAAGCTCAAACCAAAATCGACAACAACGATAATTGTCAATACCTTTGGTGGCCATGCAGAAAAGAAACTGGTAAAAAGAGTAACCGCATTTTTGTCAAACTCACACGGACACTCCATGACTGTCGAATTCTTCACCAACAATGTTATAACGCCAGCAATGACCATTCACCAACTACTACCAGAAGACCGACTCTACTTAGAAGAAAATTACCCCGATAAAGGCAATCTAATAATGCAACAAGCAAATGGCACAATGATAGTACCAGAAATCCTTATAGGGATCGACTATTTCAACGCAATAATGAAACCAAACGTACCAGTGATTCGACTCCCGTCAGGTCTCTTCGTTACCGAAACTTTCTTCGGCCCCGTAGTTTCTGGGATCCCTCAAAACAACGCGAACTCTGAAACGAATTCATTAATACAAAGCATTATTAACAATTTCACAAGTCAAAATAACAATATTACAGAACAGCTTGATTATTCTGATTTATGGAAGCTTCCCGGAATAGGAACTGAAGACTTACGTACACAAGATGAACTTAACAAACAAATTTTAAACGAATTCTATTCAAGTGTACAACTAACAAATGGGAAAATTTACGTGCAATTCCCCTGGAAACCAAACAAAAACCTTTTGGCTGACAATTACAATCTAGCTCTTAGCAGGCTCCATCAATTAATCCAAATGAGAACAAAAAACCCCCAGTGTTGGTCAGAATACTGCAAAATTATTGAAGAGCAAGTTTTGAAACAATTCGTAGAAGATGCTCCTCAATGTGCCAATGGTTCAAATCCACTTTATTACATACCACATCAAGCGGTGATAAAATCCTCAAGCGCAACAACAAAAACCAGAATAGTACTGGACGCCTCTTCCAAGATGAAGGGACAACTAAGTCTAAATGATGTGATCTATCAAGGGCCAATGCTGCTCCCAAATCTATGTGGAATTCTTTTGCGATCAAGGTTAGACTCTAAAATTATGATCGCTGATGTGGAAAAGGCTTTCCACATGATCTATCTGCAAGAATCCGAACGTGATTCAGTCCGTTTTCTGTGGCTAAAAGACACAAACAAGCCCTTAACACCACAAAATATACGTATCCTTCGTTTTTGCCGTCTACCTTTTGGAATTAATGCTTCCCCTTTTCTACTTGGCATATCAATTCAATATGGAATACAACACCAAAAACAATGGCATAATTCAATACACCAAGAACTCTTAGAAAATCTCTATGTAGATAACGTTCTGATACTCGACAACTCATCCCGCTCTCTCATCGAAAAGTATACGGAATGCAAAAGGATATTCTCCAACATGTCGATGAACCTTCGTCAATTTATTACAAATGATCAAGCTTGCAACAGTGCTCTTGCAGAACAAGACCGCTCAACAAGTCAATCAATAAAAATCCTAGGTATCCAATGGGACCATTCCCGAGACCAATTTACAATCCCATGTAAATTGCAGTACCTTGACAACCCCACAAAACGCAAAGTTTTACAAGCTACACATTCAACGTTTGACCCACTTGGTTTCCTTCTACCTTTGCTCCTACCAGCCAAAATATTCTTACAAGATCTTTGGAAATTACAGTACAATTGGGATGACCCTCTATCACCCGATCATGCCTCCAAGTGGAAATCTATCTGTGAACAAGCCGATGGCTACGCGACAAGTCTCCCTCGTGTTTTAGCCGTTCGCAATAAACAAAATCAATTCGAACTGCACATATTCGTAGATGCGTCAATACGTGCCTTTGCTGCCGTGGTGTATCTGCGAACAATCGATAACCACGGGTCAATCAGCACGGCATTTCTCATGGCCAGGCAGCGCCTAGCACCGATCAATATCCAAACAAAAACAATGACGATTCCTCGATTAGAGCTACTCGCCCTGTTAATTGGAACAAGACTTACAACTTTTATCCTCAGTGAAATTAAGTTAGATATTTCTATTATCAGAATTTATAGCGACTCCAAAGTTGCCCTACATTGGATACAGTCAAATGCAAAAAATGGACTCTTCGTAGATAACCGCTGTGTAGAAATACGGGACAAATTAACAGACTGGTTCAACACCGGCATAGTCGTTCATCTACATTATATCCCTTCAGAAAATAATCCAGCAGATTGCGCAAGTAAGGGCCTCAACAAAGAACAAATAACGAACCACATTTGGTGGCAAGGACCGACATTTTTACAAGAAACCAAAGCAAACTGGCCTCCTTTAGAAGAATTCACATGGATACCAAAAGAACCCGAAATACAACCCACAAGTGTGCAAACATTAGTTTCTACAACAAATTCAAGTGAAACTGAGGACGTCATTTTCACAAATCAATTTTCTTCATTTCCAAAACTACGAAAAACTACTGTATTAGTTCTCAAGTTCCTTCGACAAACCATCTTTAACAAGCTGTCAATTCAAAAACAAGAAAAACTAAGCAAAAGCATACCTGGACTTGCCGAGGTATCATCCTTCCATCCATTAACGTGCCCACAAGCGAACGATATCCAAGCCGCTGAAAAACTTCTTATAACACTTATGCAAAGAAATATGACAAACGAAGACAAAAGAAAATGGGATCATTTAGATCTCTATAAGGACGAAAATGGCCTACTTAGATGCCACGGTCGAATTAAAGCGAAGCATTTACCTAGAAAAACACTCGAACCCATTCTCGTGTTGCCAAATCACCAACTAACAAGCCTTCTCATTAAATACACCCACATCAAATGTGGACACCAAGGGGTAAATGGCACGCTTGCTAATTTACGCTTAACCTATTGGGTACCAAAAGCGCGACAAGTTGTAAGAAAATGTCTTAAACATTGCGTAGTATGCAAAAAATGGAACGGCAAGCCTTACTTTTACCCAATCTCGCCGCCGCTCCCCGCCGCACGTACGTCGCCCACGCGACCTTTCTCCCACATCGGAATCGACCTCGCAGGACCATTCCGAGTGCAAGACTCTGAAAAACAACAACATAAAAGGTGGATTTTCCTCTCCACTTGCATGACAACACGCGCGGTACATCTCGAAACAGTCAACGACCTTAGCGCAATACAAGTAATAAACGCTCTAAGACGACTAATAGCAAGACGAGGAAAACCTCAACTCATAATTTCTGACAACGCCACAAATTTCAAAATGGGTCAAGAGATATTAACTCCTCTTTACAATCAAGTCGAAACAGATGACAATTCCGTACAACACTTTCTCGCAAACGAGACAATACAATGGAAATTTATAACACCACTATCCCCGTGGAAAGGCGGATTCTACGAACGCCTAATTGGCGTGATGAAATCTGCTGTCAAGCGAACACTAGGACGCAAGATTCTAGAAGACAACGCTTTCACAACTCTCATCACTGAATGTGAAGCTATGGTTAACTCTAGGCCTCTAGCCTACGCTGGAAGCAGTATAGAGGATTCCTTAGTAATTCGCCCCATCGATTTTCTCTTACCGTTTGCAAACGTCTCCCCTCTTACAAGCAAAGAACAAGAGTCTGACAACGACGACGACTCCTTCTATGCTCCACAAATTTCCACCAAAGATCAAGCTATACAATACCTCCAAAGGCAGCTCAGCTGTCTTAACACACTTTGGGAGTCATGGAATAAGAGCTATTTATTTGAGTTGCGTAATTTCCACCAAAGTAGAATAAAACAAAAACGTTTCACCCGCAAGAAACCTCTAATAGGAGAAGTTGTACTCATAATGGATGAAAATACCCCACGCTCAGACTGGCCTATGGGTATCGTTACAAAACTTATACCCGATACCGATGGAAATATCCGCTCAGTTGAGTTGAGGACAGCAAAATCAATCATCGAAAGGTCAATTAACATGCTTATCCCCTTAGAGCTGGACAATGACTCAACAATACAAAAAGAATTACACGAAAGCAACGCCAAAGGAGCAGAAAATACAACAAGCGGAATAGTCGACACAAACAACGCGAGTGAGTCAGCACGTCCGAATTCAAACGGCCCAAGCGCCGCACAAAGAACACGGCCGTTCCTGCCACGCCGCGCCAAAGAACACAAAACCTATACAGTCGCCGCCGTCAACACAACGGCCGCACAAGCGCGGAATCGATCCAACGACCAGTGCCTCTACTGGAAACACTGGCTCACGATAGCGCTCACAATCAACATACTCTCTCTGGCGTACGCACAGAGCGAGAGGAACAGCCACAATACAAAGGTATCCTGCATTACAGGAGGAGTCAATGTCCTAATGCTACAACAAGTACAACGAATACATGTCTGCGGAGATGAATATTGTATTGAGATACCACAACCAGATCAAAATATTAGTGTACAATTTCCAGCTGAGATTACTCTTCATACCTATCACGTTACCGTGAAATCAATTGTGGACAACTCCACACAAGCAATGCACTGGGCCTGTCCTCCAAGCCCATTTTGTGAACAAATAACATGCAATTTTTGTACACAAATGGTATCAAACCCAGAATGTTGGCCAAGGATAGCAATTGCTGTCACCGCCATAATTCTCTACGTGTTCGTTATCACTACATACATTGCAATATCAATTGTAAGGAAAATTTGTAGAAGCTGTACGTGCTTCTGCAAACAACTGTGCCCCCTTCGCTTTCTTCAACGACATATTTGCCGTAGACTTTACAAGCGTAACAAATCGCATGACAACATCCCCCTTTTGGAACTCGACAACGTTAGTACTCGATGGTCCACCACAACAACTGTCAAACTACTTGCAATTTCAATAGCGTTCAGTTCAATCACTTACGGATGCCAACAAACTGTACTGCTACCAATTGCGCTTTCACAATGCAGTCCAAAAATGTATGACGCGTACAACAAGTTTGCAGTGCACAATGTGGCACTCATACAACAATATTTGAACTCAAAGGAACACTCAACTATGTGAATGGAATAAAACCACTATGGCGAATTATGCGCCTATGGGACAACGAGACAGTAGCAGACGGTTCATATGGGATTGACTTATCACTGCCAGATATCAGTCATTTCTTCGCAGTCTGCAAAACATTTTTCCTTTACACTGTAACGGTTCTCATGCTGCTCGGCACAGCGCTCATTCTCAGCTCCGCTTATCTCTGCACTAGCTCACATTTTTCCACAACAAGCACAAGTAAACACATTCCATCAATCCTTTATAAACTGCCACCCTTAGGCACAGCACTCGTCGTCCTTCGTCTCCTGAGGTGCCTTATTGGGCTCATCCTTAAGCTCTTCAGGCTACCAGTTAGACTACTTGCCTACCTTGCTCGAGTGCTTCCGTAAACCGTCTACACCTGCAATCTATTACAATACAAGCCACTTAACAATACCAATTTCAGATGGATCACGAAGACTCCGACATGGGGGCTGGCCCAGAAAACAACGAACAAAGCAGCGAGGAGACAAACAACGACAACCCGCAACAAGCTGATCTCGGCCCGAATATCCCAGAAAGCCCGCTTGGGAGAGTGGAACACAAGCTCGACGTAGTACGCAACAAGACAGACGGAATTCCCTTCATGGCCGCTAAGATAGCACACAACAACGTAAGTAAAATTACAACACTGGAAACTTCTCCAAATACAAAATTCAATTAACGCTAGCTACTTTTGGGAAACAAAGCTTTTTGACTAAAACAAGTGTAATTTTAAGACCAAACGCACCTCACACATCGGGAAAGATGACACTCCACCTAACAAAAAAGTTAAAAATAAGGTACCTATCAAATTCAATGCAATAGTCGCAGCTACAAAACAAAAATTTTCAGCATCTCCTGGCAGATGTCACTGAACGGATTGGCAAGATCGAACAAAGCCTAAATCGTACCCTGCAGCTGATACAAGCGATCGCGGACAACCGGAACAACCAGACAACTCAACAAGCAACAACTCCACCACCGTCAGGAAGCAACACGGCGGAACATCGATTCGAGAACAATTGCGTCTTTTGCAATGATAACCATTATTCGTCCGATTGTGTCATGTTTCAAACTCTGTCATCGCGCCGCAAACGCTGTTTCGAAAAATACCGTTGTGAACGGTGTTTGCTACCGGCAAAGCATATGGCGACTTCTTGCAAAACAACCTCAACTTGTTTCTACTGCAAAAAGATGAACAGAGTCAAAGAAATGCTGACTCACAACTCTGCGTTTTGTCCGTATGAATTCGAAATGTGAACTACAATTACAAATCAATTACAAGCTCTCTTTTTGTTTACTGTTGTAATCGACGGCTGATTATTCGGTATCCGATTATGGTCGATTGTGGTGTCTAGTTAAGCAATAAACGTAGTATTGCCTAAGTGTCCTTAACAATCGTGATATTTACAACAAAAAAAAGAGTGTAACCGCTAAGAACATTAGTCACATAAATTAAGATATTAATAATAACAAATTGATGCAACAATAACAAACATATCACAAAACAATACATACATAGTAACAACAAAATATATAAGAGTAACAACAATATAATACAACATAATAAACTTCATAACTACCGCTAAAAGGGCTTTCGTTGTTACAAACCTAAACAAGTACAACTTAGTGACACTGTTACAAACAAACAATTAAAACAAACAGGATGCCGACGTCCAGCATGACTCATCGATCATCGCGGACATTACTACACCAAAACAACACCCACGCCAGCACTTCCACTACTCCGACGCCGACATTGCCTCACCGCAAACGCCGACATTGCCAGCGTCAACGACGACACTGCTTCACCACACCAGTGTTTACTCTATGGCATAGCACCCTCAATACACAGCCGAATAGTGAATGAGTAGTATAGTTTGTAGTGTTGACATATAAGTCATAACAAACATGTACTTATTCTGTTGCTTCGTCGTTGTATATTCTCGTAACAAAACAAAAGTGAAGCAAACAAGCAACACAAGCAAAAATGCGGGGAGGATGCTCATTAACTAAGTCTCCCCACTCGCACGACCCTTCTTCGGTGTGCGGAGTGTCATGAACAGTGGTTCATGAGTCACACAAACAGGCCGTGGTTCGTGAGTCATGGTTTACAACAGTAGCTTTACAGCGCTTTTCAACCATGCTCCGCCCGCCTAAACCGCTATAAATACCACCCACTTTTCGTTGGTATAAATAGCGGGCCCCTCGGCTGAAAAGCCACTTCTCCACGCTTCAGTCGACTTCACTCAACTTCGCTCCACTGGACTTCACTCCATTGGCGGACCCGCTAACAAGACAAACAATACAGTGCAAGCAATAAAACAACTACAACAAGGACAACATTATTGCCGTTGTATGTACATCATATCGGTTATAATGTCGTGATTAAGTTATCAAGTGGAAAATAAATATGACTAGCCCAACTATGAACCACCAAATCGTATTGGACAGTGATGCAGTCCAAAAACCAAGGGCAGATTTGTGGGTTCAAAGAGGTTCAAAATTTAGTTACCTCTAAATCCATGCGGCTGTCTATTAGCGACTAAGGGGGCGAGTTTGTCTTAATAACTAGACAGCTCGACATTTCTATAACCGAGCGCCATCTGGAAGATACCTCTATGTATCGTCCAGCCACCCTAAAGGCATTCCAAGCGCAGTGTCGGAGGCTTAACCGGGAGTGGGTTGCTGTTGCCAAGCTAGCTGGTCTGAATGCAGCACTCATTACGCGTCTCTAATTGGAAACTCCATCCTTCCAGTATTGTATCTGCTAATTAAAACCATGAATTTAAGAGCACAGACAATTTAGACACCATTACAGCTCACGGTATAAAGGTAAGACCTATCATCAGCTGTGTGGGTGGTCCCGCGGACAGGGTCGCGTTGTTGCTGAACAATATCATTGGGCAACTCCTGCGCTTCATTCCAGCTCATCTCCCAAACACCCATGCGTTCCTTGACCGTGTACACGCAGCTCAGGTGGAACGGAATTGTGTGATGGAGTCGTTCGACGTCACGTCGCTACATACAAATGTCAGCAACGACTCAGCACTTGGGCAGTCTATGAACTTCTCAGTGAACACCACCTTAGCATTGTCATGTTTGGCCTCACGGTAGGTCAGGTCATGCGGCTGCTGAAAGAATGCCTCAGCTGCAACATTTTCAGATGGTCGGGCAGGTATTTTTCGCAGATAAGAGGGCTAGTTAGGTTAGCGCTTAGCTCCCATTTTGGCCATCGCATTCATGTCCAGAATTGAAGCCTACGTGTTAGCTAGGCTCCCTGCTTTATATTGTCGATATATTGATGACTGTTTCATCATCTGTTCTACCCAAGAGGAGATGGACATGTGCTTCGATATCATAAACAAGCAGTGTGAGCAAATCAAATTTACATGGGAGACTCTAGAGGATGAGTGGCTTCCGTTTTTGAACGTCCAAATACAGCTGAACAAAAAAAAATAACAAAGTGGTATCGTAAACCCACTAACAAAAATATCTTGGTCCATAGCAAGTTTGCGCATCCGACACAGACCAAAACATCTGTCGTGCGTAATATGTTCCGCACAGCTAGCAGGGTATCTACTGGGGAAAACGAGCGCAAGGAATCGCTAGCGCTACCTCACCAAATCGCTGCCAAGAATGGATATACATTCTTTGGCTATCAGCGAAGTAGCATCAGCAATCGCTCACGTAATTGCTCATTTGACGACGAAATCCCATTAGTCATCCCTTTCGTCTCAGACAGTGACAGCACTTCTATTAGGAAGTGCGTTAAAAGGGCGGGATTGAAAAAGTACTAGATACACCTCTTGCTAACCTGAAATGTCGTTTAGTGCGGAACCGCCTGTACAACTGAACTTGCGGAACCCCAAATTGCACCATCTGTCCTGCAGGTAACGAAGGAGACTGCATGATTTCGGAAGTTGTCTACCTAATAAGCTGCAACAGCTGTGGAGGCGAATACGGTGAAACAGCTCGCCTCTTCTACGTTTGCGCTAAGGAACACCTGGAAGGGAAGAGCAGGTGACGATCATCAACTGCTCTGGACTGCCACACGGTAAACGACCATAACGGCACTTTGGGGTCACTTTCAAAATTCTAGCACGGGAGGCCCATACCGCCGCACGCAAAACCCTGGAAGAGTTCTGGATACAGGCCAAGAGCCCGAGGTTGAATCGGCGGGGGGATGTCCCTATATAACCCGCGAGCTCACCCCTTACATCAATCTCGCCTCTTAGACAGTTTCACCTTGTGAGGCCTCTCGGGTGTTCTAAATGTTGGGCTGCTGTCTCCTCTCTCTGCTGGAAGGGTTGCTGTTCGGGAGCTCTTTGAATTTTCGCAAGTTTCGTGGCGATGTTTGGCCCAGTAGCTTCAACATATGTTTGGTCTTTTTCAGACTCTGAAGAAGGCGACATCAGTCGTTAATAAAGCGTGGACTATCTCGGTTTCGAGTTCAACACTACATTAAACAATTGGACAACGATCAACGCCGAGATTCATCGAGGGTCGAATCCGGCAGCTAGATTCATAAACAACTTGAAAAGTGTTTGCGTGACCAAAAATAAGTAAGTAGAATTTCAGTAAATTCTATACTCTGGCAGTGACTCCAGACTTAAAATTTATGGTTTGACTCAGAGAATTAGTGAAAAAGTACATTAGCTAATAGGATGCGGTGCAGAGCCTTTATGCAACAAGTATCGAAAAGTCGAAGGATCAGGTGGTTCAATACCAAGGGGAGCCGCTCCATACTCACGGCGAAAAACATGCGGCAAGCAACATAACACTCTAACATGCTTATCTTATACAGTGCTGTTTTCACAATACCGATATCTGTCGTCCGAGTTCATTTCCTAGTCGGGGGAGGGAGCAAGGAAGACATGATAAATCCAAACAAAACCTGCAACAATTTCGAGCTTAGATTCCTCGAGAATCTAGTGACTGCCTCACAAACTTATAAGGCAGTCATTAGATTCTCTCTGATTGCTCATCTTGACTCCGTCAATCTCTTTCCCCATCTTCCCCCTCCCATATCTCAAATTCTCTTCAACACCCGTCCCCTTCCTCAGACATAAAAATTACCGGAGAAAGGAATACAGAAGAAATACAGAAAAATAAACGAACGGGACGCACTAGATGCAGGAATATAAATAGGATACGTGGAGCCCGCAGGCGTCTCTGTACGTATTGCCACGGTGAATTTGTGAATGCGCAGCATGCGTTGCGGACGGAGCCACCGGAGTTCGTTGGAGACTTTGCGTGTTTTTACGTCTAAATTTCGTCTTTATTTTAGGAAGGAGCCCGCAATAGTCACAGGAAGGGTTTAGGTGAGCATGTTATGTTGCAAGTGTTCAACTCCATTTAGTGTTTGGACGTGAGTATGGAGTGCCCCCCCCCTTTTTGATTGAACCAAGAGCGAAGCTGGCATATTGGGTAGTTAAATATCAGCTGGAGAGCTCGCTTCGGTCCATAAGTAAACAAATTAGATTTATATAAACAACTTGAAAAGTTCTTGCATGATCAAAAATAAGTAAGTAGAATTTCAGTATTTCAATAAGAAGAGTGTCAACTGGTTCGAAGCAGAGGAGCACTGCAGAACCTATGGCGCTCATCTAATTTCTATTCACTCTAAAGAAGAGAATGATTTCCTATACAGTAAGTGCACATTTTCAATAAAAATCTACAAAGCGCATTGAGAAGAGTGGATGAAACAACGTGAACCAATCCACTCTTTAATGCGTGTCGCATTCTAGTCCTTGGTGGTATTGTCGAGACGTATTTGACACAATGACTTGATGTGACTAACCGACGAGTCAGGTCGGCGACTCATTCTTCTCAGACAAGTCTGGTACAAATTTTTCTGTCCAAGAGGGACGGAACGCTCCGCTTGGTTGGTAGGACTCTTCCTCTACAAGGAAATACTGCTTATGGTTTACAAATCATATATTCGTTCTACCGTAGAGCATGGTTCTCCTGTTCTTACCTCTTTGAAATCATAAGATGCAGCTCGTCTTCAGAAGGTTGGCGGCTAAGGCCTATGGTATAGTCCCGCGGAGGTGTCCGCGGAACGGGAATAATCTAGTTAGGACCCAACGCGCGCCCAATAGCCGCAGTCCGCAACACCCATTTTCCGCGGAACGTCGGCGGTGGTCGGTGTATGGGCTGGTATGCTTCCCGTCCGCCGACCGACCCCGCCGACCGAGATCCTCCCGCAGTGCAATGCACCGGGAGGCTGTCGGTCGGCGTTATCAAAAATGTTATCAAGAAATAAACGTGATCCAATTCGAAAGCAACCGACTCCGTGAACTTGGAACGTTCCTAATTCACGGAATGATAAGCGCTCTCTAATGCGATTATCATTCAGTGTCGGCCGCCAACCGTACTGGTCGGCGACCGCCTTCCGCGGTGCACCTTCTGTCCGCGGACGTCCTGCGGATACTCCCGCGGGACTATACCATAGGCCTAAGACGTTCTTCCCTCTGTTTGCCGGTCCGTCCGTCTGTTCTCCGTCCATCGTCTGGCCTTTCATAGATGTCGAGTAAGGGGTATGCGGATTCAGAAGGCGTATTACTGATGTCGAGCAGCAGGTGTCCAGATCCAGAAGATGCGCACGTCTTGCCTTGAACTTGGGAGGACCAGACGGAAGGGACCAATAAGGGCACAATAGGAGGTACAAGGAAAGACCAATAGGTGAGACCAGAAAGGGAGGGACTACTAAAGGGACCGAGTGAGAGAAACCAGAATGAGTATCAGTAAGGGCAAACTAAGACCGAACACGGGCTTGAGCAAATAAACGTCGGCTCCGAGTTTGAAAGTATCACATCAATCGCCATATATATTTCGTTATACGCAATAAAAATTAGGTTTTCTCACTGATCCATTGTTTTACTGTATATGTCGCCTCTGTCTTGTTTTCATTTTATTTTTGTTATTCTTTGATGCAGCACAATTAGGTCAACCCCGAAATGCTATTTAAGGCCTATGGCATACCAACGGCGACGAGGCCAGCGACGAGAGAGCGCTGGAGTTCAGCGACGAGAACAGCGACGGTGTTGGGCAGGGCGAGAGTTGGCGTTAGAGCGCGGTTAGTGACGCTTGCGTGCGTGCATGCGTGGTGAAAAGGGTCGGGCGACAGCTGGCCGCCGTGCAAAGCGCAGCAACGACCGGTCGCTGGCGGTATGCCCCCTCTCCAACCACACGCAGTGCCGATGTGGCAGGGACAACCGGCAAGCGTGCGCTCTCTCCCCATTGTTTCTGACAGGTCCCAACACGAATAGTCGATTACTTGCCGTTGGCAGTGCCGTCGCCGGACTCGTCGCTGGTGGTATGCCATAGGCCTAACTCCTCCCCACCCCTCAACCAATCGTTTGGCGGCAGGTAGTCATTTCGACAACATCTGTCTGTCCGTTTTCCCGAGATGTTTCGAAGACGTCGTACAACAAGCGGCTGGTACAGAAGACGTGTCACGAACGTACCGCAACGGACGTATCAATTCATTATCTTATATGAACCGTCAAAATCTGTCAGTTTTAGGCGAATCTCGATAGTATTGAGCATTGACATTGTACTGTTCAATTTTACCAGTGTGTTGTCGTTGATCGCTCGCTATTTGAACTTCATCACCGTTTTTAAAGGTCACTTTTGTGCGAGAAACGGTTGCAGCCAAGGTTTCTACATTCGCGGTTTGGGGCGATGTCCCACATCAGACGTTTGGCGGCAAGTAGGCTCTATGTATATGCACGAATATTTAGCAAATCAGTACCCGAAGCCAATAAAGCGAGAACGATCCATGAACGCTGCGTACATCCGGAATCAGTCATGGTTTGGGCCGCTGACACACCTATAGGGAAAGTCTCCGTTGCTCCTCATCAAAAAAAGGAGAATTGACTCCAAAATCAGCTTGGAGGATGTTCTGGAAAAGACTTTGGTCTCTTGGAGCAGGACAAGCCGTTCATCTTACATCAGGTATCGTCACCTGCCCCTAAATGGACGATCGTGCAGGAGTGGGGCCATAGCACTCCTGCACGATCTTTAACGACAAGGGTCTTGATTTTACCAACCAAGAACGGCCTCCGTATAGCCTGGCCTCAACCTTATGGACTTGTCTATTTGGTCCTACTTCGAGACAGAGGCCTGCTCAAAAAATGTCACTCAGTCGACTAGTGAGAAAAAGCCCTCTGTACACGTGGGAAGAAATGTCAATGGAATGCCACGCTGGATATCTTCCACGTCGTCTTAAGGCCTGTGTCTGTGCCAGAAGAAGTCGTTACGGGATCTGATCATGTAATTGTGTTCGCAAACATGCTGGTTAAGGTTTGCTAAAATTTCATGTTCAATGTCTTTTTCGTCCATTTTTATAACGGTGAATATTGGGAACGTAATCTTGGTACATCCTGTAACAGCATTACTATCTTCTGCACAAGCCCTTAGAATAAGAAGAAACTGAATGAAGAACCTTAAGGTCTAGCACAGGTGACTCCAATTTGGATTGGATTGCATCAATACTACACGAACGCGAAGTGGTTCTGGGAAGACAACTCGCCGTTGAGTTACACTAATTGGGATACGAATTTCCATGAACCGAAGGATCAAGAAGAAGAGTACTGTGGACAGGTCTGCTTTTTGTGTTTCGTTACTGCCGCAGTACGTGGTTTTGGGGGACGAGAAAAACAAGGGTTGCGTTCCACGGTTATCCATTCACTGATTTACCAGCATTTTTCGTTAAACGCATTCCACGATATTTGTCAGGTATTTTTCGTTAAACTGCGTTATCGAAATACCTTTTTCATAATACCTATTTTTCCTCACACAACTTGAATTTCGGTCTATGCAACTCGTGAGATAAGATAATGAGATAAGACCTGTTATATGTCCCGTTGACGAGCATCAGCAACAAGAAATGATGGCGATCATTCCTTGTTGCTGAGCCCGCGCAACCGTTGCGCAACCGATGCCGGTGTTGCTGATGCGGGGTTGCGACAACAGCAGTGTGAAAGCCCCCCCCCACCTCGTTGCTGTTGTTGCTCCTCTGCGTCTCTGCGCTATGCTTCATCATTACGGCATCGGTTGCGCAACAGCAGTAACGGCAGTGTGAAAGCCGCTTGAGCTCGCAAGCCGTTCAGTTTACTTTCCTGTTGAAGCTAGGTCGATTGACGTTTTCGAGGGCGCCAGTACAAGCCGTTCGTAGTGGTCTATCCATGGCTTAGGTTCTGCAAGCTATCAATTATACAATGTGAAATTTCAAATTGTTAAGGCGTTTTGTTCCAAGTGTTGTGTCTAGTTTCAGACGATCAATATGTACTTCCCTCACACTTTGAATGCGGCCAAAAAATTGTCAGTTTTTCAGCTCTACAACAACAAGGGCATGTGGAACGGTCTCAAGTGTTTTGATAAAGCGGATAGTTATGTGTGCAAATATGTGGCAAAAGAAACTTGCATTAAATATATAGAATAAATGAATAGAATAAATGATTTCAAAAATGAACTCTGTTATCCGACAGAAGACCAAAAAACCTTGAGCAACACAGCACAACATAAACTAACTTCAGGTATTTACCTTGGAATTAGCTCGCAGTATAGGTACTATTTTTATACTACCATGTTTTATTCGTGTTTATTCATTTGCATGTGTCGTATCTGCGTCTCTATTTCTGTGTCTATCCTTTGACGCATTTTCCTCCATTTATTTTCGCCCAAATTTATCACGTAAGACTGTACACAAGGCGTTATTTAAAAAAATACAAGCTTTCGCAATCAAAGCCTTTTCAGGGATCCGTATAACTTTTTGAACTCCTTTAAACGAAGGCTGATTTTCGACACATTTCCGACCTTCAAAGTTTATAGTGAAGTGGTGTGTCATAATTCTTTTATAGTTTTACCAGACGTTCAGCGGCCTAGCGGCCGCCAAACATCTGGTTCGGGGCTTCGCCGCCAAACACCGAGAATAGAACAACCCCAATCTGCCTCCTTTTTTAGGCCTTCTTGCAGTAAAAAAATTGGTTTTACTATTCAGATTAGTGCAGTGGGATATGGTAGGGCAGAATTTTCACTGCGCTATGAAGCCCATCCACCCTCCATCACATGCACGCGATTCATTCTCCGAAGTGCGCGTTCTCTACTTGCCAGAAGCAAATCATGAGAGGCATCCAGTCTCGGTTCGCAGGTTCATGCAATACTAGGCAGCAAGAAGCGTACTGATGGAACTCGTTTGTGTAACGCCAGCAAATGGCACGCGGCGTGCGCGCGCGGCGGCCGGGGCGGCCAAATGTGAGTAAAAGTTCCGCCCCCCCCCCCGCCAAGTTTGCGCCATGCCGCCATGCTGCGATTAACTTGACGGCTTGTGATAGAGCGATACTTACTGTACGCAGTACTGTGTAGCTTTGGCGAGGTAAAGGCACAACCAACATCAGCACTTAGCAAGAAGAGGAAGGAGGGATGCTTCCAATCTTGCCCATAATTTCGCATCTATCTTGAAAATGTGGTCATCTCGCCAAGTAGAATTTCTTCTCATCCTTGACAAGTTTTCTCCTTGGAATACGTTATAAAACATTCTTCCTTTTTCTTAGTTTGCACGGCAATCAAGCATCAAACTTTTATTAATTTCTATCATCGTTTTCCATATCCATTTTTTATGTTTAATTTTCATAGTAACAATCTGATGCGGAGAACTCACTAAAATAAATGTAATACCGAATAGATGTAATATGTCAAAAAGAAGAATAGGATACTAATGTCTTCAAGGCAAAAATGTGTCAAACGAATAAGAGAGAAAGAAAGAAAAGAAAAAATGTTTTCTTGACCAGATAATTTCACTCCCATCTTGATCGCGAAATTAAAGGTACAACTTCTAATAGGAAACTAAAGACATTCTTGAAGAGAATAGAAGGTGCTCTCATGCACGAAAGTTTATCCGGCAGCCTGGACGGGTTCGAGGCGAGCCATGCTCATCAGCAGAACCAAAACCAGTGCCTTTCCGCAGTGCAAGGCACCGAGAACTGTGGCTACACTTACGACTCGTCGTGGCATCCATACTCGTCGTCTGCAACGCCGCTTTAACCACAGTGCATACGTGGGTCCCATCACGGTAGGAGTAAAAAAGACGGTATTGCGGTGCTCTGCCGCAAGTTAACGCAAGGCAACGTAGAACGGTAGCTCATCACCAAAGCCAAAGCCGTACGCACACTTTTGCGGCAAAGCGCCAGTAGCTGCCGTCAACGCGGCAGCGGCAATAATGATTCAAAGCACTATTGCCGCTGCAGCAGCTTTACTGCCGATAATTTCTATCTGGGCTCTAGCTGATCGTGGCGGGATCTAGAATGGAGAGTGACAATGATAATGAAACCGCGTTGGCGTTGGAGTGGGGCTGCAAGGCTGAGGGTGAGAGAGAAATGATTTCACCATACGGCCACAATTTCTACACCTTAATCTCTTGCTGTCTGCGCTCTCCTGGCTTAGGCCTATGGTATACTCCCGTCCGCTGCAGCGACACGGGAATGCACAGCGACGCGACGGCTCGCGATGCGCGTCGCAAGCTGCCGCCATCGCTGAGGCTGACATAGTTCACGCAGTTCTGCAGACGGAAACTTTTGCAGAATTTAAGCGAATCACCTGATTCGGTGCATTTTTTCTTGGATTCCTTGTTTACTTGACCGTTTCTTTTGTGATTTCGCGTTTTTCCCGTTTAATCGAATTCTGATCCGTATGCCGTTCTAGAATTGTTGTTTTCAAAGGTATTTCGTCGATGTCGTGTTTTGCTATGGGGTTTCCGCCATGCCTGTGCTCACTCATGCATTTATTTTGTTTCTGATTACATCCACAGGCAGGAAAACCGACGTTTCTGTGCTCGACACGTCACGAGAGGGTTCTTTCTGTGCTGTACACGACACGAGAACCCTCTCGTTACCTATCCAGCATATAATCGTCCCAACTGAGGCCCAATTTCTTCAAAACAATGTTTTGCTAGGAGGTTTCCGCTGTTCGGCACAGAAAGACGTGTCCGGCACAGAAACGTGGATTTCGGTGCCGGCGAAGAAGTTAACAGGAGAAAATGAAAAGAAAAGAGAAAGGGAGAAAATGCGGGGATTCGAAACAAAAGTGAGAAAAAACGGCCTACAAAAATATCTCGTCCAAAAAGTAGAACTTCAGTTAGCACACACCTCTGCCGTGCATGCCAACAAAAACTTTCTGTGACTTGTGCGACAGAGAAATGTGGACTTCGGTGCCGGCGAGGAAGTTCACAGGAAAAAAAGCCGAAATGAGCCTAGCCACGACGGAAACCCTACGAGGAGAACAACAGAGACATCACATGACCACCAAAACGTCACCAGACGTGTGTAGAAATCACTGTGATACGGTCAGAGGACATTTGACACCAAGGAAGTGTCAAAATAAGTGAGCGGAAGTGTACAGAATAGGGTACGGCAAGCAATCCCCTCTCCGCGGCCATAGCTGCCCGTCGAACGGTATGTTCCGCTTCCGCCACTCGGAGGTATAACACCCCTCTGCGACGCGGCGCGGAAGCGATGACGCGACAACTGACAACCGCGCCCCACTGCGCCGTCCGCCATTGCAGCGGAGGCGCGTCATTGGCAGTCGCCCCGTCGCTGGAGCGACGCGGGAGTATACCAAAGGCCTCAGAGTTCGCACGTCGGCGTCCGCATTGAAATTCGATCGATATCTTGTGCGTACACGATGGAACTCCAGACAAGCGGGTGTGGCGCAGTGGATAAGGAGGTCGCTTCATGCGAGAGAGGTCGGGGTTCGGTTCTCCTGCGCTGTGGCATACTTGCATTTCAGGTGACTATTCGGGATTTGAGGGTTTTGACGCGTTCGTGATCTGGATGCATTTCTTGCGCATTTTCCAGCCCTATGCGCTTCGCCTCTTGAAGAACGCAGAATCCAGCTGCGGACTCCTCCTGAGCGACGAAAGCAGTTTCCACACCGTCAGATTGGATGGCACCCACCCTGGAGTCCCTTTCCTAGCCTGGCTCTGCGATTGCACAAAGCTCACCTCACCCGACATCCAAAGTTACGGTTTAGATTCTGTGGTCGTATGGCGGAATCGTGCTTGTGAGGGTAAGTGCCGCCTAAGCGGCAGCGTTACTACCAGTTGCATGCCGAGGCAGTTTTACTACTAGTTGCATGCCGCGTTGCCGCAAAAGTTTGCGTAGAGTTTAACTCATCTAGCATCTATTCGTCTTTCGCTGCCTTATCCACACAGCCCTTATCAGTCACTATATAACCAAGTAGGAGTGGGGTGGTATTCAATTTATGCACTTCCGTGGCGGCTTGCATTGACAGTGCATTGTGAGACTGTTTCCTTTTCAAACGCAACAACGCCACAGTCGGAGCTGTCGATAACACCGCCGGAATCAGATGTATAGAGGGCTTAATCCCTTTAGACACCAAGTGGAATTTGGGGAATCTCCCACATCCTGCACACATTTTAACACGTTAACATCATGGGGCCTGTGATGCTGCAATGGTTTTGTCCTCGTCCTCCACACGTCTTCACACGCAAGCCTCAGGTACGATTTAGGTTTCAGCGTTCAGGAACAAAGTAATGGATCTATCCAAATGGTGGGTGGGAAAGACTTCACGCAGCCATTTTGACGACTTTGCCTGATGGTTAAGTTGAAGATGAGCCATAAAGCAGAGACTATGCGCCGAACTGAATTACATTAGGACGTTTCTATGCAGTTTCCTAGTGTACACCACCCTGTTTGTGTTTGTTTCTCATCTCAAACGGTGTCTCTTTCCAACAAGGATAGATTCGAACGAATTTTAAACGAAATTGATTAAAGAATGTGTTAAGAGGATGTTTAGTTGCGGTCGAAACTCTTGCGCCAGGCGGGACTCGAACCCGCATCTTCTGCGGAGAGAAATACAGAGATCAAATTCGCTTTAGTTCCGTACATGACTTCGGGATGCGGTGCACGTAGTTTACCCGCTGCACGCATCTGGGAGTTTCTTTTATTGTCTCGGCTTACGCGAAGGAGGGCACGGAATTGAAGCGTATATGGTCCCAATATTTTTTCCCTAATAGCTAGCTCTTCAACCTTCAAACCTGCTTCTGTAACAGGCCATGAGCGGTATATACCCCGCACGACCGCGGCGGAGGCCGTCACCGCGGAAATTGCTCGTCCGTAAAGACGGTCTCATTCATTTCTGGGACAGCGTCACTGATGACGTGGGATTTGCGTGTAAAGACGTGTAGAATATGTGGATTACACCAGTGCAACAGCACTGGCGTAATGGTGTTTGCGTGTGATGACGTGTGCAGCACGTGGAGCAAGCATGCGAGGGATTTCTCCAAAAATCACTTGGTGTCCAAACGGATTTAGCCTGTATAGAGTCTTTTATGTATCTAACGCATTCGGAGGGAGCACCGCTAGATGATCCAACTAGGGTTGCACCCATGATAGGTACAATTCAGGGTTCACCTTTATTCGCGTTCATAGCATTCAGAAACTTCCAGCTCAGGAACGGTGAGCGGTAGCCTTGTTTTCAGTAATCAGACACCTTCGTCGGAAGGCAAATCAATATTCGCCTACAGTAGCACTGGGCCAGCGCAGTCCAGGAAAAGTGTAGAGCGCACTAGTTCCGCATAAGAAGGTGTAATCCTAGTTGGAGGGGACTGCCTACATTTGGGGCAATTGCTTCTCTCTTCTTTCTCTTCTTAATGGCTTAACTGCAAATGTGGTAGCATCATTGTCTTTACCTAAACCTCTTCCTTAAAAACCCTCCCAGAAATTGTAGAATTTTTGGCGCAATGCTACTATGAGGGAGCCAGCCCACATTTGAACGAGTTTTTACCCATTTGACCTAGTCCCCTCTCGCTGCAACTTGCAACTCAGTTTGCGTACAATGAGGAAAATTCCACGTTACCATATCCGACTGCTACGCTTAAGTCGGTCGAAGCCCATGGGCTGGCCCCTTCCGATGGGTGTTTTTGCGCCGAATTTTTAACCCATAGGTCTATGGTATAGTCTCGCGGAACCATCCGCGGAACGGGAATAATCTAGTCGGGACCCAACGCGCGCCCAATAGCTGCAGTCCGCAACACCCATTTTCCGCGGATCGTCAGCGGCGGTCGGTGGACGGGCTGGTATACTTCCCGTCCGCGGGATGACCCCGCCGACCGACAACCTCCGGCAGTGCAATGCAGTGCGGGAGGCTGTCGGTCGGCGTTATCAAAAACGTTATCAAAAAAATAAACGTGCTCCAATTCGAAAGCGGCCGATTCCGTGAACTTGAAACGTTCCTAGTTCACGGAATGATAAGCGCGCTCCAATGCGATTATCATTCAGTGTCGGCCGTCGACCGTACTGGACCGTACTCCCGCGGAACTATACCACAGGCCTTAACCTGGAACTGTTGAGGCTTCCCAATAACATTTAGAAAAGTGCACTTAATCTATGATGTTTAGTCTAATAAATACACGCATGAGCGGTGTTATAACGTCTATGGTCTATTTTCATAATTTTACACATTTTCACAACAGCGTAAAAGTTTGCTCTATGGCAATCATCCGACACTTTTAGAGTGAAGCACATGTCGCACGGTACTCCGATTCTACTCGTGACACTCCTTTTGCTTGGTGATGTTTTGTGCTTCAAACCAATTCCATCATCTGTGGGGGAGGATGCTCCCGAAGGAAAGAAAGACTGGGTTAATTTCGGCACCGCTTGGTATAAGGTGCGTCTAAGTTGTACGCAACATTCTAGTAGCATGACTGTACAGTCTTACCAGGATACTATCTCAAGTAGGGCGGCACGGCCCAAGTGTTCTACATGAGCAGAACCGCCACTCCCTGCGAAGTAACAAACTGCAGGTATCTCGACCCCAATACCACTCTGCACAGAGTTAGGGGCGACGGTAGTCACACGTCGGCGCCATTCACGTGTTCCGTAGCTGAAGGCGCGTGCGGGATGAGGGCTCGTATCGCGGCTCAGCAGAGTGCACAGATGCAGGCACCGGCGGCACCAGCGGCGTCGCCCAGCGGCACCGGCGGCGCCGCCCAGAGCGGCACCGGCGGCGTCGTTGGCGGAAATGACTTGAATCATTCCACCCGGCGGCGCCGCTCCAGCGTCTGTCTGTCTGCGCTCTGCGCTCTGCCCTTTCGCGGCGGGATCCAGAGCGGAGACGGTCGATGCGGGCGCGCGATCGTCATCGGGGCGCGTTATTGTTAAGCACCACTCGGTCCCCACTAGAAACAGTACAGTACCTCGCCGTCACCGCTCCCACTGATGATGAGTCGGCGACGCCGCAGAAGTCTGTGGCGGCCTTTATAGCATGTTATAGAGCATGTTTACATATAACATATGCTTCAAGCTACAAATTACCTAAAATGTTTACTTCTAAAAACCGAGGCAGCACTCCACAGCACCCACCTGTAGTGAAAAGTAAATCAATTGCAAAATATCCAACGTCACATAACTACAGCTTCACATAAAACGGGTTTACAAATAAGCAAGGGTTTACAAGCAAGAATGGACACCTGCATCGGTTCTTTAGAAGTAAATATTTCAGCTAATCTGTAGCTTGAAGCATATGTTATACGTAAACATGCTCTATAACGTGCTATAATACCCCTAGATGGATCACCCATATGATAAACATGGATTTTGCAAAACAAGTGCAAAACGCATGCAGTCTGCGGAATCCAACCCCCCCCCCCCCCACCCCTCGCTCGCGAGTCCGGCCCTTCCCTACTACGCCACCTGTGCACTGCGTTGACCCGCGGTACGAGCCTTCATCCCGCGCGCGCCCGTCAGCTGCGGAGCTCGTGAATCAACATGGGGCCAACACGCGACTTCCGCCACCCCTAACTGTGCGCAGAGTTGTATTGGGGTCGAGATACCTGCAGTTTGATACTTTCCAGGGTGAGGCGGTTCTGCCCATATACAACACTTAAAGGCCCCACAGAGTTCTGCGGCAGCGCCGCGGCCCTATGCTTAACCATAGGGCAGAGACGCAGAGCTCGCCGCCGGCGGCGTCCCTGCCCTATGCTTAACCATTGCGGCGAGCGGCGTTGCCGCAGAACTCTGTGGGGGCCTTTAGGCCATTCCGACTACAATTGAGGTAGTATCCTGGATAGCCCTAATTTATACCTGTCCCGCCACGCGGCGCGCTATCACGATCGCCATGTATATCGATTTTTCGCGTCGCCCAGTCAATATCTATCCCGATCATCGTGCCGCGCCGTGCAGCGGTGCAAGCACAAACTAGGGCTTAGCAACAATAAAACGCTAAGATTGAAGAAAGTGGAAGCTGACATTTCAATTTAAACTCAAGTTGAGCAGAACCTATGGGTAGTTAAATGTCAATTACAAGAGCTCATTTATGATAGCTCTTAAATAAACAAACTAGATTCGTAGGGAAGTCGAAAAAGCTTACGTAACCAAAACTAAATAAAATTGAATTTCAGTATTTTAATAGGACAAGTGTTTCCTGGTTCAAAGCAGAGGAGGAATGCAAAACCTATGACGCCCATCTAGTTTCTATCCACTCAAAAGAAGAGAACGATTTCGTTTACTGTATGTGCACATTTTCAATCAGAAATCAACAAAGAAGAGTGAGAGAAGTGATAGTGGATAAGACACAACGCCAACCAATCCACTCTGGAATGTGCAGCGCATTCTACTCTTACGGAATATTGTAGAGGCAATTTGACAACGTATTTGGCCTCTGCAATCTTCTTCTTCTTCTTCTTCAGCGTTTGTCCTGCTTCGTCGCGGGGTCCGCTCTTCTGGTGTCGCGACGTCACCTTTCCCTACGCTTGATCAGGGTGGACAACAGTTACTCTCATATCCGTGTGTAACGTATCGGACCAACACTGTATCGGGCGTCCTCTAGGCCGCTTTCTAGATACTTCCAACTCAAGGTCTATCTTGCGGACGCTGTCTTCTTTCCCACGGAGAACGTGGCCGTACCATCGCAAGCGAGCTTCGCGCATCTTGTCAGCTATCGGCGCGACACCGAACTTCTGCCGAATAGCATCATTTTGAATGCGGTCCATGCGCGCGACTCCAGCTCTCTAGCGCTGGAGTCGCGCGCATGGACCGCATTCGAAATGATCTTCGTCTCCATGACGCTGAGGCGCGCTTCAACTTCCTCAGTCGCAGGCCAACACAGGCCAGCGCCGTACATCGCTACTGGCCGGACGACGGTTCTATAGATCTTTGACTTCAAGCGCTCCGGTGTCTTCCTATCGCAGAGCACGCCAGTCACTGAACGCCATTTGGACCAAACTGCACTCACGCGTGAGTTCACTTCAACCATCACACCGCCGTCAGACGCTATCCCAGGTATTTGAACACCAAAGTGCGTGCATGTTCAGTACCGCTAATCTTAATGGAGCCGGACTCGTTCACGTCAGTTGTTAGGTTCTCCGTCTTCTTGACATTCAATTTGAATCCGAACCTCGCCAGACGGTCGCACCAAGCCTGCATCTGCCGCTCGATATCATCTTTATCTTCGCAAGCGAGCATCACGTCATCAGCATAAAGCAGCGCCCATGGAACAGGCTGCTGAAGATCTCGCGTAATGGTATCCATGACCAAAACAAAGAGGAGTGGAGAAAGCGCAGAACCCTGGTGCACTTCAACAGAGATGGGAAACTCCATTGAGGTTCCAGCTGCAGCTTGCACTCTACTCTTTGGGCAAGAGTAGAACATCCGCACCCACTCTATGAGTTCCTTAGGTACGTTGTGTTGTCGCAAGGCGTACCATATCAGGGGCCGGATTCATCAACGACTAACCCGCGGGTATAAGGGGTAGAGATACCCACAATGAAGCCTGTGTCTCTGACTCTTGCGTTGTCTCTGCCTGACTCTTATCTTATTTCTACCCCTTATAACCCGCATACCCACGGGTTAATTGTTGATGAATCCGGCCTTAGCTCACGCGGTACGCGGTCGAAGGCCTTCTCCAAGTCGAGAGAGGCTATATGCACCGGCTTCTGTTTCTCGCGCTGCTTCTCCACCAGGAGGCGATTGGTGTGTATAACATCAGTGGTCCCATAGCCAGACACAAAGCCGCAAAAAGCCGATTGTCGGAGAGCTTGACGATTTCACGAATTTGACTATCGAGAAGATCTTGATGATGTGCGAAAGCAAGCGAACCGGACGGTAATTGAAGCAGTCCGCAGGACTGCCCTTCTTCTTCCAAGTCGGAATCGTCGTACTGTTGTGCCAACACTCCGGTACTTTCTTCTCCTTTACTGCCTGGTTGAAGAACTCGGCCAAACACTCAGGAGGATACCAGAGCTTCGATTTCCAAGCATCGACTGCCAGATCATCCGGCCCTGTCACCTTGCCGGGCTTCATCTTCTTCAGAGCCGCTCCTGTTTCCTCCACGGTGACCTTGTGAACGGAGCCGTGAACAGAAGACAAAGAAGGGATGACCAGATGAGGAAATTCCATAGTGGAAATTTTCTCAAAGTAATCACGTCATCGCTTCGGCGCCTTTTTTGCGGTCTGTCAGAAGATGGCCGCTCTCATCATTAATGCCAAAGAACTTTTCAATATCCTCGGTTTGGCGATAGGGTCTTAGCAAGTCGGTACAAATACCGCTCATCATCGCGCGACTCGAGCTTTCGGTAGACACCACCATAATGAGTGGCTCTCGCACGGCTTTCTTTGCAGCCTTCTTCCCCCTCTGGTACTCTTGCCGGTTGTCGGCTGTTTTATCGTAGAGAAACCCATGATACAGCGACTTCTTCTCTCGAACCTTCGCTTTGACGTCGTCCGTCCACAGCCATGTCTGCTTGTCGACCTTGCGTGGTCTAGGCTTCGTAGTGCCGAGTTCCAATCTTGCAACTTGGCGTATCGCGTCGATTGCTTTCTTCCAAGTTTCATCGACAGTCGTGACTGTCGGTAAATGCACGCGGAAAGTCACAGCTGCTTCCTTATCTCTCATTCGCCATCACTTTATCCTTGGTGCACCACATCGCTCGACCTGGCCTCGGAGAGGTAATCTTAACAGTGCAAATGAGCGGCCCACTATAGTATCTGAGACTTGGAGCTTCCACTACAGTATAGTATCGCTTTTTCGGAAGACGGTGTTCAGTTCATGGTGAGGCTATGTGATTCCGCATACCCAAGAATACGCTCACCATCGGCGTTACGAGACCCGTATCCGAAACCACATGACAGCTGTACCCGTCCTTCGCAGCACCTACGTGCCCATTAAGGTCACCAGCGACTATGATGACACCTTCTGGCGGTACCTCTGCTGTCTTGTCATCAAGCAGGCTCTAAAACTCTTCCTTGGCTTGATTGGAGCAGCCACTCTGCGGAGCATACGCAGAGAAGTGATAGATCGCTCCTTAACGGCG
Organism: Heligmosomoides polygyrus polygyrus; assembly: GCA_947396885.1. NCBI lineage: Eukaryota > Metazoa > Nematoda > Chromadorea > Rhabditida > Heligmosomidae > Heligmosomoides > Heligmosomoides polygyrus. The sequence continues at coordinate 109,876,199 of OX377201.1, forward strand.
ACAACGATCTTCATCAATCGCTCGTCAAAGCGCTCGACGCTTACAATCAAGTCACGAAATCGTTCGGAGACGATTATTCCGGCACCGCTGGTGGTCCTGGGACTTCCACATAGAACGGCCTTGAAACCACGCCCTATGTCCTTGACCTGCTGCAGCACCACCTCGTCTCCTGCACCGCACAGAAATCACCTCTTCAACCAACTCGAACGAGCGGTCCGTCAACGTACCCACATTCAGCGTTGCCACGCAGGTCGTGCTTACATTACGGGACTTTTGGACTAGCTCAGTTTCCCCCCGATGCCGTCCTCGCACCAGGGACCTTCGCATACTTTTCACACTCGCTGGGCTTTGCGAGTGCGCGTCGGCTCCCGCGGACGCCGTAGCACTATCTCGAGAAACTTGAACTGTAATGCACCATGTGATGTGACTTGGGTCTTCGTAAGCCGGCCTGTACAAGGGCCTGTCGCCTGCATTCGAATGTCCGTGATTAGCTTTGCTCACACAGCGAGCAGTTTCCAGTGGCACAACGTGGAGGAACGGACATCGCCACCGTATTTGGCCTGTGCAATACAGCTTGATAAACTAATGATGAACAGGACGGTGAGTTATTCCTTTCAGATAAGTTTGTTACAAGTTCTCCTACCCCTGAAAGATGGAAGGCTCGCTTTGCCTGGGCGAGATTCGAACCAGGAGCCTCGATCCTGTCTTCGACTACCTTACCATGCGTTTTAGCAGATGTTGCGTCACTTAGAGCGGAACATGCCGGTTTGACCACCTTTCTTCTACATTCCCCATCCTCATACTTCTCATCTCAATAAACAAGATTCTGTGTTACTTAGCCAAATTGCCCATTGACCACCGTTGTTAGCCAAATTGCCTACTGACCATCACCTTATCCTTCCACGACCTTCTATTTGGGTCAGCATCTTTGCCTGTCGAATACACACAACTAGCGATGGGGGGACGGGGCACAAGCGATGCCATGACCCGCCGCGAGCGACTTATGGGTCCGTACGTTAGACACCCCTTGGACACCTCGACTGGACGCGCCTCCCTTGTAGCGCCGCCCGTGCGGACGTGTTGTCATGCGTCAATCGTTTGGCGGCGGCTGGCCGCTGAAAGTCCTGTCATTGTATACGACAAAAGCCACTTTCTGATATATTCTACTGAGGATCAGCTGAACGCTTTAGTTTTTCTCGCGGTCCATCTTTCAGTGAGAGATAAAGGATAAGATTCAGGAATAAACAATCCTTTTATTTGGTTTGGTTAGTTTGCTTTTCTTTTATTTAGTCTAAAGCAATTAAATGAAATGGTCAAGCGTGTTCACCACCTAGATTAAGTACCTTTGTACAACACAGAAGGGAGTTCACGTATGTTTTCTCGAAGTGAGATCCGCGCTTCACTTTGGCTACATAGTGTGCTAGGAATAATTAATAATTAATAATAGTAATAATTATGATGCTCCTAATATTTTTAGAAGAGAATCTCCATGACCCATAAGGCATCTCTAAGAACTCTTTATGTGCTCTCAAAGCTCTAAATTTCTTGAAATCCGTGCTTTGTCGGTGTTGGAAGAACTCATATAATAACCACTTATCGTTAGTTAAAAATCACAAACAAAACAAGACTCAACTTTTGTGAACGTTTCCTACACTCAGAAAGCTAAATCACTCAACGTGATCCACATCAAAAAAATCCGCTTGAGTCGATTTCCAATGGTTAACGGAATACGCTAGATCTCTCCTTACGTGAAGTTACGCATAAAGTTTTATCTTCTATCTTTTTATCTTGCTCCGGAAACATTTTTCTTGTTCCTAGTTTGTACGCTGCTTCCATGGCATATTTCAAAACTAAGGTTGAGATCTTCCCTTTGATGCCAGTTGACATTAGAGGCAAGTAACCATACGCTGGCCACCCTACATTGCCGCCTAAACTCGTCTGCCCTGGGGCCGGATTCATGAAAGATTTACCAGCGGGTAAGTGCAAGATTTACCCCCACCCCCCACTTACGCGCGATTCATGAAAGCGCGGAGGGGAAAATCGGGGGTAAGTGTCGAGGTAAATGCTACCCCGTCGGCGCGGCGGGGAAAATCGGGGGTAAGTCAAGGCGAGGGTTTTGCTCCGCGGCCAATTTCTGACCCAGTGCAACCCTCTGCTGGTCCGTTGCCAGGTCTGAGCTGGCCGCCAGCCGCATAATCAATGCTCGATAGGGGGCGCCTTTTTGCCATCGCCTGCGCCGTCTTTCGCCGGACCTATGGTGAGTTGTTTGACCTTTTGTTTTTTCTATTAGTCTTGAATCCTATGGTTTTTGGGCTCTGTGGACCATGGCGGCCCACAATGCCACTTATTGTTATATGATTTGCTCTCTTTAGTGGCATTGTGGGTCGGCTTTGGCCACCATGAGCCCGGTCCATCATGCAAATCGTAATTTACGATTTGCGTGGGTGGACTATGCCCGTCCGCCACCTTAGCCTCCCTTGGCATATGTTGTCTATGGGGGCTACTGTAGTGGATGGCACCCATTATTAGCCATGTAGACCCATATTTACAATAGCATCCCTACTGCCTAATATGCAGGCACTTTCCACCCCTCTCCCCACCCCTTCTTCTTACCTCACATTTCACATTTCATTTCCCCTAACTACTATGCTGCCAGTTTCGGTGGCAGCGACTTCCAGCAGCAAATGTGACTGCATGGTTTCGCTGCTAGCTGATGAAATTGGCCGCGGAGCAAAACCCTCGCCTCGGCCATCATTAATCAGAAAAGAGAGGTAAGTTCAGGGAAAGTGGCGGGTAAATGGCCATCGAGGTAAGTGGGGGTAGAATTTACCTTCGGCCGCGTTCATGAATCCGGGCCCTGAACAGATCTCACCAGCTGGCCCCGCGCTTCCAATAGGTCGGGGTGTCCAACGTAGCGCACCCGCGGCGTATCGCTAGCGGCAGACCGTGCAGTCGGCACTAAAAAAATTTTGAACAAGTTTCTTGCGCCTTATGAGCTTCAAAACAAGTTTCTTGCGCCTTTAGATCCCGAAAACATATTACTTGCAACTTCCTCACGGTTAACTAGCTTGCAAGGTTGCGCCCAGGAATTAATCGGTAACTGATAAGTAACTTACATGCGACATTTGTGCTAGCTTGCAGCAGCTCACGAATGACAATCTATTACCTGCATGCAGCTTGGAAGTAACTTGTTCAAAATTTTCTGAGTTATGGTGTGCCCATAACGAATAATAGATCATGTAGCTTTATGCGTGTAGAGTTGGTTACAGTTTTGTCTCACTGAGTTCCTGTGTTCCTCGGTCATCAGCGAATTACCAACGTTTACTTCTACTATTTATTACTGGTGTTTCAAGCGCTTATATTTCTGTGTTGCTACGTTGGTAAATGTTTCTTGTTATACTGGCATTTTTAAAACACGTGTTATATCCTCGTTCCCTCAGGGTTTAGTGTACCGAGGTTTTGTGCAGCGGCACCTGAGGGAACCGGATGCAAGCCTTTCCCATTCCTATCAATTTACTCTATCTTTCAATTACATAACAAAACAGATGCGTAATGTACAGTTTATTAATTATGCAGAATGCGACATAGACGGGGAATGGGAAAAGAAAGGGCCGAACCCCAAGTCAGAGGAACCTATGAAGAGAAGTCAGGAAGACCAGGTGGCCGGGTGGTGGTATAGTGTCTCTCTGTCCTGTTCCGTGGGCGGTGTTTTCCTATCCGGCCTCGCGCGGGTGGTCCGATAACAGGAGCTGGAGCTTATCGGCAATGTCTAACCCGCTTGACCTTGGGCCGCCGTTGTATTCCCTACAATATCGCGCTATACTCATCACGGCTGTTGTGTCAGGCAAGGCGCAGTGAAGATCGGAACGGATTCTATCCCTTTATTCCTTCATCTACCCTTACATATCTCACATTCTTTACACCCATTACACACGCATGTATACTCATCGTACAGATATAAATGAATAAAAAAATAAAATAAAATTGCCACAATACGGATTGGGGTTGGACTTTTCCCGAGAAAGAATACATAGTCAGAAACATCGACATGTTAGGAATCTAAAACCAATCCCGTTAGCTAAAAATCATTCTTCCCCTTCAAATAATTGAACCAAATTAATCAAAAACAGCGTAAAGCTTTTCCCCTAGGTTGAAGCACAATTGGAATATGACACTACTTATGTGCTGTCATGTCCACCCCGCCACTAATTTGTATTGCGTCCAGAATTCTTTTTTCACCACAAAAACACCACGATTACTTTCCTTTAAGAGGACAAACCTCCGAAACAAAAAGAAAATAAAAAGGTGAAAACTTGCTTGGGAGCGTTTAACTCGTTCTGCAGGGTGCAAGCTCTTCATTTGCAATTCTTAACGTTTTCATACGAATTTCGTTGATTTAATTTTTAATTTTCATTTCGAGACAAATTCGACGCTCTTCTAACAAAAAAAGCTTGATGCTTTTAAATTAAATTTAAAATCCTTCAAATCAAAATGAGTTTGTTTGACATTTCTGTAGAAACTATCTAAAAAAAGAATGATTTCTTATTTGGGGAAATTTGGTACAAAATTTTTGTAATTCTTTAAATTCTGCTCTAACAAGCTGTTGATATTTGCGTGTTTGGCATACATACATACAAGTGCTCCGTCACGTACAGTGCAGTATATAGTACGACAGGGCGATCTATTGGTTCCTCACTACTGGTCATCCCTTAGTGAAACGGTCTCCCGTTACTGGCACTGGTCCCCCTAAATGATCCCCCCTTAGCGGATGACGTCTTCGGCACGTCTACCTGAAACCTCAAACACGTTGAGCGAAGTCCTTGGCACGTCCTTTGAGTTCCAGGCGCGTCATGCGACGTATTCCGCACGTCTTCTGAATCCTCTGGCACGTAGAAGACGTCTGGGTATTTTCCGCTATTTTCGCGCCCCGTGATTTAATCAATATTAATTGATGGCGATTGATACTTCACAAACGAACTTCAGATTAGTGTTCAGCGAGCGCGATTGCCCCAGGGCTGAAGTTCCCAGGCAGGTAGAAGATATCTGGGTATTTTCCGCTATTTTCGTAACCCGTAACTTGGCCATGATCGATTAATGGCAATCGATACTTCGAAAACGAACTTCAGATTGGTGTTCAGCAACCTCGACTATCCCCAGTGCGAAAGTTTCGGACCGCCTAGACGACACCCACAAAAAATCGATAGTTTGATCAATATCGATTGATGGCGATCGATACTTCACAAACAAACTTCAGATTCGTGTTCACCTCGATTGCTCCAGGGCCGAAGTTCCCAGGCAGGTAGAAGACATCTGGGTATTTTTCGCTATATTCGTGTCGTAATTTCCCCCCATTTTTCCCCCTATTTTTGCCCCCAATTCCCCCCCCCCCGATTATCCTCCCCGATTTTCTCCCCGCTAATTTCTGCGGCGGCGCCGATCGATAGGATGACTCATCGTAATCGCGTTATTATAGAGTATGATATACATTCATACATTACATTACATTACATTACATACATACATACATACATACATACATACGTACATACATACATACATACATACATACATACATACATACATACATACATAAAAAGAAAAAGCAATAAAAAACGCCTTTTTCGCCGCTTTTTCATAAACTCTCAAAGCTGCGTGGTTCGAAAAATAAATCCGATATTTGGGATCAGCATCGCATGATATATCAGGTGAAGAGAAAAACGCCCAATAAATGTTCAAAGTGTTGATTTGATAACCATGCTCAGAATGTGACCTTTTGGTGTAAATATCTCCCGCAAGGGAGCTGATTCGTCGAGCCGACAAGAGCCCACGTCATCAAATCAGCATTTTTTCATTTACTGGGCGTTTCTCTCTTCATCGGGTAGATCGTTCGATGCTGATCCCAAATGCCGTGCTTATTTTTCAGAGCACGCAATTTAAAGAGCACTGCCAAAAAGAGGCGGTAAATGCGTTTTTTGTTTTCGTTTTCCGCCCAAAGACCAAAAGTAACGGCCTCGGTATTGCTTGTGTAGCTCCTGGAAAACAGAATTTTTGCTGTGGGTAGAATAAAAATTGCGACATTTTGTAAAATTGTATGGCGCCACCTCTTTTTCCACTTGAAAACTGCTGCATTTAAAGCTTTGCGACAATCTTCAATCCAATACTCTTGAAAAAAAAAGATTTTTATAAAAATTCAAAAGGCGTGTTCACTTAATGACGCGGGCGAATTGAAAAGTTCAAAAGCAAAGCAAGTTATATTTATTTTACAAAAATCTAATAAATCTAAGAGTTTTGGAAAGTCTCGAGTTAAATCTGGAAGGCGTACGTTTCAATTTGGAAGTATTTTGTTTTAATTTCAAAAGCGTCAGACTTGCTTAGATATGTACAAAATTTGTTCAGAAAAGTGCATAGAGTGATATGGATAAAGCCCCATTTAAGTTAAAGTGTTCAATTTGTCATGAAAGTGATATATACATAATTTGCATTGTCTACCCAAATTCTTGAGGCGCGTGGAGCGCAGTCGGAGGAGGTCCCGGCTGTCGCCTGCACCCGTTCCTGGTTCGCATTTCCCGCCCAGGTCCAAGCCTTCCATCCCTCCGGGGTCGGTGAATTGGTACCATACTTGTCTGGGAAGGATAAAACACTGACTTGTACATCGGCTGGCCACCGCAAGTCACTGTATGGCCAAGTACGCATTCAGCTCACCTCCACGACATCCCGTAGAAGTACTAGAATGCGTGGCGCATCCCAAAGGGGATTGAATAACGCCGTCCTTTATCCATATCCTTTACCCAAATTCTTAAAACAACAAGAAGCTGATGACAGAACTTTAAGATCTCGCATTCGAAATAACTTCAAAAACGACGGGATTTCAAGGAGAAGAATTTCCTTGGATTGGATTACATCAATACTACACGAACGCAAAATGGTTTTGGACAGACAACTCGCCTCTGAATTATACTGATTGGGATCCGGATTATCATGAACCGAACAACCGATATGAGGAACACTGTGGACAGGTCCGTATTTTGCGTTTCGTTACTGGCACAATCCAGGCCTGAGGGAGAGCACAAACCAGGAGTGCGCGATTAATAGTTAGCCATTTGGTGATTTATCGGCATTTTTTGTTGAAAGCGTTGAACGTGATTTGACGCAGGCACGTTAAACTTATCCTTGCTTCAATTACAGCACAATAAAGATCTAATTCTTCAAACCATAGTTAAAAGTGTACTTCAACACAAAAGCATCGCTTACAAATATGAACTTCTAGATTCTTTCAAAGATATTTATCGATTCGTTAAACAACTTATGTCAACTGGCACATCTTTTTATTTCTGGTTTAATTTTTGCCTCTGACCCAAGTATATCTATTACCTGCTTTTCTTTAAACAGTGTCCTCATACGAATATGTTGCTACAGGCATTGACCTCTCCTGTAGGTATCTCCCGCCGACCTCGACCTCTCTGCAACCGGGTTCCATAGGCAATACCTGCTCGTTTTGACCTTATTTTTTGCGTATAAAAACACAAACAGTATTATAAAAATCCGACCCCTGTCTTTGACACCGTAACCCAGTGTTCCATTGAATGAATTGCAAAACTCAACCAGAATTTGCTGCCACCGTAATCCAGTGTGATATTGTCATTATCACCTCCAAAGATTGCAAAAAGCACCAATACTAAGTGCGATTGTCCGGCATTTTCGTATCTTGTCGGCTACAATATGGTTGGTTTCAAAAAAATAAAGACCATTGCACATATCTATCCAAACCAACATCCTAGTCGGCAGGATTGGCAGGAAGGCACCAGCAAATTCTGGTTGATCTCTATAATTAAGTGCAACTTAGGCTAAGCCTCCGATTTTCCTGTAACACCGCATCCTTAGGGTATTGCAACAGGTTACCCTGATGATAAAACCCTGAACAATCTTGTGCCTAAGTTGCGGAGCTGCTGCCCTTGCTGCTCTTTTTTTGTCTGAAATTGGCTTGGAAAAGTATGTGCACTGGCCATTATTTTTTGAAACCAACCATATTGTAGCCGACAAGATAGGAAAATGCCGGATGACCGCACTTTGCATTGGTGGTTGTTGCGTACACATCTTTGGTGGTGATAATGGCTATATCACACTGGATTACGGTGGCAGCCAATTCTGGTTGAGCTTTGTAATTCATTCAATGGTGCACTGGGTTACGGTGTCAAAGTCATGAGTCGGATTTTTATAATACTGTAAAACACAACACAAGTATTTAAGTATCGCAGTTACTCACTGCCCTACTGATGATCTTCTGGGAGTGATTGCATTTCTTTCGCTTCTTTGCTTTAGTAATTATATCCTGTATAGGGCTTAGAGGCGAGACACGATATAACTTCCACTAAAATCCTCTTCTAAAATGGCTTCTTGCACCCAAAAAACTTCATTCTCTTATCGTCAAACTGTGCTAACGAAATTTTTAAATTCAGTCAACTTCTTCTTTCGTTTTCTAACGCAGCATAAATTTCGTTCAACGTTTGTGGACAGTATCTCGCTGACTTAAAGTATGGTTATGGAACGAAAAAACCTTCCTCAGTCGACGCCGTTCCCATATTTCTTTGAATTGATCAATTGGTCCAATGTTCTTGCCTGCTCACTTTTGCTTTTTGGCACCTTCGCGTTTTTCGACCGCCATTTCGCACTTTGTCGTTTCTATATCGTTTTCCGTACTTTGACGGCTTCCTACCAGTTTCACATAGCCCATGCCTGTCCGCTTCGCTTCTGCAGTTTTTTCAAAGCTTTATTCTGTACTCCCTACCTTGCAGGAAAAACTGAAGAGGCATAGCAAACTCGAAGAGAATTTTGAGTATTCAAAATGCGACAAACAGTCAACAAACGAAAGAAGCACAACAAAAAGGTTTCCACGCTTTCTCCCTCTCCATCGCGAGCCGATAGCTCCAGTGCGGGCAACGTTAGCACCACTTATTTTATTCGCCATCCGACTGTCCTATGGCAGCCGACTTCTGCTAAGTGTCCCAGACTCTCCCTCGGCAGCCTAGGCAACCCCAAGGACTAACCAGGCCGTATTCATAAAGCAGCGGGAGCGGGAGATACGCGATATCACAGCAATATCATCTCTCGCCTCTCTCTCCTGCCTCGCACTCTCATCTCGGTCGCTTCCCGTGGGAAGCCGTGAAGATGCCGGGAACGTTCATGAATATATGCTACAGGAGGCTATCTCAACAGTAGGTCGGAACGGCTGAAGTGTTGCATATGGTGAGAATCGCCTCTCTCTGAGAAACATGCAAATATCAACAACAAAATGCACATATCTCAACCACAATACAACTCCGCGCAGAGTTAGGGACGATGGAAGTTGAGCCGTAAGCGACGCCAACGTGAGCCCGTGCGTGCACGCAGAGGACGGACTCACGTTGGCTGGAAACAATCAAGGATCACGATCACAAGGATTACGCCGCCCCTCTACCCACTGCGCGCTCGTCATTGATGTTTCCAATCAACTTTAGCCCGCCCATCTCATGCAGGCAGAGGGCTAACGCCGCCCACGGCCCAACTTCCGTCGTCTCTAATTCTTCGCAGAATTGCATTGTGGTCGAGATATTAGCATTTTGAGGTTTGCCAGAGAGAGATGATTCTGAGCATGTACAACACTTGGGCCGTTCCGACCTACCGCTGAGATGGTCTCCTGCTAAGACGTATGTTATACTTACGCGGCGACCCGTCGCCGACAGCGCCGGTACATGACAGGCGAGAGAGCGCGCGTGCTCTCTTTGTCTCGCGTTTCGCTCCTCCTCACTTTGGTCTAGACTCCTATCGATCGATACACGACAGATATCTGACATGAACGGATGAATGGGCGGAGATGCGTTCCCTACACCGCCAGTAGAAGAAAGGATCGGAGCAAGGGGCGCGCCGAGCGTTCACCATGGACGAGGTTGCCGAGTACGCAAGAATATGGCTTCACGACATCTTTGGGGCTTTTTGTTTCGAACGAAACATAAATTTCGACTCGTGCTGGTTTTCCATGTTGACTATACATAAAATTTGTACGATCTGGTGTTCAGCGATAGTTGAAAAAGAATCAGAGCGCGTAAAACAAGGAAGGATTACTTGGTGCCACCCAGCTGCAACCGCTTATTGTATTAATCCTTCAGTCATTCATTTGATCTCTCCCGAATTGCGATTCAATTTTGTAATATAATAGCTCTTGAGGGCGAGCGCGCAGTGAAAGAGGAAGCAATTCAGAGTTCCCACGAGGTCGTACGAATAGAGCAACGCAGGCAGTACGGGAGTGGGCGGGGGTGAGACCGTATAGGGAACGCACGCTCCCAACATGTAAGCAACACAACCAAAATTTAGTACAAAGGAACATACCACCCACTTCCCGATACGGTATCGAACAGGAGTACCATTGTATTAGGTTGTTGAAAAAGTCTTACACCACAGCGTTTTTTTTTCGAAATTGTATTGTTTCTTTAGTGAGCGACTTTAATCTACAAAATCTACAAAGTAGTTACCATTTACATTTACAACCTTCTGCCATCTGACGGGAATATCATGAAACCCTTTTTTCCAGAATGGAGTCAGCTGTGACTCGAAGAAGTGCTCCAGCTCGGATTCCAGTTCGGTTCGGTCGTTGAAGCATCTATCCCTCAGGTGTTGCTTGAGAGCTTGAAAGAGGTGGTAGTTCGATGGCGCAAAATCTGTCGAATATGGTGGGTGAAGCAGCACCTCCCACCTAAGCCCTTGCAACTTCTGGCGAGACGACCTTGCAATGAGAGGGAGGGCATTTTTGTGAAGGAGGTAAATATCCCTCCGCCCCCGTCGTTTGCGCGACATAGCCTTGCTCAGCTTCTGCAGCTGTGTAGCGTAGATGTTCGCTGTTACTGCGGTACCATCGACAGGAAGCTTACTAGAGCGTTCCTCGAGAATCCCATCAACAGCACAGCATTATCTTCCTCTGGTGGATATCTGCCTTGAGGTTATGGTTCTCCTTGAGGGAGACACTGGGCCTTTCGAGTGTGGTTAACGAGGAAGACCTAGGATTTATTTTTCATGACGACATTCTCGAGAAAGTCCTTATTACCAAAACCAACAAGGAGAGACTGAGCGATAGTCAGTCGCCAAGCCTTGTCGGAGTCACGGAGTCAGTCAGTCTTCACTGGAATCGTAGTATTTATATGTAGATCGGACAGCAGATACCCTATTTTGGTGGCCGATGCACCATAAATCGGAAACCGTTTGAGATGGGCTCAGCGGTAGTTTCGATAAAGTACGCGAGCCAACCACACACCGACAGAGTTGTTACCGCAGAGTTTATCTCAAACTTGGGTATTTAAACCAGAAATACGACCCGGTTGATCACAAAATAAAGCGAGCAACAATGCACATTCACTAGCGGAGCTATTAAGCCAAATACAACAGAATAATATAATTGTCTGTGTTTTCAATGAGATTCAAATAGTCTGAGCGGTCTGCGTTAACTAACTAATGCATAAATAGGCGTATAAAAAAGAGAGAAAAAATGGAAGGGTACGGGTGGGGCGCAGAGGAGAGGAAGCCGTCGCCGCCACTCGCGACGGTCAGCTGGTCGGGTACTGTTTCCGAGGGCGGGGCATGAGCTTCTGCGTCTGCGTTGCCCTTTTGACCGAGTCCCGTTCTCCAAAAAGTGCAGGTCGCTGCATAGCTGCGATAATATGCCCTCAGAAGCAAATTGCCGCGAATGCGAAATATTCTAGATGTTTGTGCTACAACAATGTGGCACCAAACAATCCTTGGAAACTCCCGTTAGATCTTGAAAAATTTTCAGAATTTTTGGTGCAGGACTTTTCCACCAACCTAATATATTTGTTACACAAAATCCTTCCATATAGAGAGCACTTCTATATGAAACGCTATTCGATGAAGATACAGAACGGAGCGATGCAGTGCGGATAAGGAAACACAATCCACTTCAGCGACCAATGCATGTAGTGGGCGTTTATGAGTGGCGGGCTTTTCCTTGAAGCCGCATGCACATCCTGCAGCGGCAGCGCTGCAGCCACACTGAGGTGTCGCTGTGAAGGACGAAGCAACACTGCAGCAGTGACCGGATTCCCACTGCCGCAGTGCAGGCGGCAGCTGCAGTGGCAGCGATGCTCCTCACTGCCGCTGCGGCGCAGTTATACGTGCTGCAGTGGTATGTGGGCGAGGACCAGCTCCAACCACATTCCATTTCCAACTGCAAAGTCCAACTTAAGGGGAGACGATGCTGTGTGCTATGATGTTGCTAAGAATAATAGCAAGGCCACTCAGCTTCCTCCCATGCGACAGACATTTAAGGGTTGGGCACACTCGGCAGCGGCTTTAGCCCCAGTTTATACTGACGCCGCAACGCGGCGCGGCACCACGATCGCCATGGATATCGATTTTTCGCGTCGCCCGGACGATATCTATCCCGACCATCGTGCCGCGCCGCGCAGCGGCGCAAGTATAAACTAGAGCTTAATGCGTCAATAACGGGGCGGGGCGTCGCTCTCAGACTCAGCACATGTTTGCGGTGAGGGGGGGGGGTCGTTCTTTCTTTCTCTGGTGTCGGCATTGGACCACTGCCAACCATCGCTCAACTGACCGTTTGGCTGGTTTGGTTGGGGAAAGGGCTTTCCTACCTTACTTATCTCTTGCTCAGGAGCGATAGCGTCAGCTTCACGGAATGACCGAGCTCATTCCGTGAAGCTGACGCTTGCAGCGCTGACGCTGGGCGTCAACGCTAGAAGTAGAATGCGTGGCGCATCCTAAAGGGGTTAAATAACGCCGCCCTTTATCCTTTTATCCTTGTTTTGAATATAGCATCCCTTTGAGATATTGTATAAAGAAGTCGTAACGCGCCAACAATCATCGTTCAAAGAGCCCAGAAAATTATGGGACACCCAAATACTTCCCTCACACTCTGTATGCAGCCAAAAATTGTCATTTTTTAGCTTTACAACATGGAGGGTCGGGCAAGCCGCAAATGGAACGATCTGAATTGTTACCGGAAGGCAGTTAGTTATGTGTGCAAATATGTGGGAGAAGAAACTTGCATTTAATTAGATTAAATAAATTTTTTTGAAGATGTCCTCGAAACTATTCAGACAGAAGAAAAAGAAATTCTGGGCAGTATAGCACAACATAAAATGTCTTGAAGTAGTTTATTTACCAAGGAACGCCTTCAGCTTTCCGTGGAACTTCGGACTGAGACCTATATGACGTGAAAAAGGTCGAGACGCTGATCACAGATATGTAGATCAAATTTGCTAAATGAATCTCCTAAGCGAGTTGTGGCCGGCGAAAGCCGCGTTGTCTGTCTGTTTCCAACTTCGAATATCCTAATAAACGTAAATGCAAGTCGCCGTCAGCCGTTCGCTGAAGAATGTGCTAAACATGAGTTTATAGATCTTTGTCGAAGATAGGTCACAAAATGCACAGCGCCGCTACCGACCAGAACCCATGGCCTCAATCCTGTGAATCGAGCACTGTACCACTGTGCCCCTGCTGTCAGCTCTACCAACCGCACCTCTGATTACGCAACACTGCGCGCAACGCTGATTGAGCGCGCCTAAGGCCTCGTGCATTCTTCCCGTCGCCGATGCCGATGATGGAATCGCTGCGATGAGTTTTGCCGAGCGACGCGAATGAATTTGAAATTCTCAGCGCTCGTCACATCGCTCATCGCTCTGCAAGGCATCTGGCCTATCACCGAGTCGCTCCCGCGACAATCGCTGGAGCGACTCGGTGATAAGCGATGCCTAAGTAAAGTCATAATTTTTTTGTTGTTGGCAAATCCCCAAGAATTCGACGTGGTAGACCACTTCGTGTATTGCAAATCCTTCATGAGCCTGGCCCTACATGACAGTGATTTGCACACTTCTACTGAGGTTGCACTTGTACTGCAAACCCAGAAAAGCAGGCGATCTGGAGCGCAATAACTCTGTCTTCTTGGAACAGTATCAACTTCAACTCCTGTACATATTTTATAGACAGAAAAGAGATTGAGTAGTTCAGTAAGGCACATGTTACACTTTGCTGTTCTGTCGGCGACGCTGTCGGCGACAGTGCTGGGCTGGTGCTACGCTGTACGTGCCACCGCGAAGGCCGCATTTCGGGTTAACACAGCATGTAAACGTTGTAGATTTAGGACGATATACGCTGCTACAACATGTCTACGGCGTAAATTTCTCATACAAGCACATTTAATAAACAAAGACATTACGGGTCGAAGCGTCGTTCAAGTTTCTGCACCTAGTGCTCCTTCGGCCGTCTCACGGTGTCAAGAACAGCTTTGTGAATCCTTGCGTAGTTACGGCAATCATCATAGACACCAGCTTTCATGCCGTTGGTTACGTAGGCGAAGGCGATTTGATTTTTGGTGTCGAACGTCACTTGCTGACATCCAAAGCCAGAATGACCAATGAGGTAGCTCGTCTGAAAAAGTTTACTTTAAAATCTAAATAAAGTGTTAATGCGTATGCTAGGCTTATCGTTTTAGGCCAAGAAAAAACTCACTTCAGCTCCTTCATTTGGATGGTGGAAAAACCCGAGCCCCATGGCTACAGGGCTGCTACCAAAAAGTTCGACTTCTTTGAGTACAGGCTTCTCGATGCGGGTAAGAGTCTTTTCTCCAATGAGGCGTCCAGTGACTAGCTAAAAGAGCTCGTATCCTTGAAAGTTGTAATCGCTTTACTAGCAAAAGCTAAATGAACAAGCAGGTCTCATACTGGTGTTATAACAGGACTGTAGATCTAAACATTTAGACGATGAGCAGCCTCCAGAAGGAGCGCGACGTGATCGCTCACCTGGTATTTTGTCATTGGAGCGCGCCGGACACACTCGATAATTATCCAATACTTGGACACAACGGAAAAGGAAATGGTTCTTGAGGGAAAGTAATCGACCGCTCAAATTGATATTTTAAAGCAAATGGGATAACACTCACAATATTTATTACTTTCGACGAGGCCCACATAAAAAAGCAGTCAGATTTCAAAATGACCCCCCTTGAATGACAAAGAATGACGAATACACGCCTTTAGTCTTGGGAATGCATCAACGGAATCACGCAGGACCTTATAAACCTCCTCCCTTTCTTCAGGGCTCGTTGAAGCGAGGCAGTGTCCCTGGTGGGATGTTGCGCAGGCCTTACATTTCAACATCGACCAGATTGAGTACTACATCTGATTGTAGTTCGGACAGTGCGGGGCCACTCTTCAGTGACTAACACGTTGAGGACAATGCCGCTCAATGGTTCGCAGCAGCCAGTTTGTCTCGTGGTACAACGACCCCGCTCAATGGTTCGCGGCGGTCTATTTAGTTGAGACGGACGGCATCAGGTCCATCCAGATTTCGTCTGGAAGGGTTATTTGGAATGGTGAACATGATCCGATGTCTGTTGTATTGACTGATCGGTCGGTTTTCTACCAAATCGATAACTACAGTTTTCGTGTTGGGACCTTCGATTTTGCACAAAGTCCGTGTGGAGTGTTATTTGAGAAGCTGGTCACAAATCTCACGTTTTCTTTTCGGGATTTCAATGGACTTCACAATCTACTTTCTTCAGCGCTTTAGCAGCTTTCCTCTTTTCCTCTTCTCTCTCTGGATTCCCACCCTCTCCCCCCCCTCTTTCTCTGCATTCTGTGCCGATCCATTGGACAAGAAGGCTATGATTAGTTACGTTACGCTGAGCATGAGCTGGTGAGTGTTACACATATTCAACGTAACATACCCTGGTTACTTTACTCAATTTCTAAAAATCGTACATCACGGCACCAAAAGTAATCTCCCAGACTACGTTCTGGCTCTATGGGTGACCCTTTCCCCGTCATATCGTCTCCCAACCACATCGAGTAGTTCACGTGGCCCACGTAGCTTACAGCTACCTATCGTAGTTGGCTGACATTTGAAAAAAGAGCGTAATATTCGTGATCAGCACCTCCAACAACCCCTTAGACGAAGTTCAGTACAACGGTGAGTCTAACACGACCACCCTAGTTATCGATTTGGGAGATATGTTTGCGTAACCGTCCAAACAGACACTATCATTGTGTTCATCATCCCAAATTATTCTTTAGAAGAAGTTTGGGTCACAGGATCTCATCTCATACCTGCGTGGTGAACTTCGTCCCACGGGACAGGTACGCGAAAATCGCTTCCGTCGTCAATGTGTTAACTCCGGAACATTATCTGCGCACCACTTCTAAACCACTTTAGCCTTCTGTATGACTCCAGTTGCCATTATTATATTATAAAAATGCCCAGAGATAAATTTTTCGGACGTCCTTTGGATAGTTTCGGTTGTTGATTTTGAACAACATTCCACAAAAATCAGCGGTGTTCTCCCATCAGCTGCTATTCCTGCGAAAACCATACCACACTTCGGATATCCTGATGTTGGTGCTTCTCTTTCATTACGACTGTCCTTTCTTATCCCCTTTTTAGCAACTCTACCGTTTTGATGGTTGAAAATTTGATCAATAATGAATACGAATTCGTCAGTGAACAGTGCTGCATGCCGTTGTGGATGCGCTCCCCAAGACACTGAAGGTGTGTTCGTGTTCCTGCGAAAGGAGGTCATTTTAAAATCTGACTGCTTTTTCGTGCGTAACTTTTTGACATTAATAAACATGGTCATTATTCCATCTCATCTGCTTTAAGTCGACTTTGACCAGTCGATTACTTGTGTCCAAGAATTTTTGCCGAACCCTGTCTTTAGTTCCTGCTAGAACCTGTTTTCTACTTCTTCAATGAATTACGGTTTCCTTTTTGGAGCTCGAGAATCACTTTTTCCGTTTAGTTGTTTGTGTTATTAGTATTCGTCTAAATTGGGCAGAATTCCTACTTTTGAAAAGATTTCTTGAAAAAAAACCAGATCAGAAAACTCCTAACACAATCTAAACTGATTTTTTTCATAGGCAACAGAAAAAATTCAGAAGCTTACTTGGTCCTTAATGTGTTTTTTCTTTTATTCCAAGTTGGAACCAACCTAGTTAGAGCGCTTGCAATACACTAAATAAAACACAAAATGCAACATATACAAAATGACACGTACTAGATTAAAGATAGAGGCCAGCGAGCGGGCGTTTCCGATGCCTAAGGCTGCCGCCTGCTCCATGGCATGCTGTTCCGGATCGTTTACAGTGCACTTGTCCATAATGTCCACCCATGAAGGGTTTGAAAACGCCTTAGCCATATAATGATTCTAAAACGATTTTTTAGTTTTGACATAAAATAGGTTAAAACCGTATTTTTACCCTATTAACCGTATTATATCTTTTTATATCTAGAACAAATTAAAGGAAAGAACAACAATGTGGTCGACCATCGTACGAGGAGCATCTTCTATTTTCCTCTTTCATGCTTCAAGCACTGATAGTCCCGATGGAAACTCCAAAAAGGATGATGGGTTCATTGTACTCAACTATGCTTTTTGACAATGATTTCCATTCTTCTGTTCATCTCTTACCAAAACGACACCATAGTTAATTTGGCGGCACCTGGGTCCAGATTCATCAACGAGTTACAGCAACTTAGCAGAGGAAATTACAACCGAAATCTCTGATAACGTGGCTTATCAAGTGAAACGGTGAGCGATTAGCCGCGCTATCTGGGTTTTCCGCTGTGAGTTCTCTGTTAAAGATATGTAAGTCGTTGATGAATCCGATCCCTGAATGGTGTTTTGATCCGCTTCTGATGAAGCGCGCAAACATGAAGGAATTCTCTTCACCATGAGATGGTTCTGGACTTTTTATTTGGATTGCTGTTATTAAGGCTTCGAAACTGGATGATCCTCATCGGTAAAAGCTCATGGGAAGAGGACCACTTTCCAACTAGTGACATAGCATATAGTGTTGCATCCCGATATCATGTGTATGCCTAAGCCCTTGTTTAAACTTGCACCGCCACGCGGCGCGGCATCACGATCGCCATAGATATCGATTTTTCGCACCGCCCAGTCGATATCTATCTCGATCATCGTGTCCGCGCAGCTGTGCAAGTATAAACTGGGGTTATTAGATCACTGGGACAAGGACAGCGCAAATGTCACGCAGGCTGAAAGACCCTGAAAGTGTTTGCGTCCAGCCTGGCACAAAAGTGTTAATGGCAGCAAAACAGTCTATGGTTACATAAGGATTCCGATGGCCACGGTCGTCAAGGGGGATTCCGCTCAATAAAAGGGCGCTTTAGGTGAAACGTTCGGTTGAAAGGGCGGTCGAAACGTGGTGGGTGATCTGCGCGCGAGGAGGCGGAGTTTAGGCGACAAAAGGGGAGAGGACCCTGTTGTTTTTCGGTTGGGGGGAACACGTGGGTCTTAGTGAGCGCGTGTCACGTTCGAGTTCCTGAGTGGAGTGACCATTCGTCGTAGCCAGCGCCTTCTCTCTGCGGTCGCCAAGTTCTCGAGCCCCTCCCTCACGACGGTAGGGCCGTTTGGCTATTGCGATCCTGCACGATTTGTCATTTTTTCCTACTCATCTCCTCATTCCGATTGTTTGTTTTCGAATAAACTTTTTTGCATTGGAGTCGTTCTACCGTACTTTGTTGCCACGGAGCTATCGGTTGAGTTTAGATCCGCACTACTCCCAAGATTCTCACTCTATAACAGATTATACTCCTCATTGAAGGTATTAATCCAGTTATTCTCTATGGAATCAATTAATCTCTATAAAAAAGTGAACAAATGTTAAATAGCTCCGTTCATCTTGAGATCTATAATTTTTGTCAAACTAAGAACACCAGGAGAGGTCGTACCTTGCCCTCTGTATAGAACTTAATTATTGGAATCACAGCCTTCGGATCATGCCATAGTTCCGACAAAAAATCAGCGGTGCTCTGCAGGACCACTCGAGCAACGCGATACTCTTCTGTAGAGCTGAGACCAATGTGATAGTCTATTCCTTAAAAGTTTCTGCATAATTATACATTCAACGAAAGGCGCAATAAGAGTTGGAAGCCAATTATTAAAGAAGAAAAAATGCAAACACGCCTAATTATAAACAAGTGCTCCGTCACCCCTATCGGCTTCACTCGCACTTGCGCGCTTGGCTCGATGTTGAAGAATTACCGGCATCATCAGTCGCTCGATATGACCTTCCCATTAAAACTTCCCACCTGATGTGAAGCACGTCGGCCACAACACTCGCGTGCTTCCCACTCTGATCGGTTATTTGTGAGGATCATGATCATGATCACTTTATTAAGAAACAAATCGTACGTCGGCCTAGCGGCCGCCTACGACTGGTTGGGGGCTTCGCCCCCAAACCCCGAGAATAGGATCCCATGGCCGCTACGGGTTTCCTATTCTTCCCTAGGCCTTCTGACCTTTATGTTAATCGAGATGGATCGATTGATCCGACGTCAGATTCGTGTTCAGCGACCTCGATTACCCCCAGGGCCGAAGTTTCGCGCCACTTGAGCGCCATCCTCAAAAATCGATAATATTGATCGATATCAATTGGTCGACTTCAGATTCGTGTTCAGCGACCTCGATTACCTCCAGGGCCGGAGTTTCGTGCCGCCGACGTGTTCGGCACGTCTACGGCTCGCCATGCACGGTTGCCGACGTGTTCGGCACGTCTACGGCTCGCCAGGCACGGTTGCCGACGTGTTCGGGGCACGTCCACGCCTCGCCATGCACGGTTGCCGACGTGTTCGGCTGCCGCGCGCCAACTCAAGTGTGACGGAAACACGCACGCACACACACACACACACACACACGCTTGCTCCTTTATATATAGTATGATTTATGGAATTGTTTGGGGTCATGCGATCAAACCGTCCTAAGAGTAAAGTAGTCTCACTCTTTCAAGCTTTTCAGTTTTCGCAAAGCTGGCGTTGGATCTAAAAGTGAATCCTGTCTAAGTGAAATGAGTGATTGCTCAACCAATGTTCTGTGATAGCGAGGATAACATGAAACGCACGCAAGAACCCCGTTTCGGCACTCCTTCGACTACAATAAAAGTAAAGTGTGCAGGTCGAGTCGGGGGGTTCACTCGATACCCTCATAAAACACACGGTGGAAGTAAAAATCATGCAACGTGAAGTACATCCACGCAAAACATAGGTTCAATCCCAAAGGAGGGCACTTCATTTCAATTAAATCTAGTGCCGACACACACCACATACAACAATAGAATTAGGCTGTGGGACGATACGTAGAACCCGTGCGTCCCACGGTGAGTGAGTCGACGCGCACGCCGGTAGGATACCGCGGGAATTCAACGGAGAATTACGAGTGGCATCGCTGCAGTTTGATAACGATTTTTTTAATATTTCAGTGTCAGGGTCTGGGATTCCCAAGGAAGGGGATCAGGTAAGGTAAGGTTGTTCATGTGTTATGTTGTATGCCGTATGTATGTATGCGTAACTAAGATTTACAAGTCATTATGGAGTGTCCCCCTTTGGGATTGAATCAAACCATATGTCCTCTAGTTCTTATAATGATCAAATTGATGCACAAAACGGCATTCGTAAAAGAGAAAAGTGAAAATGCCACAGAATCAAACAAAACTTGGAACAAATTTGAACAATCCGGCTATCGACACAGTCAATCAGTCGACGCACACTCATGAGACCGTAGGGATCTGACTTGACAAGAGGGAACTTGATATCGCGGAGGCGCAAAAAGTTCTATTGGTTTAAGTAAAAGTATAAGGCCAGTCCTGACTCGACTTGCACAAAAAAGTACATTAAAGTAGAATTAAAGAAGAAATAGGGTGTACGCACGCCTAAAGCGCCAACGCTTCAATTCGAAATCTCAGTTTCGCGCTCCTTCACAGTTGTCATTTGCGTGAGCGCACCAGCTTTAAGTAGGAGACAGACATAACTCCAACGCCGCGCGAACTCCCTGGCGTCGCACACGGAGCGCGACGAAATTGGACGAGTTGTCGCGGACCGATGCTTCCGACAGGGACGGCTAGTGACTCGCGCTAGATCGCTAAAGTGTGTGCCAGTACAAAGGCTTGCGGTGGTCAAGTGATATTTTAGTCGCTATAATATCCTTCCCAGACAAGTATGGTATCAATTCACCGAGGCCCCGGAGGCATGAAAGGCTTGAATGGGAGGAAAATCCGGGGGTCGAGCGTTCTATCCGCTCGTCCCCCTGGCCCGCCCACCCCCAACCCCCTGGGCTTGCTCGAGAGCCCAGTGGCTGCCTTACAAGATAGTGGAGACGCAGACATTTGCCACGCCTCTGTTTAAAGGGCGGGGGATAGAACGCCACTCCGCCAGGAAAATCCGACCGAGGAACATGGAGTCAGGTGCATTTAACACCAGGCGTCTCCTCGGACCGCTCTACCACGCCACTTCGTTGATACTATGGGTAAAATCCGACATCCTGATTAATCGATAGAGGCGGCTACTATGTGGCCGTTTATTAGGAATGAGTACTACAAAACAGATTTGCCGTGAAATTTTGTAAAAGAACCCATTCTAAGAAAAATGGCATAAACAGCATGTCAAGGCAATGATGTCGAAAATTGATGGCCGTGACATTCTGCCTAAATTCTCTGAGGTTAACGACGACGGCGGATTATGGGTTGCGAAATGTGTCGAAGTCAGCGCAGCACACTCTCTTCACCTACTTTCCGAGCATATAATGAACACGCGTAACAGCGCTATTCTAGAGTCGGCTACAGTGAACCGGAGAGCACTAACAGAATCAGAATCGACGAAAGAGAGCCGAAAAGGCAACTGACGCAGTGGAAACTATTCGAGAAGCTTAAACGCTGGTGAAATTTCGTGCTTCGCGGCTAGCCATGGGTCACCGAACACACGTCCGCGTCTCAGCGCCCGACGTCGCGCTGGAGTTACGTCCTGGAGCATTCTAGGTAGCCAACCATGAGCACAGCTTGGCATTGTTACATCTTTTTTTCAATTGATAACTTAAGCTGTCATCATTTTCTTGTGTCGCCAAGCTGAAATGCGCTCCACCGCATATCCCAGCTTGAAATTCCCAGTTTTTGAGCGTCCCAATCCGTATTGCGCCCAAAGAAGCTCTGTGATAGTCTTACCGTTCGGTTCCGCGATCTCTTCTCTGAAGAACTGTCCGATTCCCCTGTGCTTCTCATCTGTATGTCGTATAATCTGGTCCACCAGCCATCCATATGTAAACGCATGATACGCAAATGTGCTTCCAGGAGGAGTTTTTGGCACTTCGCTCTGTATTGCACTGCGCATCAAGTTGTGATCAAAAGCCATTTCCTTTGTGATCTCCGTATCAAAGTACTGTAAGCCAGACATATGAGCCATAACCCATTTGATGGTGATGTTTCCTTTGTCGTTCTTTGCAAAGTCTGGCCAGTGTTTCGAGACAAGATCATCGTACTTCAGACGTCCTCGATCGGCAAGAATCGCTATGCAGACAGCTGCGACGGCTTTCGTTGATGAAAACGTGACCGATATTGTGTCCTAAAGTTACTATAAAATTTGATTTGAATAGGAGGTACTCTCCAGGGATATGTTCCAGTTTACGTACCTGTTTCCATTTTCGCGCCGCTTGCTTGTCCGCGTAGCCGCCCCAAACGTCGACTACTTTCTTTCCCTTTACAAAAACGGCCAAAGAGGCTCCTTCCGACTCCCAGCCGTCTATGAAGTTTTGTCTGAATTGTTCATTACGGCTTTTTAATACAGGTATACTTTCATAAGAACGATAAGAATGTCTATACCTACTGAAAAGCTTTCTGGATGTCTTCGTATCCTTTCTCGGTCTGCCCATCAAAGTGGAGAGGAAGCCTGGTCTGGAGTTTCTCGATGACCAGATGGGTGATAAAAGCGAGAAAAATCAGCACAATCGAGTATGCCAACCAACCCATTTGGTCTGAAACAAGAATGGCGAGCTAGGGCAACGTGACAGAACTTAAAAGCGATCACGAAAGGAACAACGAGACAAAAATAGTAATGTCAGTGCAACATCAGAATTACGAGAAACAGGAATAACATGTTCAACATTTTTCATTTTGTTTGATTAGGTTAGCGCTAAATTTATCAAAATAAATAGAAAGAAACAATCACAAAAAAATTATTTTAAAAAAGCAGTATAGCAAAATAATTCTTTGCCATGTTTATTTATTTAAATAGGGACTAATATGAATAATAATCTTTAATGATAAAAAGTAAGAAATATCAACTAGCTGATCAAAAATATAGATAGAAATTAATCAGTTAAAAAAATTTCATGGCTTAAACAATGTGAAGCGCTCATACAAAAATTGTTTAAAAATCGTCGCGAATACATCTGACCCCATTCAACTTACCATCATTTTTCTAGCAAAATTTAATCTAAATTCAGAGAAATTAGATTTGCCGAAATTGAGTTTGGAGAGGTAGCGTTGAAAATAGAGTAACCGCTTCAAAGGCTTTGAACAAATAGGCAAAATTGGTAGGCAAATTAATATCTTTTCCAGAGGGAATCGAATTCAATCTTGAAAAACATTTTTCTATTTTAAAGACGGAAGGGCAGTAAAACAACTTTCCTGTGGTTTGAATGCGTGGAAGAACACTCGTGAAGGAGTGAAGCTCGCCCACAAAAGCAGCGCTGATTCACAAAATCAATTTTAATTTAGGGGTGTGAGCAGGGTCTGATTGCGCTCTATGTTGACATTGAATTCAATATCGACAAACACGACTGAAAATCGACTGATCGACTCGACTGAGACTGCACACATCAGTGTGAGGGAAGCGGAACGTTAGCAAGGACGTTGTCATATTAGCTTCGCCGCTGGTAAAACCAATGACAGCGATCAATTGATTCAGCCAGCTAGCTGATGATCTGCCATTGATATATAATTTCACGCGGATACTGAAAAGAGGCATGGTCGGATCGACAATTTTACAGAAAGTATGGCTGACAAAATTGGTGGGATACGGCTGTTAGTAACTAGCGCAACTTCAACAGCATTTGAAAAATGTCTTTTATACTGTATACACGAATAATACAGACACTTATTTCTGAATAATACTTCGCTAACTGAAGACTGAAAAAAGGAACTGTAAAGTAGTACCTAACGGAAGGACGGAAATGTTGCTGGCTCAGTGGAGGAGTTTGAGCAAATGCCACACAGCGGCACGAACACACAGTTTTATTCCTCAAACTTGGGTAATTAAACTATTTAGATATCATTTAACGTACGATAAATTACAAGGTATATTGATCGTAGGAATTTCAAAGCTAAACACAAACGAGTAACACAAGAATATGGCATCTTTCTTGCGTATTCAATCAGAATCACATAGAATGACGTATACGTGGGATAAGTGGGAGCAAAGATAAATGTGTAAAAGTAGAAGAAGTATGAAATGTGCGAGAAGTGGAGCGAGAGAGGTCCAGGGTGGAAACTGCAGAAACATGCACTCGCTATCACCTCGACGATTAGCGGTTCTGGAGCTGTTTAGAGGGCGTGGCTTCAGCTTCTGCCTCTGCGTAACCCTACGACCTCGGATCTCAACGCTCTCAAAGTCCTGGATGCGAGATAGACCCGATAGTAACTGATTTCCAATTAATACCGTCGAAGCTAAATGAAATATGTGCTGTTCGTCGACGAACTTGAAATGAGAAACGATTTTTGTACGTCTCTGCAGCGATTTGTGCGTTATCAGTGGCAAATCAACCGCGTATTGTGATTGAAAGAGACGTTCGGGCACAAATCAAAAAATCTCTCTCACCGACTCCTTACGAGTTACGCTAAAACGCTGATTGATCGCGATTGTGTACTTGAATAACCACAGGTCAACACCGCTGTGAATGGTACCATTTGGGAGATCGGCTTCATTTCCAATCAATCAATCAGAAGAGATCGTTTCTTATTGTTAGAGCGGCCTATGAACGAAGCCTCTCTAGGTAGTTTTTGCTGATATTTGGGAAATTAATTTAACTCCTTGTTCGATAACAATCCAGACAAGACTGGGACGGTACTGCTGTATGGGCGGGTTATGCACATTTATCGGTAA
The DNA here is from genome assembly GCA_947396885.1 of Heligmosomoides polygyrus polygyrus. Classification (NCBI taxonomy): domain Eukaryota; kingdom Metazoa; phylum Nematoda; class Chromadorea; order Rhabditida; family Heligmosomidae; genus Heligmosomoides; species Heligmosomoides polygyrus. The sequence continues at coordinate 109,901,141 of OX377201.1, forward strand.
AAGCAACGACGAATGGCGACTGAACAGAGGAAACGGTAAACAGTAATTAACTGATTGACATCCGCGGGTCGAGGTCCGTTTTTGTTGCCTAGTTTTGATCCTAGCTAAATCATTCTAAAATTCAATTTATTACGGCCAGATAAAGGATATAGAGACATGCAGGACAAGTGAGACCAATCGGTAGGGCAGCTGACTGCTTGCAGGACATGAAAGAGGTGCAGAAAAGTATTAGAGCTAGTTCGTCTAGCTGTGAGTCAGTTCGCCTATCGGCGCAATGAAAATGGCTGTCATGAATATCGATGTCGGCAAAGCCGACCTTTTTAACTATTCATTTGTCTTCTTTTCCCCTCATCATTTCGTGCGATCCCTTGGTCTTCATTCAGGAAGCGCATCGACGTTGACGGCATTGCCGTCTCCTTTGAGGCGCCCGCAGTGATCGCTAACGTGACCCATCGATAATCGTTTAGGTTGGTGCGATCGTGGCGGGAAGCGCGGGCGAGAGCGGGCAGCACGAGGCAGTGGACTGCCGCCGTCGGCCGTTGACCGGCCTTTTCTTCTTCTTCCTTTTATCTCCGCATTTGCCTCGAAGGGTCTCTGGGGTCGGGGCGTCGTGGACTAGTTAGGAAGCACTTGACTCTAGGGGCCGTTTAGTTGGGGAGCGCGGAGAGGACTCTATTGGAGAGTAGTGGGAAGCAAGATCGAAGTCAACTAGTGAGTCTGAAGGGAGCGAGAGTCTACAGGGGTAGGCACAAGGGAAGCAAGGGTCTAGTATAGAGAAGATATTCTTCTGATCGCATTATCGTCTATTTACCATCGGGAACAAGCACGTAAGAAGATCAAGCCACCATTTGTAGTGATTCTCACCATTTGTTACACTTACAGCGGGTCTCATTGTTGTCTGTTGTTTTCGTTCTTGTTGTGTTATATTATAATCGCAATAAAGGTTTAATTACCCAAGTTTGAGATATCTTTCGACTCGACGGTGGTGGCCGTTCGATATCTGTTGTCGTGTACCGCGTGGCGTCACTTTGGAAGTGATTGGGCGAGCCGACTATTTTTTCTAGTATTCACTGTCGGGCCGAAATTGGTGCATCGACCAAAGGATTGGCAGCGCCGAGGACGACGAGTACAACAGGTGGGCAATTGGAGAACTTGGAAAAAGTGAAGCAAGCTAACGGTTTTCAAAGGAAGCGCTTGCACTTTCCACATTTATAGGATAAATTACTTTTGGAAGCGCGCCAGATTTCTAAGGAAAGGGAGCGCACGTAAGGAAATTAAACTATAAAAGTAATTTATCTTTGCTTTCTCAACCTTTCCATAACTTTTAATTTGTGTGAAGCTGTAGTCTATTGGGCACTACTGGATGATGGAAGTCCAGCTGAGCACGTGCAAAAGGAAGCTTACAAACTACTGCAAGAAGCTGGAAGCAGTAGCAGCGGAAGCACGTCAGCAAGGAAGCACGACCGAGGAGGACTACAGGGCCACACAAGGAAGGATAGCTGCAGTGGATATCTGCACGAAGAAGGTTGAGGAAGCACTACAAGAGTACGCAAGCGCGCTGGATAAGGAAGCGAATGGAGCATCAGCCTCGGAGTTGGGCGACTTTGAGCAATACAGGGCCATGGCGGAGGCAACTCTCTCCGCTGCATTCGACTTAACATTGCAGTTGCATGGTCGAATCCGATCCTGGACATCGAATGGGAGCAGCAGCGCTCCGCAGTCATCCGCATCGGAAAGCGGGCATGGCTATACAACCCAAGAAGCAAGGAGGATCGACCTACCGACTTTGCCCATCCCGAAGTTTACAGGAAGCATATGGGATTGGGATAACTTCTGGATCCTGTTCAATGCCAACGTCCACTCACAACCCATACCAGCGCTTTTCAAGTTCAACCACCTACTCAGCGCATTAAAGGGAGAGCCTCTTCAAGCAATAACGCGGTTCCAAATCACAGAGGCTAACTACCAAAAGGCAGTCGACTTCCTCCAAGCGAAGTATGGCGACAAAGAAGAACTAATGCACCATTTGATAGCGCGATTGGAGTCGGCCACGTTGAATTCTCCAGCCATCAAGGAGCAACGGGCGCTACTTGATCAACTCCACGTCATCATTGCTCAGCTACGGGAGAAAGGGGAGCAAGTAGACAGTCAATGGCTCATCAAGCAAGTCTTGTCTAAATTCCCCGAGCGCGTCCAAAGGAAGATATTAGAAAGGAAGTGTTCCATGGAGGAACCCTTTCTAATGCAAAATCTTCTCGACACATTGGACAAGTATATCTCCAGCGAAGAGAAGATCGCGCTATTTACCTCAAAGGAGGGTAATACAGCACAACAACGACTACGTGAGGAGAGACCGACCAAGGGACAATCTCCGCGTAGGACTTTCCCGTGCATGTACTGCGGCCAGGATCACAAAGCCGCAGCATGTACCAGGTACGCAACGCCTCAAGAGCGGGCCAACTACCTAAGGGAGCATAAGTTATGCTTCATTTGCGCTTCTCCACAGCACAGCACAGCGGAGTGCAGGAAGCGCGTCTGTTTCGCATGTCAAGGAAAACACCACACGTCCTGCTGTTTCAAGTCTGACAACAAGACAACAGCACCGTTACCCGGTACGCCACCAGTAGGGCGTAAGGACAAGCCACCTCCTGTGGGAGCAAAAGGGAGAGCTAAGGTTAGCGAGAAACCGGACTCCACACCACAGGCAGCAAAACACCTCAGCAATCACTATCACAATCAAGAAGTGGATAGTGACGAGGAAGAGGAGGATCCAATAGCGGAGTTCCACGCAAGCGAATCTCTCACAAGTGTCAGGGAGACATATCTACCGATAGGGGAGCTCACGATCATGGATCCTTCGACACGGAGGTTGAGAAGGATACCGGCCTTGTTAGACTCGGGGGCCGAGTGTTCCTTTATCGACCAGAAGTTGGCAGATGAACTCAATCTACCAACGATAGGCGCGACAACTCTGCGCGTACGGACATTCGGATCAGAGAACGAACTCGAATGTCCAACAAGGAAAGTCCCACTGGAGATATGGGACGACAATGGGGAGCCTTATGTGTTGCAGCTTCTCACTCATACTACTTTGACAAGCGCGTTGCGCACGCCTCCGATACTGGAAGAAGACGTTGCATTCATCAAGGAGAGGAAGCTTAACGTCAACATGGTGAAAGCGCGTACAGTCAAGCCAAGGATTCTGCTAGTGAGCGATCACTTATGGCAGTTCATACGTGAGGACCAAGCACAAATGCGACTTCCGTCTGGCCTCTACCTATTGCCTAGTCGCTTAGGTCACCTATTGACGGGACAAGTGCAGCTTCAACGTCAGGTAGCGCAAGTTCTACTCAGTGATGGACGTCAGAGCAATAGCGGTTCATCAACACACGAGGCCGCAGTCAACGCATTCTCCATGGACAACCCGAACCATCCCACAACAGAACCATCCATCTGGGAGAAGTTCTGGGCCATGGAAGATGAGGGCCTGGAGGAATTTGTGCAGGCTGACAAAAACGTCCAAGCACTGATAGACCATAAGGTGTTGAAAGGATTCTTGGACACAATCCAGAAAAGGGAGGACGGCTACTACGTTCGCTTACCATGGAAAGAAATTCCAGTAGCACTTCCCGATAACAGGGCTATCGCATTACGAAGACTAGGGAGCGTATGGAATTCCCTGCAAAAGGATAGCAAGCTTCTGGAGAAATACCATGGAACGTTCATGGAACAACGACGCTTGAACATCATAGAAGAAGTAGATGAGGAAGCGCACGCTAACGGCACAGTACACTATCTCCCGCATCAAGCCGTGTTAACTCCACAGAAGAGCACGACGAAATTGCGAATCGTCTTTGATGCTTCAGCGCACTACAAAAATTGTCCATCTTTGAACGATGCTCTTCATAGAGGACCAGTCCTACTACCAAAGCTATTCGGACTCCTCCTGAGATTTCGCATTGGAAAGGTAGCGCTCATTTCGGACGTTGAAAAAGCGTTCCTTCAAGTGAGGCTACAGGAAGCTGATAGGGATGCCACCCGTTGTTTGTGGCTGCGAGACCACAAAAAGCCCCCTACGGCGGACAACATACAAGCCTACCGCTTCACACGGGTAACATTTGGACTGTTACCTTCGCCGTTTTTGCTAGCAGCAACAACGTATTACCATTTGGATCAATATCCAAACGACGTCGAACTCGTAAAGGAAATCAAGGAGAACCTTTACGTCGACAACATAATTCTCACAACGGATACACCTGAAGAAGGACTTCACATGTATTCCAGGACAAAAGCAATCTTTGAAGGATTGCAGATGAATCTTCGAGAATTCACCTCCAATCATAGTGTAGTCATGGAGACTATACCAACAGCAGACAAAGCCACTGAGGATCATCCGAAGGTCCTTGGCATAAAATGGAGCACGTCAGAAGACCGAATGCAAGTCGTCTGCGACGTACCAAAGCAAGGGAAGCTGACAAAGCGGACTATAGCGAGTGCGATCGCATCCATATACGACCCGATGGGATGGATGCTACCCTTGCTCCATGAAGCGCGCGTGTTCCTACAGTCACTATGGAAAGACGGGCTTGCATGGGACACGGAACTTACACAGGAGCGCAGGAAGCAATGGGAAGCAATTAGTGAAGCAATCGATGGATTTCAGAGAACTATACCACGGTTTCTTATGCCGAAGTTCTCGGAAGCGCACCTCATACTATGCGCAGACGCAAGCACCGAAGCGTACGCCGCGTGCGCGTACCTCTACGGATCGTCATCGAATCTCGTGATGGCGAAGGCGAGATTGCCGCCTATAAAATCGAAAATGACCATACCGAAGTTGGAGTTGAGCGCGTTAAGACTGGCAGCAAGATTGAGTATTTCAATACTACACCAACTCTCGTCAGTCCTAACGGTGAAGCGCATACTTATCCTATCAGACTCGGAAATTGCTCTGAACTGGATAGCGTCGAAACAGTCTCTCGATACAACTCCGTTCGTCAGGAATCGCGTAGTCGAAATACGCAACATAATGGATTACTTGGAGGGAAATGGATGTCCAGTACACGTGGGCCACATTCCTTCCCAAGAAAATCCAGCAGATCTGGCCACGAGAGGAGTGGGCAAATCGCAATTCCATGACCATTTCTGGTGGAATGGTCCACAGTTCCTGTCACAGCCCATGAATGAATGGGGAAGCGCTTATCGTCCAATACCGCTCGGGGACGCGACCTGCAAAACGGCAAGGCAGCAAGACCCCGCCGAGCAAAGGACAGAAGATTCAGAGCAGGCCGGAGTTCTGGCTCAAACAACAACAACGTGTTCGGATATATTCCACGAGATCAGGAGATCCGATTATCGAAGTATCCAACGAATCGTAGCGTATGTCCTACGCTTCATCCAGAAAACCGTAGCGCGTCGAAACAATAGAAGGACAGCAAAGATCCAACTATCGCCGTTGTTCGACGAAAAGGCGCTATCGGACTCACAAGTTCCAAATGGATTGGAAGTGAAGCAAGCGCGCATAGCCATCGTGAAACAGCACCAGCTGGCTTGGATTAGCGCGAAGACAGTAGCAGCATTCCGTCACTTGAATCCGTACTTGGATCAACAAGGAATCTGGCGGTGTAAAGGCCGTCTGGGAAAGAGCCAGCTGAACGAGGAAGCGAAGTTCCCAATGCTGGTTCTACAACGAACATGGTTGTCCGGACTGATCATCAGGGAATGCCACAGAGAGCTACACGCCAGCATCAGTCACACCATGTGTCGCGTAAGGGAACACTACTGGATACCCAAGTTAAGAGCGGAAGTGACGAGCATCATAAGGAAATGCGCAGAATGCCAGAAGATGAACAACTTGCCGTATAAGTATCCAGAGCAAGGAGATCTACCATCGAGGAGGGTAAAAAGATCGCGACCCTTTGAACATGTAGGTCTCGATTACTTCGGACCTCTGTCAGTCAAGAACGAAGGAAGCGCAGAAAAATGCTACGGATGCATCATCACCTGCTTGGTTACCAGACTTATTCATCTGGATCTGGTCCAGGACGCATCGGCCAACGCATTTCTACAAGCACTGCGTCGATTCTTCGCGAGAAGAGGAGTACCGAAGACGATAACATGCGACAACGCCCCCACCTTCACGTTGGGAGACGAGATTCTAGCAGAATGCTTTCAGGCAGCGCAAAACGACCCAATGATTGCAAGGGAACTAAGCTGCCGAACGATACAATGGATACGGATCACACCGTTTGCACCCTGGCAGGGAGGGGTGTATGAACGCCTCATCAAATCAGTGAAACTAGCGATGTTCAAAACACTACGGAAAGCGACTCCGACAAGGGAAGAGCTGCAAACGCTTATAGTGGAGATCGAAGCGATGCTCAATACAAGACCGATAGTCTATGTGGAAGCGGAAGACCAGGAGCAGCGCGCCTTGAGGCCTATCGACTTTATCCAGAACCAATTTGAGGTCGCACCTCCGCTGCGGGTGGATGAGTCGAATGAGGACGACCCAGACTACGAAGCACCGGCGGACCAGAGCACATCGCTAACGAAAAGACAGGTCATCAAAGCCATAGAAAGCTCAACTAGGATCATAGAGCAGTTCTGGCAGCAATGGCAGCAGCACTATCTAACATCCCTAAGGGAGAAGCATGTGCGAGAAGCCACGAACAAACGGGGAGCGCGAATTGCACCGAAACTGGGACAAGTCGTTCTAGTTTGCGACGCATTACAACCTCGGTACACATGGAGAATGGGACGAATCGAGGAACTGATTCACAACAACGAAGGAGTAGTACGCCAAGCAGTAGTGGTACTACCGTCTAGAAGGAAGATCAGAAGACCACTCAATCTCCTAGTACCACTCGAGCTGGACGACCAAGCAACGAGCGAGGATCCAGAACAGACGACAGTGGAGCAAGCTCCGGGAAGCTCGTCAGAATCACGTCGGGAGACCGATATCGACACGATAGACGACCGGCAGGAGGTAGCACAGCCATCACGTTACGATCTTCGACGAAAAGATCGACTGGACTATGCTAGATTGACTCGTAATTTGGACTCCGTCACGGTTATGTCAGTTAAAGTAGAGGCGGGGTCGAGTCTAAATCAGTGGGAAGCACAATATAACGTTCAAACTACTCTAAATTCCATAAGCAGCTTCATTAAGCATGGGTATAACATCCCAGACTTCGATAAGGGAGTGAAGCTAAACACTTACAGGTCAGCAAGCTGGGTCGGAAATGGCAAGCAAACGTGGTGCTACCTCGAATGTATCGCCAAGGAGGCGAAGGGAAGCAAGAATGCTAGAGTGAGCGCGTTTGTCACTACCTTGTTACCTCTGTGGAGCTCGAAACATACTGATTTCAGATTGGATAGCGAGTCCGACGACATGTTCTGGGAGCGCGTCATGAACAACCGCGAAATGCAGTGGTCCATGATAGTGAGATCGTTAACAGTGACGTCCGAAGAGTGGTTTCACCAGAGGGAGCAAACCGTCTGCTGGTCAATCACTGGAGACAAATGGAAAGGAACGAGCATGTCGATGCCAAAGAACCTCGGACGAAGCTATCGACGACGCAGAAGTTGCTCCGCGATTCGTTGAGCACTCGGGAGAAGTTGGCTCGCTTAGGAAGCCGCTATATTGCAACAGTGCTGATCCATATAGAGCAAGCCAAGAAGGACCATGTCGACGAGACGACAATCGAGCAGCAGGTATGGACGACAATAAGGGAAATGAGGGAGCAACGTCGTACGCTACAGGTCGCCATCGACGACATGGAAAGCTTTCTCAAAGCCGAGGAAAGCACAACAAGGAAGCAAGTCCCGTCAAGGGAATCAGCCGGTTCGTATGAGGAGCTGTTGCAGCAACTGAAGGACCTCAACGAACAGAAGGACGAGAGGGAAGCACTAGTAAAGCAGCTGCAAGAGAAGGTTCAGCAACTCGATACCCAGGTCGATCATCTGGTAAAAGAGAAGGAAGCGCGAGAGTTGCAGCTGCAAGGCAGAATCGACGAACTGGAAGACCACATCCAGCGGCTCGAGACCGAGAGGGAAGCTCGGGAACAGGAAGCAAGAGCGGTGGTAAGAGAACCCCCCGCAGACGACCAAGAGTACTGGGAAAGGATGGTAGAAGAAGTACAGGTCCCAGAGCAGCACGTCGAAGAGCTGCAGGACGTGAATGATCCGGAGGATCTCGAAATGAGATCAGAAGACGGAGACGATCCGGAAAGGGAGCGCGAAGCAGATGAAGAGGTTCAGCAACGTCGTCAACGCAGAAGGGAGTTCCTTAGGGAGCGATTGGCGGAACTTGAGGACAGAGCATGGCCCATTAAACAAGGCCTAAGAAGAATCCCTGACAGGAAGCACGAATGGATCTCGCAAGGTATCTGCGCGACCATGGAATGTATATTTTGTAGGGAAGCAGGCCTACATTATTCTGAGTCGTGTCCAGTTGTGCCAAATGGAGCTGCCCGATACAACATAGTTGTGAAGCGCGCAAGGTGTCCCCAGTGTATGGAGCATTGCGAAAGGAGAGGCTTCTGTGGTTATAAGGACAAGAAGTGCTTCTACTGCAAACGAGCTAAGCACACGATCTTCGAGCAGTATAAGCCCAATGACTCCGGGCATCATGCGGCTCTCTGCACCATACCGGACACAATGGAGGAAGCAAGAAGGGAGCTCAACCAACTGGAGCAAGATATACAGCAATGCCAGTGGGATCTGGCCCACCTCTAAGCATTAAGGTGGGCGGGAGTGTCGGCAAAGCCGACCTTTTTAACTATTCATTTGTCTTCTTTTCCCCTCATCATTTCGTGCGATCCCTTGGTCTTCATTCAGGAAGCGCATCGACGTTGACGGCATTGCCGTCTCCTTTGAGGCGCCCGCAGTGATCGCTAACGTGACCCATCGATAATCGTTTAGGTTGGTGCGATCGTGGCGGGAAGCGCGGGCGAGAGCGGGCAGCACGAGGCAGTGGACTGCCGCCGTCGGCCGTTGACCGGCCTTTTCTTCTTCTTCCTTTTATCTCCGCATTTGCCTCGAAGGGTCTCTGGGGTCGGGGCGTCGTGGACTAGTTAGGAAGCACTTGACTCTAGGGGCCGTTTAGTTGGGGAGCGCGGAGAGGACTCTATTGGAGAGTAGTGGGAAGCAAGATCGAAGTCAACTAGTGAGTCTGAAGGGAGCGAGAGTCTACAGGGGTAGGCACAAGGGAAGCAAGGGTCTAGTATAGAGAAGATATTCTTCTGATCGCATTATCGTCTATTTACCATCGGGAACAAGCACGTAAGAAGATCAAGCCACCATTTGTAGTGATTCTCACCATTTGTTACACTTACAGCGGGTCTCATTGTTGTCTGTTGTTTTCGTTCTTGTTGTGTTATATTATAATCGCAATAAAGGTTTAATTACCCAAGTTTGAGATATCTTTCGACTCGACGGTGGTGGCCGTTCGATATCTGTTGTCGTGTACCGCGTGGCGTCACTTTGGAAGTGATTGGGCGAGCCGACTATTTTTTCTAGTATTCACTGTCGGGCCGAAAATCGACATATTCATGATGACTCATCAAGCAGCCCGGTGCGCCTGCAACCTGAGGTGTGCCCCTAGCCTCACAAAGCCGCCGATTAGCACTCGATTCCGCTCAGTATGGCCCGTATAAAAGGCCTCCTGTATAAAAGGAAGCCGCCGGCAGTTTTAGGCAGTTCCGTTCGGTCTCATACCTGCAGTTCACTTCTTTCCTGCCTTCCTTTCTCCAGCTCCGTTTTCGTCTCTTCCCTTGCACATCCTTCCAACTCATTATGGCCCCGTTTATACTTGCATTGCCGGGCGGCGCGACTCGAACAACGCGATGCGTCTAATCGCGTCGCGCTGTTTCGCACGACCATGAGCACTCCGAACAGCCGGCGACGCGATACGCGATTACCATTGCGTACCTGCACACACGCAACGTGCAATAAACAACAAAACAAGGAAAACCAAACAGTTAGGAACAAACACGAGAAATCATCACAAATGGAAGAGACACTCACCGTTTGGGCGAAATCCGGCTCGCCTCCAGGGAATACGGGAGGAGCGGTGAGTTCAAATGGAACAGCAAAGATCGAACACAACAAATAAAGCAAAAAATCAAGCGCAAGTGCGAAGCCGCACTGCGAAAATCAGCTGATCGGAGCCATGCCGCGCTCCAATTCACCGCGACGCGATCCCACACTGGGCGACGCGATTGGTCGCGGGTTCACGCGATTCAGCGGGCGTCGACGCCGGGCGACGCGATCAATCAATTTGGCCTCATTGCGTGGCAATCGCCTCGTGCCGCGACGAAGTATAAACGAGGCCTATGGCTCCATATCCTCAATGTCCGATAACTTCCCTGCACTATAACGGACCATCATCTCTCCATACATCCCTTACGCTTCTCCTTTATTTCATCTAGCATCAATATCCGCCAAACCACCTATTTATGCTGTAGTATTGTCCGTTCACAACAGACTTATATATAATGCTCTCCCCACAGAGCCTAAACACAATACATCCGCCAACCACAAAGATTTTAGGCTAACAAGTAGACATAGAACAACGAAGCTAGACTAATCCTCTAGGCATGGTGCATCGGATCAATCTAGACTAAACATCTAGACAATGACCCCCATTGACTTCGCTTCCTACATGCATAACAGCAGAGTCATTGGATTGATCTACATCTATCGTTGTAGGTATTGTGGATCTCACTTCAGTAAACAGTGTGAATTTACCACGCATCAACAATGATCGTAATAAAGCCGCGAAACATGGACAAAAAAAACAAGAATAGAAAAACTCGGAAGTCAACTCGCATATAGCAAAAGCACTGAGAAGAATGCTGTCGAGAGCATTAGGAGGAAGGACAACCATCTGTGAAATTGCGCAGCAAAGTGAGAAAGAGCCAGAGGAAGGGTAGGGCAACCAACCCATAAGTAACAACTCAATACAAAAAATCAGACCAACTTACCCATGGTATGATCTGATGTTATAATGAGTTAAATGTGTATGAGACAGTGTGCGTGTATTTGCCTAATGCCTGAATAAGCTTTCGGAATTGGCAGCACATTGTAAACTGTAGAAGATCAAGTAGCAGTCAATAGGGCATATCAAAGTGCTTACTGAAGAGCTCCATCGTATTAGAACACCACGGCAAGCTGCATGATGGGAAACGTAGTAAGACATGAAAAATAACGGGTGGTAAACAATCCCAATCCCGCTCATGTCACCGACAACATCACCTTCATCCTTTCAACTCCCAGAAACAAACACAAGAGGGAAACCGAGGAATACAGGCATATGGAAAAGGAAAATCAACTCCATCAAAGCAGAAACTACCATCGTTCTTGTTGAGAACACATATTCAACAGTTCATTTTGAATGAACACGGCAGAAGATATTTTGATAATATCGGTTTTTGTCCAAAGTTAACCGTCAGAAGTTTAGTTGAGCATGATTTTGTGTCAGTCCGTACAGTGACACGATATGACGATTATCATACAGTAATTAAAGGTCCCTATACAAAGGCTATATTGGTATGGTTCGCAGTCTTTGTTCATCGGCAAATAAAGCGACTGTCGTCTATCACTTCTGTCGTTTATCGAATCTTCACCGAATCGTCCCGTATTCAAGAGACTTTATATGGACTTCAAGAAATCTTCATTGCTAATATTTCATTCATTTATTTCTAGGTCAAGAAAACGTGTTCAAGTGCAGCGCAAAAAAGAACGAAAACAATTCACATCTGGAAAAAGAATGTAGAAAAATAGATGCCATCAGAACAACAACAATAAAGGAAAATGCCGTAGCGCTCCTTCAGCAACCAGACTAGCACATTAGAGACTTATCCACATGAGTAGAAACGACGTGTAATTTTAAGATGCAGAAAAGTGTAAGACAGCCCACTTGAAAGTGCGACTTAGTACATCTCCTGACGACATAACGTTGGATAGATCTAAGTTACACTAGACAGTTATGTTCCTAACTTCCTAGCTTTGATGAATCGGTTAATAGACAAATATCACTGATCCTCATTAGCTACTTACTTAGCTCCTCATAGCTACAAGCTCTATTAGCAAACAGCTCTTCAGCAAACACCTCAACTGCAAGCAAGCATGACACGAAGAGGTACTTATGAAGCAACGGCCCGTGGTGGCGCCGTGGTGGCGAGAGGCATGCAGAGGGCGAGTGTCCAGCCAATGACAGTTGAGCATCGATCAGCGCGCGGAGGCTCGACGTCGAGAGTTATCATGCAAGAGAGCGCGAAGGATGATGAGTGAGGAGAGAGGAAATAGTTCAGGAATAATGTCACGCAGACAGTCAGGATGACCCCAAGACGAGATAACGAGGGGAGGTGAGCGACGCAGGCAGTCGATAAGACCGCGAGCATCTGCTCTCCGCTCTTCTGCTATTGTTCGGTGCCCAAAAGAGTGCTCCCATTATCCGCCTCTCGCCAGCGTGGCACCCCCTCGGGATCGGTGCTTATTAGTACCTACGAAAACTTGCCATGACAGAGCGTGTCAAAAATCGGGCGCATCTACTACGGTGTGTAGCAGAAACACGTATATTCGTCGAACAAGATGTTTCGGAACAACAGCGTATTAAAATCTCATACTTGGACATTTCGTGCAATCGAGTCATAGATAGCGGTGTGAATTCTAGCATAGGTGCGACATCCTAAATAGCCGCTGGCTTTCAAAGCGTTCGTGACGTAAGCGAAGGAGATTTGATTCTTCATGTCGAATGTGACCTGCTGACATCCATGGCCCGTGTGACCGATGATGTAGTGACCCTGAAATTCCTTGCTTTTTAGGATGATTTTAATGAAGTGAAACATTTTACAGTATACAACACACCTCAGATCCTTCCATCGGATAGTAGAAGAAGCCATGTCCTTTGATGGTAGGAACATCAACAACATAATCAGTTTCGTTAATGACAGGCTTGTTAAAGAGCGCAAGAGTTTCTTGACCAACGAGACGCCCTGTGACCAGCTGAAAATCTTAAGGTTACAAAAAAGCAATGAATAAAGGACGAAGCATTGCGTCACTCAATCCCTTTTATCCCCGTTTATGCTTCGACGCTGTAACGGACGAGAAAAAGAGGATCCTTATTATTTCTACCGTTCTTCAGTCCTACATTCATAACCTCCGAATTCCTACCCGACTCAAAGGAGACGCCGTCTCCTTCGGATTTTAGGATCTTTGGAAACATTACAAAACACATTAAAATGCACATTTTATCAGCACGAACAATTCGACAACGCCATGAGTGCATAAATAGGTTAGCGGAGGGATCATTGGGGAACGGGGGGGGGGGAGGATCGCCTAAAGTGAGCCCAGAGACGAACGGCTAGCGCCGCCAGGCTCAGACGGGAGCCGAACGCCAGAGGCGGGTCAGCGGGAAGAGGAAAACAAGCCGCTAGATTCAGATTGATCCTTCTTTTATAACCAGTGCCGAGCACGGCTGTCGCTGTTGTTGGCTACGGAGCATCGGCAGGTCTGGGTGAGAACGCGGGTATCGGCTCTCTTGAGAAATGACCTTCCATTTGTTACTGACTTCTCTACAACGCCGAGCGACGCGACACCACGTATGGCGGCCATACTGATATTGCGACGCGATCGATCAACTTGGCCACGTTACATTCCGTCGCATCACTAGGTGTCGAAGTATAAGGGGTCGTTTATTAGTGTGCGCGCGACACTCGACGCGACGCATGTGTAGTGACCAAATTGATCGAGCGACGCAATTGATCGAATTCGGCCACTACACATGGCATCGCATCGCGCGTCGTGCGCACACTAAACGACCCTAAACGGGGGGCCTTAGACTGCGCCACGCATTCTGGCTCTAACAATAAGAGATGTCATAGACGCAATTTTTGGACCGCCTCCGACGTTGAATTGGTGCCAAACTGATACCAATTCAAGCGAATCGGTACCAAAATGAAAGGCTCAGTTGGCCTGGGCTGGAAATCTGTACCAAGAATCTGGTATCAGATGCACGCGGCAGCTGACACTTCCTCGGACTGTGCTACATGCTGCTCTTGTTCATTCCTGAGCATATACTAAAACTGACAAGCTATAACAAGCATACAATACCAGCTGTTTTACACAACACTACCAGACAATCAAGTAAGTGGCAGATACGACTCAATGATATTGCTCGATGTTAGATGGTCGGTTTACTGCTTTCATGCTGTTCATATTGCCCACGGTCGACATATTCCAATAACTGTTCCTCAAGAGTAATGCAACAAGAAGAGCCATTCTTCCAACCTCTCTTCAGCATGTCTGGAAGCTATTATTCGTTGTTACAATTGGGATATTTATTTCTACGACCGAAGCAGAGAAAACAAAAATTCGAATTCGCGCCCCACTTGTATTGCGTTACAACAATCAGTGGAAGACCGGGCAGCAAAAAAATCATATTTAGTCAGTATTCGTTGCATCGCACGTTGTGCATGATGACGCGTTAATGCTTAGACGTGTGCCTCTCATCGTCGATCTTCAATCGTTTGTTTTCCCGTTCCAGGCCATAAAAGATTTTTGATATAGCGCTGAATCACTTCGAAGCATCTCCTTGCCGAATATCTATCTTCATGTTGGCGGGTACGTTGTTATGGTGTAGGGGCGCTTAAGAGAGGCGCCGCACTTAGAATGAAGCAATTGTAAAGGTCCACTAAGTGAAACCTACCAAACTAAAGATGGAAGCGAGCGATCGAGCGTTACCGATGCCTAGAACAGCCGCTTGTTCCATAGCATGCTGCTCGGGATTGTTCACGTTGGTCGTGTGTATGATATTCAGCCAGGACGGATTCGTTGCCGACTTCACCATAGGATGATTCTAAGGTACACATTTAAAATGGAAGATCTGGAGGAAGGCTTCTGCTATCACGTGATAACTTTCTGAATGGAATTGAGGCCACGAAAGTGACCGTCTAGAGAACGGGAGAGTTCCTATCGTAAAAATTGAGGCTTTACCTTGTCTAAGGTGAGGAACTTGAGTGCGAAAAAAGCCGACTGTGGATTATGCCAAGTTTCCGATAGAAAGTCGGCGAAGCTGTTCGCGGTCACTCGTGCCACTCTGTGCTCCTCGCTCGAACTGAGACCAATATGGAAGTCTATTCCTGAAAAAGAGGAATAGTGTTTGGCAGAATGAAATTCACAAAAAATAACAAAAGGCCCTGTTAGTCCCTCGGTTGTTTCTGTTGCACAAAGAGACATAGGAGGATAATGTAGCGAGGTATAGCGATGGGTAATTGTCAGCGAATGAGCCTGTAAGGGGTTTACGCAAAATGCAAGCTGTGTACACCGAACTGTAGTTCGACATTCTTTGTAATGTAAAGATTCTATGAGATGTATAGATGAAATGTTGATGCTCGCGATGTTCTGAACGTTTCGAAATATAGGTTTTTGAGAGCACCTATGTCTTATCAGGTGAAGCGCAGCATAAATGTGACCGTCACACATTAAACAACATTCACTGTCTCATCACCTCCCATCCGCTCTCAGCGCGGACGCAAGCTTCCTTCGATCGCTTAACATCAAAGACACCGTCAGCCAGCAAGTACGGTTTTATGCCTATTTCTTAGCATTTTGCTCACATATCGCTAATATACGTATTTATATCACATATGTGTTTTATGCAATACTTTATACCGTTAAGGTTTAATTACCCAAGTTTGAGGAGAAGTCAAAAACCCGCGTGGAACACAAAACTCTCAGTGAACCTGCACAGCTAGACCCGGGCACAATCTGGGATAAAGCCAATGAATGCACTTTGTGTATGCTTCAGTGAGAGGCGGCTTAAGTGCGCTAGGATCGACAACAAAGTCTATGAGAGCTGCGCCAAATGCCGCTGGGCCACGACCTCTGAGAATAAGTTGATGGAGGTCAGGCAGCCTCGACGTGAAACAGCAACTCCACGCACCTCAATTAGTGTATCGATTGACTAATTCGACATTTGAGATTTATAGGTATTGAGTTAGAAATAAGATAGTAGGATGGAAAGAATCTGCATGCTGACAATGCGGAAGTTTTCAAGTTTAAGAAATTTTCTTAAGCTCTTCATCGAGAGCGGTGCAGCTGTTTCTGCGCCGTTACTGCTTTATTAAAATAATAATGACCTCTTTTTGTAGTTTCGGTTGTATTTTAAGGAGAAAATGTTTGATCATAAAAGTCATGAGTGTTCATGAAAGAAAGGTTAACCCAACCTAATTCCCTCATAAAAAACTCAAGACCCCCAATTTGGACACAGAAGCTTGGAAGTCTATCTCAGACCCCACTGAGAAACACAAAGGGACAAATATTCCATTGGTTTGGTTTCCGCATAAGGGTCAGTAAGAAACCAAAAACAGACTATGTCTGTCTTTCTTGTCATCCTTGTGTTTGTTTGTTCTGTACGCAAGCATTTGCTTTTTTTTCTTATATGCACTGCTAACTTGCCAGCAAGCCAGTTGGTCCCACCCCAATGTAGCCTTACCCAACATTTTTGTTTACCATTCGGCTGAGCGATTTCTTCCCTGAAGAACTGTCCGATTCCTCTGTGCTTTTCGTCTGCGTGTCGTACAATCTGGTCCACCAGCCATCCATACGTAAATGTATGATATCCGGTGCTTCTTCCGGGCGGGTACTTTGGTGCCTCTTCCTCCAGCACATTCCGCATAAGGTTGTGGTCCAGAGCCATTTCTTCGGTGATTTGAGTGTCCAAGTACGGCAGACCGGCCTAGAGAGAGGAAGATGAGAGCTTCAATAGAAAAATATAAATGTGTATACAATTAATATTAAATAATATATATAAAAGTAACGCACCATATGGGACAGGACCCATTCAACTGTGATGTTTCCTTTTCCGTTCTTTGCGAAGCCAGGCCAGTACTTTGAGACGAGGTCGTTGTACTTCAGGCGACCTTTGTCAGCGAGAACGGCTATGCAGATGGCTCCGACGGCTTTAGTTGACGAGTAAGCTACTGAGATCGTGTCCTAAAGGTTAGTCGATGTGCATAGAAGCTGTTGTAGTTGGATGTATACAGGAGTTACCAATAAGAAAGTCACCGTTTGGCGCGTAACTTTTACAGCCTAAATTCGTTTAGGTTGGCGGAGTGGCGTTCTTCTTCCTTCAGCCGATTATAAAGAGGCATTGCAAGGCGAGAGGAGGCGCCCGCTGTGGACGAAACGCTGGTTGCGAGCCGACCGTGCATACTGGCTGTGCGTGTTGGCAACAGAGCTCGGGAATACTCATATACCGGGAGCCGTCACCTTGGGAAACTGCAGGCGAAGAAGTGTGTAGGAACATATCATGGGCAGCCACTAGTCTTCCAGGCACGCACCAGAGTATAGAACCAGGGCTGGGCGGAATTTCTGTTTTCTGTTTTCTGTTTTCTGATTTTCTGGCGATTTTAGACGATTTTTTCTGTTTTCTGTTTTCTGGGAAAATGGAGCAAAATTGGGTCAGAAAACAGAAAATTTCAAAATTTTTGGAATCCAAACGCGCCGGATGCCTCGTGTCGCGTCGCCTCCACAGTGCGTTGTGGAAGCGCGCTCCACCGCGAACGGCTGACCGCATCGATTGCGCGGGCGGTTTTTTCTTCGCGATCTAAGTTTTGTCCACCTCCTATTGTCACTATGCGCAAATCTCAGATCCTGAACTGAAGGTGGGTATATAGGTTTATTTGTTTCCTCACGTTTATCGTTTTGTGAAGCGATTTCGTGAGCTTGAAGGCTTTTGTTGGTAGCAATTTGCAATAGCCTTCACTCAGGTAGTGCTAAACATTGTCAGTACTAAAATGTTTAGACAAAATTTGAATTAAATGAAAACGGAACTGTCAAAAATGGGCGCTAGCTAAATGCCATTTTCCTTATGAAGTAATCTGAAACGTTGATGAGTCCTCTACTTGAAAATTTTATGCCCTTAGAGTGATTTTTACGGTTTTTAGACCTTCATAATAATAAGCTTCCTGTTTAGGTAAGATTCAAGCAACTTATGCAGCTTAAACAACTACTTTGAAATTTTCTGTTTTCTGTCTTCTGATTTTCTGGCGTTTTTGGCTTTTCTGTTCTCTGTTTTCTGACGAACGCGATTTTCTGTTTTCTGTTTTCTGGAAAAATTTTTAAAATTTCCGCCCAGCCCTGGATGGGACGTGGTTATGGGCATGACCCTCTGGTAGAAACTACAAAGAATAGGAATGAGTTCTGAAGAATTTGTCAAAATAGTTCTTTTCTACTAGGGGAAAAGCTCGAACAGATCTTCAACGATCTCACACACCGTTCTCAAACAACGGCCTTGCTTGTCGAGCTGGATTCAGATTTGTTAAACTCAATCTAATGCTAAGTAAATGAAATGAAGGTTTTCCTCCGCGGCCGCCACTGTTGCACTGGTAGTGTAAAGGCGTTGACACACTCGGCAGTAGCGGCAGCGACAGCAGCGGCGACAAATGATTAAGTATAAGCCGCGTGCACACTTTCCAGCGGGCAGCGGGCAGTGGAATGTGGGCAGAACTGGTCTCCGCCCACATTCCACTGCGGCACTGTGGAACCGCACGCAGCGGCAGTGAGAAATGTTCGAGTCATTCCTCGCTGCCACTGCGCAGTTCCACTGCCGCTGCGACCATTGCCGACAGCGCTGCGGCAGCGGAAGTGTGCACATCCCCTCACTGCGGCCTCCGCCGCCTCATGACTCCGCCCCTCCGCGCTACGCTTCAGCGTCGCTGCTGCACTGCCGCTACGTAGTGTGCGTGCGTCTTAGGCCTGTGGTATACTCCCGCGTCGCTCCAGCGACGGGCGCGAGCAACTGTCAACGGCGCTGCAGTGGCGGACGGCACAGTGGGGCGCGTTTCTCAGTTGACGCGCCATCACTCCCGCGATGCGTCGCTGAGGGATGTTACACCTCCGCGTCGCTGGAGTGAAACATAGCTCGTTGCAGTGCAGTGCACTGCGACGAGCGACGGGCAGGGATTGTCGCGGAGGGGGAGGGGGCGCTTGTCGTGCCCTATTCTATGCACTCGCGCTCACTTATTTCGACACTTCCTTGGTTCGTGACCATACCACAACAATTTCAACACACGTCTGGTGATGTTGGGTGGTCACGTGATGACTCTGTTGTTCTCCTCGTAAGGTTTTCGTCATGGCTAGACTCATTTTGGGTTTTTTCGACGGCTTGAACGGCTAGTCATTTGATTGAACAGCTAGTCTTTTGTTCCCACGTCGGTTTTCGTGCCTATGAATGGAATCAGAAGCGGTGTAAACGGATGAGTGGACACACGCATGGCGGAAACCCCTTAGCAAAACATCACTTTTCAAAAATTGAGCTTCAACTGGAACGATTCCGTATTGGACACGTCACGAGAACCCTCTCGTGTCGTGTCGATAACAGAAACGTCGGTTTCCGTGCCTGTGGATGGGATCAGATGCGAAATAAACGCATGAGTGGGCACAGGCATGGCGGAAATCCCCTAGCAACTAACGAAATACCTTCGAAAACAACACTCCTACAACGGCATACGGATCAGACGGCGACAAAACTGAAAAACGCGAAATCGCGAACGAACCGGCCGAGAAAATAAGAAATCCAGGAAAAAATGCACTGATCAGCTGATTCGCTAAAATTCTGCAAAAGTCTCCGTCTGCAGAACTGCGTGAACTATGTCAGCCTCAGCGATGGCGACGGCTCGCGACGCGCATCGCGAACCGCCGCGTCGCTGTGCACTCCCGCGTCGCTGCAGCAGACGGAAGTATACCATAGGAATTAAGCCTACCATCTACTGTCTCTCCTCACACAGCACGTAAGTTAGCTGTCTGAAGCTAGCGAGCGGAAGGATCTCTTTACTCAGACGTTGTTTCATGGACAGCTTGCATCCCCATGGGCCAGACTCATCAAACGCTTACCGACCACTAACGGTGAAGATACCGCCAACCTCCCTGATATGACATTCGTCAACAAGGATCTCTTTATTGACGATGTTCTCACTAGAGGGCGCTAAGCGGTTGACGAATCTGACCCCAGATGTCCATCAGACTTCAGAGATCAGATAAATGTGCCCTTACGAATACAAAAGAGCAGAGTCTCACTGCACCTGTTTCCATTTGCGATTCGCTTGCTTGTCCGCATAGCCACCCCACACGTCGACGACCTTCCTTCCTTTCACAAAAACAGCCAGAGAGGCTCCTTCGGATTCCCAGCCGTCGAGAAAGTTTTGCCTGAATCATAGACTTGAATGCAGTTTTCTGGGTAAAAAGTGTCGTTACTTGAGTATGAGTGTTAATATCCTACTTGAAAGCTTTCTGTACGTCTTCGTATCCTTTCTCAACTTGTCCATCAAAGTGTAGCGGTAGCTTGGCATAGAACTTGTCAACGACCAAGTGTGCGAGCAGAGCGAACACACCCAAAGCAATCGAGTAGGCTAACCAACCCATTATACCTATAAAATATTGTCCTTAAGACAGAGAACGACGCTGATTGGAGGTAGTTCGTGTCGCTCATATGTCCATCCGTGCAAAAGCAATAGCCACTGGACGAGTTTCAGCTTTACGACGCGTATACAGAGTAAAAAAGATCAACGTCCGCTAACGGGAACAGCTGAATAGGCACCTCAGAAAAGTTACAGTATTAAAAGGAAAATCAGTGTCAATCGATATTTTCGATTTTGCTCAGATTTTACTGCTTGTGCAGGGCGGTAGGAAGATTCGTCGTCATGGCGAATAGTCAATATCATCTTTGGCTGGATTTCGCAACAATTTGAGGTAGGAATCATGCGAATGTAGTTGCCGAGATGCAGGAGCACAGACAAGGGTGTGGCAGTGAACGGACCTCATGGGAAGAACCCTGCTATTACTCTTCGAGAAAGGGGCATATCATTTAGAGAGGGGTTCGTACGTTAGGCAGCTCCCTGGGTTACGGTAGCGGGCCGCGCCGCGCGCCACCGCCCCCGATCACAGTAGCGTGGCGTGTTGTTGAGCCCGCCCCGGACGGACGGGTCCGACTGCTGCCGACAGGGACGGCTAGTGGCGTCATACGCGTCTAATCCATGGGCGCGCTAGAGCACGAAGTTATGCACCACCGACTGTTGGCTACGCTCTATTCGGCTTGGTAGAAAAGGGAGACAGTGAAATACCGCTTCAGCTTGTATGCTGGAGAAATACGAAGGTTTCTGAGTATTTGCTGAAAGGGTGCCTGCGAACGACATGACACTTAACCTATCACACGCGAGTTGGAGAAGTGTAACGAGGAAGTGACGAGCGAAATTACAATCAAGAGGAAAGTTACGGATTAATGCTCCAATGAGCAGTTTTTGAAGCCTAGCAAAGGTCCCATGTCTCAGCAATCCCTCAAAAATTTCCCAAGGCCAAGTATTTAAAGAAATATGTAGGAATGTAATATTGTTATGCCGAACGAGGTTGTAAGGTGATATGGTGTATGCGTGTGGTGTATGGAGCAGCTCAATAAATATCCACCTTACAACCTCGTTCGGCACAGCAATATTGACATACTAAGAAAATACCGAGGTTTTACGAAGAGAGAACTTGGAGAATGTATAGAGAATTTCGGGAACCGTCTCCCAAACACCTGTGAAAGTTCATTAAAGTGTCTGGCAACAGTAACCTTCCTATCACAACGGACAATATATTAGAGCAGAAAGCAGTGGTCTTCAAGAACAGCGATACGATAGAGAATCTGTGGAAAAGACGCCGTAAACATTAGATATTCTCTTGGGTGGTTATTTCACCCCATTGTCTGAAGTATTATCACCCAGCTACTTTATCAAAATATCTACTCCTTACACCTTCCAGCTTTTCCTCTGTTCATGCTATAGTTCGAGTTTTATACCATTTCCAAACGGTTTACATATGCCCCCGGTTTTTCTTTCTTGTTGAGATAATCCATTATTAATCCAGAGAATCGGGAACAAGCTCAAGCTTCTACTCCATTGTATCCCCTGCCCCAATAAAAGTGTGCATGTTTTGTTGTTGTTAGTTTGCAGTTTGCAGTTTGCACTTGGTTCTGAAACTTCTAAATAATAGCCACCACAATCCTTTTTCGAATTCTACTGACAACGTGGCTTGCCATTTCTCCTCAGTCATATGAAGCAGATCTCATTCCACTCGAACGTGGTTAACAAACGCTCCCACTTCCTCAGTCTACCAAAAGACGTCAAATGTTCCACCAACATTGTGTACCATTTAACTGTTTCCCTTCTTCTGCGCTAGTAGAAGGAACACAGTCGAAAGCAGTCGGCACACCCTTTCGCGCCCTAGCGCGTCCAGCAGACTCGGCGACCGCCCGCGTATGACGTCACTAGCCGTCCCTGTCGGCAGCAGTCGGACCCGTCCGTCCGAGGCGGGCTCAACAACACGCCATGCTACCGTGATCGGGGGCGGTGGCGCGCGGCGCAGCCCGCTACCGTAACCCAGGGAGCTGCCTAACGTAACGCACCCTTTAGAGAGTCTCTTGTCTAGTATAACATGCGGTAGAGAAGTGTAAAGTGTAGTCCACAGAGATCCCACTCTGTATAGAACAGTCGGTCAGTCTGTCTGTCTGCCCGTTTGCAAGTCCAAGTAATAGTTTGGTGCAAAATAAGTGGTATTTTGATCTATTGAGAGATCCACACACCTCGATGTGATGTCGATCACGCTGAGATGTCGCGACAGCGTGATCGCTGTTCACGCACGGGTAGAGTAACCCGTGTAACTCAAGGCTTTTTCACAATAGTTCGACCTCGTTGCTCTCAGCTTCTCCCATCTATGGATGGAGGATGGAGAGCCATCCAGGTTATTTTCGCTAACCATGAACATGAGCGGTGTGTCAGCCCACACACCCACCCAGGGAGGAAACTCGGGAACGACCATGTAATAATTATGTTTTCAGCAGAAAGGTTTCACGAAGCAGCCAATCTCGGACTGAAAGCCGAGAATATGGTTCTAAATAGCGTCACGTAAGCTATTATCGAAGCGGTTAATTGTGACAGAGCACCGGCAACGATCAAGTCTTATTCAACGAAAACGAAGAAGTTTTAAATACGGAAGATTGGTCCATACATGCGTACTACTCCACTTCCTCAAGCTCGGAATCTATGTCACTGAATTATTTCTATGGGAATCTCCAAGGAGCGCCTAGAGATCTTCAATCCTCCCTATTAGAAAGGGGAGACGAGTCTGCCTTCCTACTGTGACTAGGACCAAAATCAAGCCCTGCGAAATGAACGGACTCGTGCATTTGGGGTCCGTGAACTGCGATTTCAAAATATTGCAGGCAGCAGCGCTAGCACTCATCCAATTTAAAGCGTTATTAATAATAAGCTAGGCTGCCACCCTACTTAAGACCGATGTCGACAACAACACCTGGCACCTAATTGTAAGACGATCTAAAACAGATCAGCACACTAAGTGAGCTGTAGTAGCATTCTGTTTTGATCAGTTGAAGCACCAGCTATGGAACAAATACATGACGTCATAAGTACCAATAGTCTAAGTTAACAGGATTGCCATTATCGTTGTCAACCCTCCGGGATAGGCTACAAGGGCTGCTCGCTAGGGCTAATCTTGAAAACCTCAATATCACCTCTCATTCGTTTAGAGGCGGTGCAGCAACTCAAGCACTCAGTATGGGGATCCATCACCTCGACGTTATGCTAGCTGGGAGGTGGAAAACTCTAGAGGGATTCCGTAACTACATTGAACCGAAAGTCAACATTCTTCATCATCCTTCGATGTATAAATTGCTATGATGTTCTTAACTGTCATGCTTCTAGGAGTGTGGTTTTACAACCCTTTATTATTAGTCTATATAATACACAACAACCATGTAGCAAGGATGCAGTTAGGGAGACTGCCAACCTTACAAGCTTGTCACGATACACTGGCCACCACCCTGTAAGCCACACCCCTACCTGGTTTTGGAATGTTGGCAGTCTTCCCCACTGCATACTTTGTACATGATTGTTGTTCATAAATATAAAGCAATAATAAAGGTTTAAAACTTCCATCTCAAGCACAAACTTGACACAACATTATCAGATCTCCATCAGGGTCAACAGTATATAGCCTATACTATTCATGTTGGTCCACAAACCACTATGTAATGCTTATATAACATCAAATGCATGTAATCACTGTACACATATTAAAGGACATGTTTCAACACACAGCACGTACCAACTGCGCAATAAACCTCTCTCTCCAAACATCGGTATTATCTAACAATAGTACAAAATAGATTTCATACCAGAGTGTAACGGAGGTATAAATGCAGGTTTTTTATTTATTGGTTTCAACACCTCTTTAAAATAAAGTAAGACTTTTAACGGAAAGGTATCACACATAGTTGGAAAGCTTATTGTGTGTTATTGTATGCGCTTTCTGAATATGTATATGGAATTCAATTCAAATCGCTTATTTAAAAAATAGTTCGGTTTTTATTTTTAGATGTCTAAACGCGAATTTCGTCAAATTTACTTCTACGAGTTCAAACGGCCCTACTTCCTCAAACCGCACGAAGTATCAACGTGGGCCAGGGAAGTGTTAACGAATGCACGGTACAGCGTTGGTTCCGAAAGTTTTGTGCTGGCAACACCAACCTCGAAGACGAACCACATGGCAGGCGTTGATAATGATCCATTGAAGGCGTCAGATTCTCACAAAACCACGCGAGATCTTGTCGAGGACCGCGACGTCGATCATACTGCAGTTGTTTGCCATTTGAAGCTAATTTGAAAGATCAGGAAGCCCAATTGACCGAAAGTCAGAAAAATCGTCATTTTGAGACATCGTCGACTCATCTTTTGCGCAATGCCAACGATCCGTTTCTTCAACGGATTGTGGCCTGCGACGAGAAATGGATTCTTTATGATAACAAGCGATGGCGATAAGGTCGTCCAATTTTATAAGATGTAGGCTTGCTGTTTTACAGCTTATGTAATTAAAATTGCCTTTCGTATTGATGATTCATTGGATAATCTCGGATATGTCAGATCAATAGGCTTTTAGCGTCTGTTCATGATGGCAACAGCTTGTAATAGGCGGTGAACGCAGTCCGAAATGGCAACATCGCCGCTGCGCGAGCTTAAAGGGCGGCCAGCGCCGCTGCCTCCAGTGCTCCTCCTCCTCAACGACAGTTCACGTGGTTGTCCTCTTTACTGCCGCTTCCCTTGCCTTCGGGTTCTTGCTTAGTTGGCTTATGTCCAGATTTAAGCACCGCGTATCTGGGTGTCACTAAGTCTCATTGCGTACAAGGGCTTTAAGGTCTAGACTCCAGGGAAAATCACTTATTCCCATATTACATTCACTCAAATCCATTTATTGTGCCTTATGGAGGGTAAAAGTGTTAGTGCCTTGTTCGCTTATGGGCAGTATAATCTCATATTCATAGAAGGCTAACTACCGAATTTATAACTTGTTTAAGGTATTGATAACCAAAGATCAACCTTCTTTTGTGAGAGCCTACAAATCTTTCGTAAGGCCCATTGTAGAATGTGGTGTCTCAGTTTTCAGTCCCTGTCAAAAGAATGACATAAAACTCCTTGAAAGTGTCCAGAATAACTTTACCCGTAAGCTTTTTCTAAAGTGTCGTGGTCTAAATTACGACAATATTCCGAGTGGGTCTGACAGGGCCAAAATGCTCGGGTTGTCTAGCCTTGAGACTAGACGAAAGCGAGCAGATTTAGTTATGTTGTTCAAAGTTCTGATAGGAAGGCTTTCCATTGACCCAATTGGATTTTTTGGCACCCCTTTGACAACTGACAGAAGAGGGCATCTCCGACTCTACCTGCCACTTCCAAGGTCAAAAGTAAGGTCAAGTTTCCTCATTCACAGGAGCATCGGAGAGCTCAACGTCTTGCTTTCTGAGAACGAGAACATTGTTAATATGTCTCTATCCTCTTTTAAACGTTTAATTGCACTAAGGTTTCGTCAGGCTTATTTTTTGTTTGTTATATGTTATTGTTAGAATCTTACCGCATGTGATTGTTATCCGTGCCTTGTAATAAATAAATAAATAAAATATTGCTTAAGCAGCCACTGTATCGCGCATCTATTGCAATCCAACTGCATTTATTCACTGATTTATCGCGCCGTATATTTTTGTATATTAATAATAAAGGTTTAATTACCCAAGCTTGAGGTGTTCACCACCTGTGGAGAGTGTCTAGCTCATTTTATCAATTCCGCGTGACAATCCTAGCTTAGATTTTGGCGAGCAAACGATCTGGTTAAGACGCGTAGACGTCTAGTTCACAAGCGACATTTGCCTAATGGCCGAACCAAAAAAATCTTTAAAAAATGAAAAAATTCCAAACCTAAGCGGAGAGAAGGAACTGTCGGCGATGGTCGCTTTTCACTTTTTCACTTTTAAGTTTAACGACCTAAAAATTGACAAAATTCAGAATGAAAAAAGGAATGCAATACACGCTCCGATAGAGCAAATCAATCTCTTTCGAAAGCTGTACAGCGCTATACAAGAGATCGCCGTCAAAATCCGCAATGAATCGTTGAAGAAAAACGGCGAGGACTTATGGGCCAACTTAATAGTAACATAACAGGATACGTTAACCAACCCATTATACCTGAAAGTTCCGAAACAAGACCTATTAGTGCATTTGAGTGAGATCTAGAAGTGAGGAGGAGCCGGCATCCACTGTCTCTCATCCCCGGATAGCGATTTAATCATGACGCCTAATAGGTGGCGGACACCAGAAGCTAGTATGCAGTTGCTAGGAAACACGTCGTACGTCAACTAAAGTCCGAAATATGACGGAAGACTGGCTGTGACGTCTTCAAGCAGGCCGAAGAAGTTGTAGGACTTCCACACCTTTCTTCAAAGTTGAGCGTAAAAGTGCAATCGCAAAGAGAGAACTGGCCAGGTTGGCCCAGTGCTCCAGCAGAGGCAAAAACGGTGCTTATATAGGGCGACGGAGCAGAGCAATGGCGAGGATAATTTGTTCTGGTGAGTCTACTAGCAGTTAACCGCAGATGACCTTTCGGTGACGTGGAGATGTTCTTTGGAAACACAACGACGAAATCGTGGTGGCTCGTGCGTTTTTAACGGCATTATTTATTTATTTATTTATTTATTTGCAGTAAATGTGCACACAATTCTAGAATACAGGAAATGGACACAGCGTAAGTGGTAACACATGATTTTAAAAAAAATGATAAACCTCAACAAACCAAAGCTGAACAGCGTTATGTATTGATTGGAGGAAAGGGAGAATTTTTGAGAAGAAAAAACAAGGAGAAGTGGAAAATTTTGACACTCGGGAGATAAAAAATTTGGGAGGGAGGGGTTCATCAGTGAATTATCAAGGCTCATTTACATATAGGAGGATTCCAAGACAGAAGCAGCACCGACGCTATTCAAAAAATTGTAAGCTCGCGCACAAAATTGCCAACCGGACCGCCTATATTTTGTTTCCGCCGTTAAATTCTTATCGATTTCCGTCCTATCGATCACCCACTTGCGCCATGAGCACCGCTTTTTCGACGTCATCGGCGCGGAGTCCCCAATTCTGAGCCACAGTTAGGAGGAACAGGTGCAGGTGATGTTGATCGGAGGAGGAAAAGTGGCTGGCGGTCTGGGTCGTGGTGGCGAGGTCAGGCCGCTCGTCCTATCAGTGCGCAAACATTGCGTAAATCAATGGCAGCCTGCCAGGAACTGGTTCTCTCTCGGCTGTCCGGAGACCACTGTCGTCCCGGAGCTCATGAAACGTCGTCAAAATAAGGAATTGAACACAGTGATGGCTCTAGGTATTCCACTCTGCCTTGCATTTTAACCCGTCAGTAGCTTTTATTGGGTTACCGGAACGTTCTGGCGGTTTTTGACTGGTCCGCTTCAGACGATCGTAACTTTCTTCGTGCTCGCCGGATTCAGTCGAGATAAGCACTTCCATCAGCGAAAAAATGGGTGGTCGGGATGCGACAAATTCTAGAAAGGTCATTTTTGTTCTGATTTGCGAGCGAGGAGGTTCTGAAAGTGCTTCAGAAGCTGGCAGTCGGTCTGGTGAGTATGGCGGGTAAGGCAGAACTTCAACCCCTGGTTCGTTTATTTTCCAAAACGTCTGGGCGGACGTCGTCGGGGCCTCTTCT
The DNA here is from genome assembly GCA_947396885.1 of Heligmosomoides polygyrus polygyrus. Lineage (NCBI taxonomy): Eukaryota > Metazoa > Nematoda > Chromadorea > Rhabditida > Heligmosomidae > Heligmosomoides > Heligmosomoides polygyrus. The sequence goes on from OX377201.1 coordinate 109,929,230, forward strand.
GTTGGCCAGTGTCGGCTGCAGCTTTTTTGTACATCTCGTCGATTTCGTCACAGCGGGACTCTGCTGTGGTGGTTCGGCCTGGGTCCAGAAGGCTGTGCAGAAGGAATCACGCCAGCCGCCGACCACTAACCAGACTGTCACCATCGTCTTTTTCTGGTGGGATTTCGGCGTTTGGAAGCGCCTCGGGGTTCGTCGACGTCATCCGAACTGTCCTGATCGTCTTCAGTTGTCGTACAGAACCCTTTTTCATCACCTGTGACGACTCGATCCAAAAACGATTCCGAAAAGAGCAACTTTCTGGCGATCACTCAAATCCTGGTGCACCCACTTTTCGAGCTTTTCCACCTTTTCATCTCTCTTTTGCATCTCAAACCATCTGCAACAGCAGTTTTACAGACTCCTAGACCTCCCGCGATCTCGGGGACTGCTTGAGATAGATCAGGTTCCTCGAAAGCCCTCAAATCGCCCTCTAGGGGCATGATCCATGAACATTTAAACCGACGAGTATGTAGGGTATAACGGCTAAAGATAAGAGATAGAGACGAATGCGGATCTATCCTAGTCGGGATGGGGGGGGGGGGGTGAAGGGGAGTCCACAGAAAGAAAAGTGAGGTACAACACATCAGCAACAACCACCGAGCAAAACCTACAGCGAGAAGGAGAAAAATCCGGAGAAAAAATGAGTAAACAGACGTGGACCCGGAAATGTGTGCACAGTTGCGTGTGTGCAAGTACGCAATTGTGCGTGATCGCGGATAGCGTCGCCGGCTGTTCAGAGTGCTTATCGTCGTGTGAAAGGCCCCGTTTATACTTCCGACGCCGAGCGACGCGACGGCATGTAAAGTGGCCACATTAATCGATCGCGTCGCTAAATCAATATGGCCACCATACATGGCGTCGCGTCGCTGGCGTCGAAGTATAAACGGCGCCAAACAGCGCGACGCGATTAGACGCATCGCGCAGTTCGAATCGCGTCGCCCGGGATGGAAGTATAAACGGGGCCTTAGGGAGCGTTCAGTGTGCACGCGACGCGCGACGCCATGCAATGGTGAGCTTCCATATCGATTCATCGCGTCGCGCGATCGATATCTGGCTGACATCTCGTCGTGTGCCCGCTAAACGATCCCTAAGGGCCTGTTCATACTTCGAGCGACGAGAGTGACAAGAGCGACTGGAATGACTGTACCGACTGGAGCAACGGACGTAGCGTGATGTACGTGAATAAACTCTACACTCCGTCCGCGACGAACATTGTGTGGAGTTTATTCACGTCGCCCACACTCAGTTCAGTCGCCGCAGTCGCTCTTTATTGCTCTTGTCGCTCTTGTCGCTCAAAGTATGAGTCCCTTAGGCCCTTGTTATACCACTGCTCACCCCGAGCGACACCCAATGATATGCTCCTATATCAATCGGGCGGCGCGACGCGATCGATCAATTTGGCCTCATTGCGTGGCCATCGCGTCGCGCCGCGACGAAGTGTAAACGGGGCCTTAGGCGCGCCAATTGTGGGTGGAGAGCGGTTGTTCGATTGGGGCGCACCTTTCTCAAACAAACCATTAGGCTGATGGCGAGAAGCACTACATAATCAGTTCTCGATTTTTTTTCGATCAGTAAAGTTGACTTATGCTTGGATACGTAGCCAACATGTGAAGTTACGTCTAAGGTGACTTAAATAAGATTTATTATATTAAAAATTTATTTAAAATTTATTAATCGTTCGATCCACGGAACACATAAGCAGATGCACAGCGTGAGGTGCTCTGCCAGAAAATAACGAAGCACAACAAGGATTGTAATCTTCGCCTAAAGTACATGTAATTCTTTGCTAAGCTCTAGTTCAAGGGAAAGCTCAGGCACTAGACTTTCGGTCATGTTCTTCGGGCTAAGGAGTCGTGGACAGCCTTGTGAACTCTGTAGTAGGTGCGACATCGGTCGTAGACGCCGGCTTTCAAGCCGTTCGAGACGTAGGCAAAGGCGATCTGGTTCTTGGTGTCGAACATCACCTGCTGACAGCCGTGGCCAGAGTGCCCGATGATCAGGTGTTTCTGGAAATAATTCACGATTTTTGAGGCATCTCTATAAAGATCGCTTCGCAAGTAGAAGACAACCGACCTCGGAACCCTCCATCGGATAGTAGAAGAAGCCGTGTCCTTTGGCAGTGAGCACGCCGAGAGCGTAGTCGGTTTCGTTGATCACCGGTTTGTTGAGAAGCGCAATGGTCTTCTCACCAACGAGACGACCAGTGACCAGCTGAATGTTCCAGAAAGTTGAGTCACTTTTGAGTGTCTGACGACTGGCAGAAGCTCGGCTCCAGAATCGATCGATATTGATAAATTTAATAATAACCGAATAAAGCTCTCCAAATTCGCGTCATTTCTACGTCAATCGGTAACAGTAGGCAAAAAAATCGATAAAATCGATCGATTCGCATCGCTCGATCGATAGCCCTTGCCAAGCCTATCCAGCGGCTGTCCCAAGTGTTCGCGTGACCCCATCTTTAACAGCTCAAAGTTGTCAAAGGTCAAGAGAATCCGTATAGCGAACATTAATTTTGCACAAACTGACAGGCAGGACGTACTGGGTCACTCTGGCACGCCACAGGGACCAACAGCGACATTGCTGCCGAGAGCCTGCTGGAGAAAATCAACAAGACGATGGATAACACTGATGGGAAAATTGGAGGAATCCGTCTATCGGCCATTAATTTTGCGCGGACACACATACAGGCGGATAGATGCAAGCAACGACTGAATAGTTCAATTGTACAGAACTATTATTGTCGATCATTTTTTACTCAGAGAACCATAATATTACTTTAGAGCGAGATATATGGCGACATTTCTTTTTCGTGACACATGAAAGAGCACTGGGTCATTCTGGCACGCTACACGGATCAGCAGTAATACTGTTGCCGGAAGCCTGTTTAAGAAAATCGAGAGGGCGACGGATAAAACTGATGGGAAAATGGAGGAATCCGTCTATCGGCCATTAATTTTGCGCGGACGCACGTACAGGCGGAGAGATGCAAGCAACGAGTGATTAGTTCAATTGTACAAAACTATTATTTTGAACTATTTTAGGTCAGAAAAATTATTACTATATTATCACTTTGGAGCGAGAGATACGACAACATTCGTTCCCCTGGGACACATGCAAGAATACTGGATCACTCTGGCACGCCACAGGAATCGGCAGTAATACTGTTGCCGGAAGCCTGCTTAAGAAAATCAACAAGACGATGGGTAACACTGATGGGAAGATTGGAGGAATCCGTCTATCGGCCATTAATTTTGCGCGGACGCAGATACAGGCGGAGAGATGCAAGCAGCGATGATTCAGTTCAATTGCATGAAACTATTATTTTGTACACGACGACATTCGTATCCTCGTGACACAGGCGAGACAAACTGGGTCACTCTGGCACGCCGTGGGAATCAACAGTGACATTGCTGTCGGAAGGCTCTTTGAGAAAATCAATAGCGCACGATGGATAATATAGAGGGGAAAAGTCGAAGAAACATGTCTAGTGGCCGTTAATTTTGCGCGGACGCACTTGCAAGCGGACAGATGCAAGCAACGACGGCTAGCAACGATCACACAACAGCTTATCGCTGCTCTGATTGGCTGGCTAGTTCCCGCCCTCCATGTAGGCCATAATACCGGCTAGTCCTATCAATTCTTTATTCTGCATCAGCCGGTGTCTCCTCCGTAAACGCTTCCATTTTTTTGGAAATTGGCTATTAAATGAAATCGCCGCGAAATTCACAGAAAATTCTTTAAGTTTTATTATTTATTAAAAAACATTTTAAAAATTAAAAATTAAACTCACCAGGCTAAAAACGGAGGCCAACGATCGAGCGTTACCGATGCCGAGCACTGCCGGTTGCTCCATGGCGTGCTGCTCGGGGCTGTTCACCGTGCTCTTGTAGATGATGTCCAGCCACGACGGGTTGTCCGTCGACCTCACCAGAGGGTGATTCTGAAGACGATTTCGGTACATTTGAAGGCCCAGATACACTTAAGCGTTTGAATAACGAAAATAGTACGTTCTCCTTAAGTTTTCAGGACAACAAACTGATTTCCCATTTTTTGCTGCGACGAGCGCTCCTCGCGTTGAACTACGGGTGAACTTCCGGTGAAAACTCGTTGAGTCGCTGGATGTTTGCCCAGTCTTTGTACAGCAGTTCAAGGCGATTTCGAACAAGTTCCGTGACGCTTCTACGCAATTACACAAAGTACGCGCCACCTTACGTCACTATCTTCAATCAACGTCACCGACAGATCACCTGCAGTAGACCGCTAGGAGTTTCAGAGTTATTCTCGCTGCAAAAACCCCAAGATTTGAAAAGAGGAGAAAACATGCGGTTTTGACCTAAAAAACGGCTCAGGGCCTAATAATTCTGTATTTAGCGGCTAAGTTGGCTACTGTCGATGACCTATGAGGAAATTACCCTGCATCTGGAGCGCGAACAAGGTGCTAAATCCACACCTGAGCAAACGGTGTCAACTAGTACCTTATTCGAGGTGAAATAGCCGACGGCCTGAGCAACGGACTTCGGGTCGTGCCACATCTCCGAGAGAAACCCTACGACGGTCGGCAGAGTAACTCGAGCCACTCGGTGCTCTTCGCTGGAGTTCAGGCCGATATGGTAGTCAATTCCTGGAAAGTATGAACAGTCAGGGAGTCACTTGGAAGCCGTTCATAGTTTCATCGCGACGCGGCGCTACGCGTCTAGTCATAAGCGTGCATATCGATTGGGCAGCGAAACCAATCAATATATGTCAAGTGTGCCGCGCCGCGCCGCGATGAACCTGATCTATTTGGCCGCTTGATCTGTTTATTTATTTATTTATTTATTTATTTATTTATTTATTTATTTATTTATTTATTATTGCACTCAGAGCTGCGATTTGTAATCGAACGAAACAAAATTATATTTTTAAAAAACAGAATCCTTTTTTGATCCTACTCGTCCAATTAGGAATTTAAAAATGTTCAATTAAAAGGAAAAAACTGCGAAAAACCTATTGATCCTTTTATTAAAATATGAAAATCCGATTTGCGCAAGAAAAGACACTAGTCGTCAATGTGGCCTACACAGCACGGAGGAGGCGCGAAGTCAATACAACTACAACGTCGAGCGAGCGTCACGCCATTCGGAAGGGATGTGTGCGGTGAATGATCTGCGGGCTTATTCATAGTCTGCGTCGGCACGTGGGACGAGAACGACCGGTAGCCAAGGCAAAGGATACATATCGATTTTTTCCGGGAGGCTGTCCTGCACTAATCGATTGCTATACTTTGCACGGGCAAATTAGTCGCTCTCTCGCTGTACTATGCACGAGACCTGATAGGTAACGTTTGTGCGACGATGCCCTGATTGGCTGAGACGTTCCCGCCTCCACATGTAGGCCACATTGACGACTAATAACGAATGTAGTAACATCCGTACCCTTCGGCTTTGTGATCTCCTCTTTGAGGAACATATCGATTTTTTTCGGGCGGCTGCCCTGCATTAATCGATTGCCATACTTTGCACGCGCAACTTAGTCACTTTCTCGCTTCCGTTGTGGACTATGCACGGGACCTGATAGGTGACGCTTGTGCGAACGATGCCCTGATTGTTTGACACTTCCCCACCACCCCATGCAGGCCACATTAACGACTAGTAGCGAATCTAATAAATTGCCTATCGTTCGGCTTTGTGATCTCCTTTTCGAGGAACATATCGATTTTTTCCGGACGACTGTCCTGCACTAATCGATTGCTATAGTTTGCACAGGCAACTTAGTCGCTCTCTCGTTTCCGTTGTGGACTATAAACGGGACCTGATAGGTGACGCCTATACGGACGATGCCCTGATTGGCTGACATGTCCCCACCACCCCATGCAGGCCACATTAACGACTAGTACCAAATCCAGCAAATTCCGTGCCGTTCGGCCTTGTGATCTCCTCTTTGAGAAACATATTGATTCTTTCCGGGCGACTGTCCTGCACTAATCGATTGCTATACTTTGCACGGGAACTCAGTCGCTCTCTCGCTGTACTATTCGCGGGATCTGATAGATGACGCTTGTGCGGACGATGCCCTGATTGGCTGACACGTCCCCACCACCCCATGCAGGCCACATTAACGACTAGTAGCGAATCTAATAAATTGCCTACCGTTCGGCTTTGTGATCTCCTCTCTGAGGAACTGTCCGATTCCCCGGTGCTTCTCGTCCGTGTGCCGCACGATCTGATCGGCCAGCCATCCGTAGGTAAACGCATGGTAACCGGTACTCCGTCCGGGTGGGTACTTTGGCGCTTCGGACTCCAGCACACCCCTCATCAGATTGTGATCCAGAGCCATTTCTTCAGAGATCTGCGCGTCCAGGTACGGTAGACCGGACTGTAAGGAGATCATGGAGTTACCAGGCGGGTAAGGATAACGGCTAAAAATCGCCTACCATATGGGAGAGGACCCACTCAATGGTGATGTTCCCCTTGTTGTTCTTCGCGAAACCGGGCCAGTGCTTCGACACGGGGTCGTCGTACTTCAGACGACCGCGATCGGCCAGCATCGCTATGCAGACGGCAGCGACGGCTTTCGTGGTCGAGAACGTCACCGATATCGTGTCCTGAAGGCCATACTTCTGAAGCCATTCGCCAGAAGAACACCGTGAAGACGTACCTGCTTCCATTTCCTGGCCGCTTGCTTGTCCGCGTAGCCACCCCAGACGTCGACCACCTTACGGCCTTTGACGAACACGGCCAGGGAAGCGCCTTCTGGCTCCCAGCCGTCGATGAAGTTCTGTCTGAAAGGCTCTATTCCGTTATGAATGGTGGAACAACCTCAAATGTACCTACTCGAACGCCTTCTGAACGTCTTTGTATCCTTTTTCAGCTTGTCCACCGAAGTGGAGGGGGAGCTTGGTGTGGAGCTTGTCGACGACCAGATGAGCGACCAGAGCGATCCCTCCCAGAACAATCGAGTAGGTTAACCAACCCATCAGATCTATAAAACATTGTCATTGTGCATGAGAACTACGCCGGTACGAGGTTGTCCGAATGTCTGTTCGTCCGTCCGCGCAAAATTAATGGCCGGCGTACGCGATTCGTCTTCATGACGCGTGTGCAGAATAGAACAACATTGATTAATGGTTATGTAATGGACTAGACTATGGAAGATATATTACTCAACAAGGGAAGAATATCGATTTTAAAATCATTACTGATCGATAATATCGATTTTGTTCGGATTTCGCTGATAAGCGCTGGCGGTGTGGACAGTTCACGGCCAATATGGACCTGGACCAGATTTCGCAATAATTTGAGTTAGGAATCACGCGAATATAGTTGCCGACAAGAAGGGCTGCGTGGCTGTGGGCGGACCACCTGGGCAAGAAACGTATGGCTGCCCGTCGAGAAATGGGCGTGTCAACATCATGACCTCGTTCCCTGCGGATTGAGTTGTAGAACGTGAAGTAAAATGATGTAAGAGATGGCTTTCAAAGATCGCAATCCCCTACAAGAGAGTTAGTCCGCCTCTCTGTCACTATGTCCGTCCATGCGTCCGCGCAAAATTAATGGCCGTTCAAATTGCGACACGGCATCTTGACCAGCATTATTTGCTTAAACTGAAGGTTTGGCATGCGAGTCAGACAATTGGCCCTTAACAAATACGCATTGTCAATCGGTCGACGAAAATCTAGCCTTTTTAGAGACATCTACCCAGCACCTACCGTATCCGCGCCAATCGATATTGATCGCTACATACGACCGCCTACCCTTCAAGGCTCTGAAAAAGACGATTTCACTAGCCGAACATGAAGTCAAATGACGAAGGAGATGCCTGACAAAGATGGCGATCCCCTACAAGAGAGTTGGTCCGCCTCTCTGTCCGTCCGTCCGTCCGCGCAAAATTAATGGCCGTTCAGAATGCCACACGGCATCTTGACCGGCATTATTTGCTTAAACTGAAAGTTTGGCATGCGAATCAGACGATTGGCCCTTAACAAATACGCATTGTCGATCGGTCGACGAATGTCTAGCCACGTCTACCCAGCAGCCGCCGAATTCGCGCTAATCGATATTGATCGCCATGTATGACCGTCTACCATTCAAGGCTCTGAAGAAGACGATTTCACTAGCGGAACATGAAGTCAAATGACGAAGATGTCTGACAAAGATGGCTATCCCCTATAAGAGATTTGGTCCGTCCATCCGTCCGCGCAAAATTAATGGCCGTTCAGATGGCCACACCGTATCTTGACCATCATTATTTGCTTGAACTGAAGGTTTGGCATGCGATTCAGACGATTGGCCCTTCCCAAATACGCATAGTCGATCGGTCGACGAAAATCTAGCCTTTTTAGAGACATCTACACAGCAGCTACCGTATCCGCGCCAATCGATATTGATCGCCACATACGACCGCCTACCATTCAAGGCTCTGAAGAAGACGATTTCACTAGCGGAACATGAAGTCAAATGACGAAGATGTCTGACAAAGATGGCAATCCCTTATTAGAGAGTTGGTCCGTCCGTCCGTCCGCGCAAAATTAATGGCCGTTCAGATGGCCACACCGTATCTTGACCAGCATTATTTGCTTAAACTGAAGGTTTGGCATGCGAATCAGACGATTGACCCTCAACAATTACGCATTATCGATCGGACAACGAATGTCTAGCCTTTTTAGAAACGTCTACCCAGCAGCCATCAAATTCGCGCTAATCGATATTGATCGCCATGTATGACCGTCTACCGTTCAAGGCTCCGAAGAAGACGATCTTGCCGAAACGTTAACCAATAAACATCTGCAAAACTTGTTGCAGACTTTGACACTGATCATGCAAGCCTCATGCAATGCCATTAATTTTGCGCGGACGGACTTACGGACAAATGGACAGGCCTACACCTTTATGTACAGAAGGAAAAGTTAGAAGCTGGTGAATAAGTACAGGGCATAAAGACGCTAGAAACACTGTGTAATATACGTCATGACAGGAGAACTAGAAAGTTTTAGAAGCCAGAAGGTAAATTTTATAGAGATGCGCGAGCCGACGATCGATCGATAAAGACGAACTGGTCGGCGCAGTGTTCGGGGGGTTTTTCTTATCAGTGGCGAACAACGTTGTGCCCACGGCCGGCCTTGTGCTCGGCCCCATATCAACGAGCACAGCCGAACGTGCTCCAGGCCACTGGAGGCGGGTCGAGGAGGCCTTCGGCCGCCCACTGGAGACTTAGCGGAGCCGGTCAGTGATATGGTTGGAACGAACGGGATCAGGAATCAACTACAAAAGGATGTGTTTAGCAAGCCTTTTTTGGAATACGCCATGTCTTCAACATCTCTTGAGCCCTGCTTATCGTCTTTGAAAAGCGGCTTCTCCAGGGTGACAATTGTGACAACGGATTAGTTTGGACTAGAGCACCTTTTCTTCAGGTCACTGTGTACTTCAAATACGCATTCAAATTTTCCGTACGATATCCACCAGAAGTAAAATACGTGGCGCATGACAACACAATTAATTAAAGCCAGCATTTATCCTCTAACATGTAGACGTTGCGTTAGGAGAAGCTCCAATGTTGTTGTGCTCCAAGTCCAGAATCGCGCTCCAAAGCAAAGGAATCCATTGTTGCATAGGTCACCGTGTCATCAAAAACAAGCTATTAAAATCACACGTGACTGAAAAGTAGGCGCCGCATCCTATAGAACACATCACCAGACAATTCTGGTCAAAACTGATAGAAATCAATACTCGTATAATCGATAATGGCCTCCAATTGATATTGTTTACCCGTAGTGAAAGATATTCACCGATCCATATATCCAAGTGATTTCCCACCTTAAATGGCATAAAAACTCGTACAAAAGTGGATAAACTCGATCGATAATGGTCGGCTGATCGATGCTCTTTACTTCTTTTTGGGGCCTGTCAACAAACCAACATATTTGCGTGAAGGCTGTCAACTCTGAACAAATTGAGAACAATACAATTCTATGAAATTGATCGATAACGCTTTCCGATCGAAATGTTTTTTTTTGTATATATGACCTGTCGAACGCCCATAATAGTAATGTGATGAGCACCTACTCGGACACTGCGGCACCCCGGGCCGAATCGGTTCCGCCCGCTCCAACGTTTTAGCAACTGCAGTTGCAAATGGCAACTGTGTGTTGCTATTCAGTTGAAACAGCAACACATGTTGCTACTCCGTTTGAACCTGGCAACGCACTGTTGCTATCCGGGCGAAAGCGTTTAGCGTGCTCCGATGCGATCGCATGCGCCGCCAGCGCCGAAAGGAAAAATTTGAGGCTAGTAACGCAGTAGCAACGCAGTGTTGCTAATCGGGGGCAGCCATTAGTCATTATTTTATAAAATGGATAATCCTGAGCGGTGATACCGCCAATCGATTGTCCTTTTGTGCGACCATTGTGCAGCAGGACGGACGGAAAATCACATGGACACACGTCCATACTTTCTAGCTCTTCTATCTATAGCAATATTCCGCAGTGTTTTTAATACTCTCATTTTTCGAATATTTAGTTCTAGATAGTAATAGTGATAGACCACACTTCGCCCAAGGGATTTGCGTCACCTTTATAGCGATGCCCCTCCAACTAGGATAGCATAGAACACCTTTGATAGCCTGCCAAACTGCGAAGTTGTTGCGAGTCAAGTGATCCTTGTTTCAAATCATTTAATCGTCGAAGGATGAGATAAGATAAAATATAAAGATAGATATCCTCTCATGATGATTCGATCCGATTCTGTCAGGGTGTACCCCACTCTTTTCTGTCAAGCGTTGTGATTCACCAGCTATTTTTTGCTTTTAAAGGCGCGTAAAGTTGTGTAGTGAAATAAATAAATAACTATCGAAAGCGCAAGTTTCTGACTTGTTATCCCGTTCTTAGGGGGAAACCTGCGGAGGCGGGACAGGGCGGTGCAGCGGCACGGTATTAGCGAGCGCTTTGTCGCTCGGAATGACGTTGCGCGAAAAAAATGGACTGGTTCTGAGGACAGCGCTCACATCACATTTGCCTTGTGGAGGGGTGGTTATGTGCTATTCTCAGTTGAACCAGAAGAGATCCCCAGCATAAGGAGAACGTCACTCCATGCGACGGGGTGGTGTACGTAAATACTGCGCCGCGGCAGCACTCTGCCCGCCTCCCCTAGGAAAAAAAGCCTCCCCTAGGAACCTACTATCAGGCTGTCGCAAAATTAATTTCCATTTCATGGTATGTATAACCCTACCCTAACCTTACCCCAAATCATTCCATCTCAGGGAAAGCCAGAAATTCCGTTCGGTAGGTTTTACCCGCTCTTTCAAAAAACATATATGGATGTTGCTCGAATTCTTCTAGCCGACGTTTTCCAGGTCCTAAGCCTAATATTATTATTCTTATGGTACTTATGTTAGGAACTATCAGCGCCGGACCTACCGCAGAACTTTCCGTATCTGCAAAAACTAGAATGGAATACCTTCAGGAGTCCGCCAAACCGAAGTTGTTGCTACTGAACTTCACGTCATTTAATCGCTGAGGAATGAGATAAGATAAAAGATAAAGATAGAAATCTCTTCACGATGAGCAGGTTCTGTCAAGATACATCCACCTTTTTTGCAAAGTGATTCGCCAGCTAGTTTCTGCTTTGATCGGCTGATAATTATTGAACACGAACTTTTTACTTAACTGTCCGTTTCACAGGAGAAGCCTGCAGGGGCGGGACAGGGCGCGGGCGCGGCGCGGTAATAACGAGCGCTTCGTTGCTTGAAGTTTCGTTGGGCGAAAATGAACCGGCTTTAAGAAATCGGTTTTTTAGCCTTGACCTTACATATTAGAAAGATCTCGAAATGCTGATTACGAATATGGGTGTCAAAATTGCAAAATGAAATTCCTGAGCAAGTTATGGCCTGCCGAAATCGGGGGACCTCACCACAGGCTGGCTGTGCGACAGGCTTGTGAGCATGACCTGTTTCTATTGCTATCGAGGATAATTCTGTAGGTATTAGTATTTTAGTATTCTGTTTAGTATTTTATGCACACACTAGCAGTCGATGCGACTTTCGCCCAACGTCACTCCATGCGACGGGTGGTACACGTAAGGGCCTGCTCATACTTCGCGACAGCAGCGACAAGAGCGCGGCGCGCGTGGCGTGTGCAGCGTGCGCAGCATACGGAAGTATGAAGTCGACAGCAGCGACCAGAGCGACTAGAGCGACAAGAGCGGCTGGAGCGACAACGCCGGCACTCGAGTATGAACACTTTTCGGAGGCGCGCGCTTTGTTTGAATCGATTCGTATGCTTTGCACGGGCGAGTGGAGTGACAGCGCCGGCGCTCGAGTATGAATACTTTTCAGCGGCGCGCGCTCGGTTCTAATCGATATGCATATTTTGCACGCTCTTGTCGCGAAGTATGAACAGGCCCAAAACACCGCGCAGCGGCACCGCTCTGCCCCCCCCCCCCCCCCCGACCCAAGCTTCGCTGAGAACCTACTTTCTTTTCAGTTTCACCTCCCGACTTCTTGAGAAAACTATCAAATTCCAATCACCCGTTTTGGAACGCGATCGATTCTTGTGCTCAAAATATTTATTATCGAGAAAGCACCGTATATTATTAAGGACAGAGCCTACAAGACTCTAAATAGGTCTGTGCAACATACATGACATGAGGTATGAAGTGAAATGCCGCCAACTAGACCCAGCTAGAAACAAGAGCACATCAGCCAGAAGCTCTCTCACGCATCGACTCCGAAACATAATGTGGGCTGAAGAAATGGCACCACTCTGGAACCGTAAGTCGTGGCCGTAACGTTTTTTCTTCACTTAGACGACTCCCGTTTGCATTCCCGGGCGATCACTTTGCTCGTGTCAAGGTGTCGTACACGGCCTTGTGAATTCTGAAGTAGTTCCGACAACGGTCGTAGACCCCGGCCTTCATGCCATTGGTGACGTATGCGAAAGCGACTTGGTTCTTGGTGTCGAACGTCACCTGCTGACATCCGTGGCCGGAGTGTCCAATGATCAGGTGGGTCTGAAAAACTTCACTTTTAATTCTCAATCCTTATTTTTAAATCTATTTTTATTTACTTATTCAGTTTTATAACATCTCCCCGCTTCACTTTATAAGCCACTGAGGTTGTATTATAAAAAGGTTCGTTTGGAGTAAATGGCGATATGAACTTACTAACACGTTATTAACAGTTTACTATCATTGTTATTATTTCGTTTACCATTTTCTTGAAAGCAGAATCAGATGGTCAGTATCAGCTGAATGATGTTTAAAAGATCAGAAATATTTAAAACCTACGTCAGTGTTTTCCATGGGTGCGTAGAAAAAGCCGTGTCCTTTCACAGTAGGTAGTTGGAGGACATAGTCGGTTTCGTTGATCACCGGTTTATTGAGAAGTGCAAGGGTTTCGGCGCCAACAAGACGTCCAGTAACCAGCTGGAATAGATGCAGACAATGGATTTTCAACTGACCGCAATGATTCTCACTCCTCCCTGATGCATACTGTAGTGCTATAGTTTATAGTTTAAAGGCGTGCGACTTCGCATTGCGACAGCCACCGATATCGATTAGTCAATTGGAAGATCGAACAGTTACGCTCATTGGTTCTATGAGGCAAAGATTTCCCCTTTCCCACCCCATCAGTTCAGCTCCGAGAGAGATTGCGAGCAGGATGGCAGTAGATTGATTCCGACTCAATAAAAGTCTCCTTGCCTCTACTACGTGATAGAATAGAGAAAGGCCTTATCCAGAGGTTCGACCTCCTCATCTTGGGCCTCGTTTATACTTCGGCGTCGAGCGACGCGATGGCATGAGAGACCAAATTGATTGATCGCGTCGCTCTCGAAATGGGCGCGATGCGACTGATCGCGGTGGATTGGGGCGCGGTATTGCTGCTCAGCTGATCCTCGCAGTGTGGACTCGCAGTTGCCCACAGTACGTAATCGTGTGAAAATTACGGGAGGGGCCCATTCTTCCCCAGCATGTGGAGGGGCGGCGCTAATTGCGCGTGGCGCCCCCATCGCGGACGAGTTCACGCGCTCGGCGGGCTGGGGGAACAACGGGACCCCTTCCCTCCCCAGCCATCAGCTGTTACCATCGATGGGATTGTCAGGAGGCCTGTATTCTTTCTATTTCTGCCATTTTCGTCGTCCGCTTTGTACTGACTTGCTAATTCATGAAGGTTTTCTTGTGATTTCGGCTACAAGGACCCTTCATGATAAGCAAGATGGTACCTCGCCTTCGAGTGGGCACTCAATGAAGGAGGGGCCCGTTGCTCCCTCAGCTCGCTGAGCGCGTGAACTCGTCCGCTATGGGCGCTCGTCGCGCAATTAGCACCGCCCCTCTGGGGGAAGAACACTACCCCGCCAAAATTACACAACGTGCGTAATCGCGTAGCTGTTCGGAGTGCTTATCGTCGTCAAAAACAGCGCGATGCGATGGGACACATCGCTTCGTTCAAATTTCGTCGTCCGGCGATGGAAGTATAAACGGGGCCTTAGCCTCACTTGCCTCCTCGCACCGCTGTAACTCTGTCTCTTTATGAGCTATATTTCCGTGCTTTAGAGTACTAGTAGAACTTTTTACTGCCTATAAAAATCCGCAAGCTCCAGCCAGAATGAATCAAAATTGACAGAATTATTGCGCTCCGAAAACGACTGCGCGTTCAGTTTAGCAGCACCTGTGGAACATCCGGCGTAGTCGGTGGAATTGGAAAACTCGTTGTATGCAAGACATATGGAAGCTAATAGGTTTGTTATACTTTTCATGCATTTAGAGGTGTTTTCGTCAAGTTCACTCTACAACTCTAAGCCCTTGTCAGTCGAATCGGCGCCGTTCGACTGATTCCGTCGGGCCTCTATACATAGTTTTTTTAATGTTTACAAAGGATAAAGCTTGAGCTGACAAGTTAGAGTACGTGTTTCTTTTCACAAGAATTTTACTTCTAAAAAAGTTGTTAAAAAAGGTCGCTTTGGAACGCTCAAAAGCGGCACGAGTCGGCCTGGCCTGCGTGTTCTTTTCGGCCAATGACCAAAACATATGTGCGGTGCTGAATTACGCTGGCCCATAATTTTTCCACTGAAAGTGGCAAAGATTCAAAAGACGAAACCTACCAAACTGAAAATGGAAGCCAGTGATCGAGCGTTTCCGATGCCCAATACTGCTGGCTGCTCCATGGCATGCTGTTCAGGGTTGTTCACGGTACACATGTCGATAATGTTCACCCACGATGGGTTACCTGCTGACTTTACCAGTGGATGATCCTGAAATCAGTGCAGGTTATGGGGAAGATGTGGTGGATGCTTTGAACGGCCTCCAAAATAAGGTACCTGCGAGTAATTTTTCGCGGTTGACTAACCTGAAGGGCAGCCTGCAGGAATTTTAAGTTGATGGTAAGGAGTCTCCCGGTTAAGTATTATAACTTGCAACTTCACGCACGCGCCGATCGCCACACACGACCGCATCCAGATTAACCGAGATTTTCACAAAAGGGGTTTCACAACACACATGTGTCCTGTGCTTTTGCCCACAGCTTTACTTGGCGAAACAAGTGTTGGGGCAGTACTGGAACAGTTAGTCAGTTAGTCCTCCTTGCCATGTTTTCTTATTAGAGTGCGTTGTTCTAGCGCAGTCCTCTTACGTTCGTTCGCTATAATTTATGTGGATTACTCCCGTTCTCATGTTACTCATGTTCTACTGCATCTTCGAGTTCTTATCTTTGCTGGTCTCCACCCTGTGGAGTTGTTAGGTCCCAAAACTGTTCTCATGTTATTTGTACTTATGTCATTTGTTCTCCTGTTATTTGGTGTCTGCCTTACTTCACCCAGGTGTCATTTGCAGTTCAGATCATTTTTTTTGGCGAGTCGAGCACATTGCTCAAGCAATAAAACAAAGATTCAAAACAGTTTACAGAATCATTACAAGTGATTACTCATAAGGGTAACAGGGGGAGTCAGTCACCCCAGTCGTTCCAGTTCTCCAGACGCTCTTTTCACTCGAAGTATAAACAGGCCTTTAGCTTAAATGGTCCTTTAACGAATGTATGTACATGCGTGACCTGTTGTTAAAGTGTAGGTTGCATGCGATTTCGGATTGTACTAGCTACCTAGGTTACCTATGACTTACTGGAGTCTTAGGTACGTTATGGAGCGGTCATTGTGTTACCTTTCAGCAGCTTAAAAATGACAAGTTTGAGGCAATCTATTATATTACCTGATTCCAGTTTGCAGGTAACTTGTTCAAAATTTTTTGAGTAGGACACCGATAAGTAGCGCACGCGACGCGAATTGAAATTTGAATTTAAAAGCTCATCTAACAATTTTCTATTTAATAAAGTTTTCCCGCCTTATAGATATATATATGGATGACATATTAATCATACATAATCTAGAAAATAGTTACATTGAAGACAAATCATTTAATACTTACCAGAAATTGTTTAAGTTTAACTAAAACTAACGTTGATGACAAAATATGTAACTTTTTGGAGTTAACAATTACAGCAGACGTCGACGGATTGCACATTAAATCTACCACTATATAATTGAGTCAGCTGCCCGCATGTAGATGATGAGGCGTACCTCACGGAGGTTAGTAACCTGCCTGAGATACGCCCCACGCAACCACAGGCAATCTCATGGAACCCCATATGACGCCTCTGCGTACCTCGCGCGGGCAACGTTTGCCATTCAACATGGGATGCTGTTGCAGCAGAGGAAGCGCAGCCTCCTCCTTCTCTAAACAGCGGCAACTTCGAGCCTTTCTGAGCGGCTGGACCCAGAAGACAGCTCTCCTACGTCACGCAACAAGCTTCTGGATTCAGAAGAGGTGATACCGACGTCGGTTGACGAGCGGCCGCTTGGAAAACAAGGAAGTGGGCCAGGAGTTGGGACCAGGAAGGGGGGGGGAAGACCAGTAAAGGCGGGCCAGCAATTAGATCCAGCAAGAAGAAACGAGTGAGGGGGAACCTGGTGTGCGGATCTGGAAGGCGTGTCAACGACATCCTGTGACGTAAGCTGTTTAGAATGAGAACGGTTGCGGAGGAGCAACCTGAGGGCAGAAGTACTGCGCAGCACAAACCAATGGCGTTACTGGACGGTATACATTGGATCCGATCGAAAATCTTCGGATAATTGGATGATTGGGATAACGCCATTTTGGCGGACCCCGGGTTTTTAGATGAAACGAATAACGGCGACTTTGCGTACGCCGGGTTTTCGGATGATTCGGGTTATTCTAATCGGATATCCGAAAATGATTTTCATTAAATACATTGAACTCGACCAAATCTCCGGATAAATGGATGATTCGGATAACGTTATTTTGGCGGACCCCGGTTTCTGGATGATTTGGATACCGACAATTTCGGGGACCCCGGATTTTTGAATTATTCGGATACGGACAATTTCGCGGACCCCGGATTTTTGGACCATTCGGATCGGGTTATCGGAATCGAATATTCGAAAATGATTCATTTGGATCCAATGTATACTGGACGGTCCGGAGAGAGTGCCTATGATGAACGTACGGAAGTGGTGAACGGCTTGATGCCAACAAAGTACGCAGCAAATCCCAGATGTTAGCGGATTTCAAGTTTTACAAAAAAATTTCGTAGGCCACTGATGTTGCAAAGTCGCGCCAAGCGCGCAAGTGCGAGACACGCCATTAGGCGTGTCGGAGCACTTGTAATATAATAAAACGCATTTTTTCACTTTTAGAATAATCAGATTTTCCCATAGCTCTAGTTATACCAGCTACGCCCTTGAAAAATCAATAATTTATACTGAGACTCTACGCATATCTCGAATTTGTACGAAAAAAAGAAGACTTCATAAATAGATTAAGTAGCTTAATTGACAACCTACTAATGTTGGAGTATAATAAATCTTCCAAGCAATCATCTCATGCATCCATAATAACAAAAATATTTCGTATAAATATGAACTTCCCAATTCTTTTAAGGAAACACATAACTTGATGATAGTATATTTCAACAACTGCTATAGTTACGATTCTGTTTTAAGAATGTATATCCTGTTTGCCTTCCTATAATTTTAACTTCCTATTTACTTTTCCATAATTTGATCACCTAGTTTTCTTTTAGTCCACGCACACTGCACTTTCCCGCAAATATTTTGATCTCTTTTGGTTATAAATAGTGCTCCACATTCTTGCTGATACGCTACCACTCCCTGCCCTTCTGATGATCCTCTGGGAGTAATGATAGCCGTTCTTTGCTTTCAATATCCTGTATAGGGACAAGAGGTGAAACGGGATATTTCCTACTTTTAGTCCTGCATCTCACTCAGTATATGATAATATCTTCTAATTTATTGTTCAAAATCTTGTGAGTAGGGCCACCGATAAATAGTGCGCGCGACGCGAAAAAGGTATGCTATGCCGGCGATGGACCCCGAAATCCATCTCGCTTCCAAGCCGCCACTATTGCTACAGCCATGGCCGCGGTGCGGCTGCCATGACCCTTCCGTCACGTCGGGCCAAATTTCAAGCGCCGTGATATCATCACGGCCAATCATGAATCATGAAAGTATGCACCACTCCTTACGAATTCGGCGAAGATACGATTCCTATACCGCCTTCAGAAAAGGGCGAAGTAAGGCAAGCGTTTATCGTGGACGAGATTTCCTGGAACGAAAGAATAAGCTCCACAACAGCTTTGGGGTCTTTCACTTCGCCTTGATTGCCCTTTGCTGCAATGGCTAGCGCTCTTCTTTTCTTTTATCTTAATTTTGTAACGCAAGGCACAGTGGCTCGCAAAATCTGGAAGGTAGCCACGTGCTGTTGCCCACATGGACTCTTCTTGATGTACGAACAGGAAACACCTGAAGACTGACGTGGACAAGTGACCGATTTTGCACCGTAATAAAGCGGACTATCAATGAGCTGTCAAAGAGCCAGCCTTAGAGAACATCCTAAAGATGATGCTCTAGTATACAGGTGCTCGTGTGCTTTTGATGTCCGACTGTCTTCCTGCCACCTTCTTCTGAACTAAAGTTGGTGTTCTATTGCAGGAATCGCTCTTGACTGTGAGTATGCAGTGAAGGAAGAAGCAATTTAGAGGTCTCCACGAGATGACGGACCGCAACCTATCAGGGTCCAGATTCATCAAAGATACCGCCGGTTTCATCTCACCGTAGATTCACCACATCGGTCTACCTTAGTAAGTGATACAGAGATACAGATACGATAACCAATATACCGTTACCGGCTGGCAAGCGGTTGATAAATTTGACTCCAGATGTTAGCTTTTTGCGCCGACGTTACGTCGGTTACCGAATCCGCAAACCGTGGCGCGGTTTTCGTACGTCACAAACTCGTCCAAATAGGGCGGCGCGTACAGAGTGGGAGGGAGTGGGCGGTGGGCGGGACCGTGTATAGAATGCACGCCCTCCCGGAATCACAAAACGCAACAGCCGAACTACCTTATTTGCTTTAACGTAATTGAACACTTGGACGAGAGCCATCGGATCATGCCACATTTCCGCGAGCAGGTCAACGATTCTCGGCATGCCGACTCGAGCTACTCGATACACCTCGCTGGAGTTGAGACCGATATGGAAGTCTATTCCTGGAAAAATAGGAAGGGGTGACGGCCGTTTACTGCATTGGGTATGCACTATGTTAAAATCAAGAATGAAGAAGTGCCTTACCATAAGGCTTCGCGACCTCTTCCCTGAAGAACTGTCCGATTCCTCTGCGTTTTTCGTCCGTGTGTCGTACGATTTGGTCGACCAGCCATCCGTAGGTAAATGGATGGTAACCGCTGCTTTTTCCGGCTGGGAACTTCGGTGTCTCACTTTCTAGCACTTCCCGCATCAGGTTGTGATCCAGCGCCATTTCTTCAGTGATTTCCGTGTCCAGGTAGGGCAGACCAGCCTGCAAGGGGATAGGATGGTCACTGCATTGCTAGATAATCCATATCTGGTTAAAGAGTCCGTACCATGTGAGACATCACCCATTCGATGGTGATGTTCTTCTTGTCGCCCTTCGCGAAACCAGGCCAGTACTTCGAGACGGGGTCGTCGTACTTCAGACGTCCACGATCGGCGAGCATCGCTATGCAGACGGCTGCAACGGCTTTCGTCGTTGAGAATGCCACTGATATCGTATCCTAAAGGTGCAGATTGCTTCTGAAGAGCTGCTTCTGTCTCAAGGAAGGATGAAGCACCTTCTTCCAAGTGCGAGCCGCCTGCTTGTCCGCGTAGCCGCCCCACAGGTCGACGACCTTTCGTCCTTTCACGAAAACAGCCAAAGAGGCGCCTTCAGGCTCCCAACCGTCGAGGAAGTTCTGCCTAAATAAGCCTTATAGTATCCAGAAGTAGATCACAGCAAGCGCAAGCTTCTCTGGAGCAGAGCGCCTATACCTACTGAAAGGCCTTCTGGATGTCTTCGTAACCCTTTTCCGCCTCTCCGTCAAAGTGAAGTGGCAGCTTCGTGTGGAGACTGTCGAACACGAAATGGGCAGCCAACGCAAGGCCACCCAGAACGACTGAGTACCGCAAAAACCCCATTCAGCCTGAAATGGCGATTCTGATCGTGGACAAGGAATTTTGCGCCATAAAATACGAGAAATAGATAAGTGATGAGAGCAAGTAGGTCCATGTTGCGAATGTGAGCAGCATTCGAAGGTGAGAAAGCGCCTGTCAATCAGCCGCGGCGAATAGGCGTACCAGTCAGAGCGGAGGTGTACGGTAGGTATCGTGATTGGTCGGCGCTGTTCAATCGGTGCTCTGATTGATTATGATTAACTGGCGTCCTCTCACCTCCCAATGCTGCCCACATTCGCGACATGGACCCAATTTTTAGCGTCGAAGTATGATACGAGAAATCACAGCCAGTCATGGAATCGACCGTACGCGCCTTCTTTGAATGACAGTCCCATTCCGTGCGGCCTTAATGGCTAGCGTGTTCTCACCATCCAATGCTGCCCAGATTCGCGACATCGATTAAATTTGTCTTACAAACAGATAGTTTAGTTATAGCCCTCTCGTTCAAAAAACGAAATCGCATTATTTTGTCGACTGCTTGGAGAAACGAAAAATTGATAAACCCCATTGGTCTCATTTTTTGCCATTGCCAACGACTTTATGGAAAATAAAACCAACTATGTACATATGTATGTTTATTTATTTCTTATTTATTTTAAAAAATTTTAATCGTTCTATTTTTATTCGTTTTGTCCAGCTTATTTTCTTATGTTTGTTGTTTTTGAATGGGTCTTTACGCATAAATAAGCAAATACAAAGGCTCCAATCCGTCCGTCTCTCTCTATGTCCGTCCGCGCAAATTTAATGGCCTCCCCCTTGACCGACTTAAAACAGCTTTTTGAATCTCAGGTCCGTCTCTACCGATCAAGGTTGGAATCAGGAAAATATGATCGCCAGTGGAGGGGCACCACAGCAGGTAAACGGTATCGATTTGAAGGAGATGACGCGAAAATGTTGGCCGATAGAATGGCTCCACACCAAATGAAAAATGTCGATCGATTACAATCGGGGAAGAAACCCAGATCAGTGGTTCGGTCCCTAGACTGGCTGACTGGTGGTGAGAAATAAGCGTCGGCTGGAGGCTCTCAGGATGCGCCATGCACTCTGCTTTCCCGTAGAAGAAGCTCTATATATGGGTTCGACTAGCGATTTATGGCATTGCCTATGGAAATATCAGCTTTTCTTCTTACCTAGGCCACTATGCCATCTCGATGGAAAAGAGTCCTATTCCTCCAATGGAGGTTCGGATTGCTCCAAGCGGTTCGTGTCACCAAAAATTTGCAGCCCGAGCGATTGGCTCTGTTTCTCCAACAAATGGCGGAAGTCGAGGAAAATTCGGCGTTCTTTGGTCTTCTCACGCACATTGCAGAGAACAGTTGCCGAGTTCATCTCGGCTGCGGACGATAATCCATCAGTTTGCTGATAGCGATAGGTGGCTACGCCGACTGCAACCTTGCTATCAACACCGTGCAGCACTGCTAGGTGTCAAACTACAACAATGCAGGCTCACGACCGTCCAGAGGTCGCCTTTACACCAAGGTTTCAAAGGGTTTATTAAAAAATTTCTGGTGATTATGTCAAAGACATTTTCGTAGGCATTTTTGGGGTGTACTGCTTCAAAAGTGTGAAGATTGTGCAACGAAGAGCACAAAAGCCTTCACGTTTTTGGGTTACACATTGATTCTGGTGGCGTAGCGCAGTGGCAAGGAAGCGCTGTTAGGATGCCCAAATATCGATCGCTTGAGGTCACCTGGCCAACCGAGTCTTCCGCCCTTTATTGTTACTTAGCCAGTGCGAGACTCCTATAGAAAAGAAAAGGCACCGGCCTACCTCGGCAGATAGAAGTCAATATGTGGGTCAAATTGGCACTCGAGCCGTCTGCACGGCATCGCGTACAACTAGAATGCATGGCGTAGCACAATTAGTTTGAACAGAGCCGACTGTTGTCCAGTATTTCAACTTTCTCCTTCAGTGTTACACTGCCAGTTGTGCAGCTACGCCTTTCATCTGGATGCAAGGGTTATCGCAAAATGGTGGGGCCACTCTCCACTTATTAACAATAGGAAAAGGTCGAGGTAAGAATATAGTGTAATAGTATAGTATAATAGGAAAGTAAAAAAATCCACATAATAACGCCTAATAACGTATAACGTGCGCGCAAAAATAATGGCCGTTTAGGAATTAATGTAAAGAATCAAGCAAACAATCAATCGATTAACCACAGTAACTAAACAGTATGGATCAATGCTTAAGCTTTCTGGTAGGATTTGTGTCGAAGGAACAGGATTCAAAACATAGATCGACCAGATCGAACACCATAAACAGCTTGGTCGAATCCTTACAAGAGTGTGTCTGGCCATTTGTCTGTCGGCGCAAAATTAATGGCCAGCTCATATATGGAACGGAGCAACCAACCAACCAGCCAACATCGAATAAAGTAAATGTAATCGCAGGCAGGCGGGGCTCACAAAAAACTCCCCAATCCCCCAATCAGTATCGATCGATATTATCGATTTTGTCCATATGTCACTGTTCAAGCTGTTATTCGCGAAAATTGCTGGCTAGCGGGCAGGATTCACAAAACTTGAACAAAATCGATCTACCGTGCAAAATCGATTAGCCGCTATTGACAGGCGAAGTCCTATAAACAGCTTGGTGGAATCTGTACATAGAAGAGTCTGTTTACCCGTTTGTCTGTCGGCGCAAAATTAATGGCCTGATATATGGGATGGCGCAATCAACCAGCCAACCAACCAGTATCGAACGAAGTAATTGTAATAGCAGGTAAATGGGTCCACAACAAAATAACAGTCTCGATCGATATTATCGATTAATGTTGTCGATATTATCGATTTTGTCGAGATTTCACCGTTCAAGCTGCTAATCGCGCAAGTGTGCTAGCAAGCGGGCAAAATTCGCGGAATTTGAACCAAAAAATCAATCAAGCAATATCGATTGACTGCTATTGACATGCAGAGCGCTAGACAATCATTGGACCGGTCACTATAAATAAATAAAATAGTCGTCCATCGTTTGTCCGTATGCCCGTCCGCTCAAAATTAATGGCCGTTTCGCAACGCGCCATCGACCAGCCAATCAATATCGAACAAAGTCAAGGAAGTGATCGGGGAAGATGGGTTCCAGGATAATTAATATCGATCGACGTTATTGATTCTTGTCTAGAATTCACATTCCCAGCTGGAATTATATATAAATCCATTTGTCTGCATTCCTATCCGCGCAATATTAATGGCCGGTTTATAGCTAAAATACGTAATGGCCGCTTTACGGCTAAAATACGTAATCAACTAAGTGATCAATATCGAATGAAATCAAGGATATGGTAGAGGACGGGCACCAGAAACAATATCGATCGATTTATTGATTTTCGTTCCGAATTTATCTTCTCAGCTGGGAATCGTGTTAGTTGATACTGACTGCTGGTGGCGGCCAGTGGAGGGAGGAAGAATCATAGCATTTGGACTGAATTGATCTACCAAGTAGTGTTGATCAATACTGCTGGCATTTTGGGGCAAATCCCCCACTAGTGCCGACCACTGGGGATAGCAACAAACATACATTGAGAAGGTACCACATGACGACGCCATACATTTTTTCCTGTTTTCTTTAATTTCATCTCATCTTGACCTACGGCGATGTCACTCCGGGACGGCCATGACAGTTTCCTTTCTCCTCTCCCTGCTCAACACATACAGGAAATGGCCCTATTTTCTCGGAATAGCGCTCCAAATGTGGTCTAAGCGATCATTCAGGGAAAAATTGGCTTTAGCATTAGTACTACTGAAAAATGCACCCGCTAAGCGCCGAGGAGCTTCTAGCTGTGCGGCGGCCGGCAGCGGATCAATTAGGGTGGGCCGGAGGATTTCGCGCTCCAGTGACAATGTCGCGCCCCGGTGAGAATGACACCGCTCTTCGGATTCGACTCAGTTAGCAAGGTGGAGAATGCAGGTATGGATACTGTGGATCGTACCGGAATAGAAAGCAGCTTAAAATAAACTACACTGAATTTGAAAATTGAAAAATAATCATGAATGAAAGCTTGGTAAATTTTAGGTAAACTTAACGCACTTTAACAGGTCAAAGGCATTCGTTGGGCTATTAGAAGCCCGTATTTCGAGGACTTCTGCATAGGTGGATGAATATCAGAACTGCAGCGGTCCACAGGTGTTCGTGAAATCCGCTCGCTCGCCTAGACAAAGGGGAGAAGTGCGGATCAATGGCAGCCGGCCAGCAGCCGTTTTCCCCTCGACCGAATCAAAGATCACCATCGAACCGATGCACGGACACCGCTTCAGTGGTGCTGAACGGGGTTTTCAGAAGACTAGGTATGGCAATGAAGCTTTTTAGTCTTAATAAAAGATAAATTTGAAAAAAAAAATCACAAAATGCTCGAATATAGTCGCCACCCAAGATGTCCAACTTTTTATGGATTCTGATGAAGTAGACCATCTTTCTCATAGAGATCATAGCCCATACCATTAGTATCAATCACTGGTCTCACTTATAGCTCCATAAATAGCGACAAGTTGGAAAAAAATTCGAAAAAGCGCCGTGGTTCCATTGGGACGCAGAATTCTCATTGGAGCGCGTTTTTCACCTAGGCAATGTACGTCAGCGCTCGTTGACCTACCCATTCTTCTCGATACAGCCTTTAATGAGCAAGATTCTCCTGGAGACGTGCATTCCTAGATGGGCGGTACGCTGCTTGGGTGTCCGCAAAATTGCGTAGAATCGCAGATACTTTGGGGCGTCGTTCAAGTTGTCCAATATGTTCAGTGGAGTTTTTTTTGTTCAAAGTTCATTCCCTTCTACGATTTTTCCGGCTCAGGTCTAGATATAGATCCACTGGTGTTGACGTTTCTAGTTGGAAGGGTCAGCTAGACTGTTTTTGCTCACCATATACCACAATGCCATGCAGATTCATGCTACCCACCTAGCCACCTCCCCCTCCCTTCTAGGAACGCGCCGTGTCACTTTTCTGCCAAAAAGGGGTGGATTTGAAAGCCTTAAAACAAGAAATTCCAAGGACCTGAGGAAAGGCAGGAAGTCCATGATTCTCTGTCTACCTTTTTCTCAACTCCCCAGTGTTCGGTGAAATCCTAATCGGGGGGGGGGGGGAAGAGGTGGGGAAGAGATGCACTGTGTTTCAAGTGTTCGATAATGATGGCAAAAACATAGTGGAACCATTTCAAAAAGTCAATGCCTTATTCTATTCTGTGAAAAAGTAGAGCGTTGGAGATTCCCAGCCGGGGAATTTTCCCCTAGACGTGTTCGATTTGCTGTCTTAACGACGTTTCTCTTGTCTGGGGTTGTGCCTACTATTAGTTCAATATAAATGGTTACTCAAGGCTTATATGAGCAGAAAAAGACATTCTCAGGAGTTTCGCCAAGGTAGTTGAAGGGTCTTGCTCGGAAGTTGCTTGGAAGAAACAAGAGAAATCAACTGGGCAAGTTTGGCACAGGGTAGGGACTGATGGGCGTATTGCTATCGTTTGCTGTCAGGTCGGCGCTTCAAAGAAGTACAGATGAGATGTGAAAACAATGGTCAAGCATTGGTAGGGAAAAGGTATTCTCAGATAATGCGTCCGTAACTTAAGGTCGAAGAGGGGAGTCACGCTCAGAGCTCCTCAGAACCCAGTCTTTGTGATTCCGTAGGACTCTTCCTTTAAGCATCTCAAAGCTGTTATAGCTCAACAGCGTTTGAAGGTGGTGTTTCCAATTAGACAGAAGCTTGTATGTCTGGAATGCGCCATGCACTTGACATTGCACCGGAAAGTCTGCCAGCACTACATCGACTTTGAAAGGCAATGGGAAAGGTTGGTAAGCGAGTTGTTGGAGGAAAGCACAGGCTAGCAAACGGTCTCCAAGACCTTCAGTAAGGCATAGACGTCGAGAAGCTGGCGATCCTGTGCAATGAGTACCTCTCACCCAGAGAGCGTGTTGCAAATTGAGTTTCTCGGCGGGTGCCTAGCGTTGAAGAGCGGTAATTTATCAAGGCTCGCTTATCAAGTGGCAGGCGCCGTCGGGAGTTTGAGTTTTGCGCCGAGCGACCTTTGCCCCATTAAACTATTCGGTGTCTGATTATATTAGGAATGATCCATTCCTTCGGGACTATCCTCCAGAAGCCATCTGACGGGCCAAAGAAGAAGATGACCTACCTGACATGCTGCGGATACCTTCAGGACACTGCCGATGACAAAAATAGTAAAGAGGGGAGATTCAGTGATAACTATAGTTATTTCCAATCCACAGTAATAACTAGGAATTGAAAATAACTGAACTCCAGTTCCCGATCGATATTGTCCTTGACAGAGATGTACGGATCCTAGTTCAGATGAGATGATAAAAATGGGAAATAGAAGGTGGAAACGCTGTTTAGTCACTCAGTTTTCGACAGCGGTCCCACCACCTGCTGATCTCCTAGAGTGTACCGTATTCTGAAGACTCACAACGACAGACATAGGTTGTCTCGTTATCAACAAAAAAAAAACGAGTCCTGATGAAGGATGGTGTTCATTTCAAACTCCAAGCTTATGCAGCATTTATTTTCTTGTTTATTTATTTACGTATTTACGTCTACCTATTTATTTATCCTTTTTTATTCATTCATTATTTATTATTATTATTATTATTATTATTATTATTATTCAGCACTTGTAAAATTCTAGACCAATAAAACATTTGTTTATTTGTTCTTCTTTACCTGTTTATTTTTTTATTTATTCATTGTTTGTTTATTATTTTCATCTAGCAAATGTAAAGTTTTGATTCAATGGAACATTTATTTATTTACTTATTTATTTATTTATTTTTCTTCACCTGTTTATTTTTTATTACTTATTTGTTTATTTATTATTTATTACTTCCATTGAACATTTGTAAAGTACTAACCCAGTAAAACATTTAATTATTTGTTTTCTTCACTTATTTTTTTTATCCTTCCATTTATTCGTTATTTATTCATTTATTGTAAATTTAATTTAGCAATATTTGAATATTTATAAATATAAAATAAATAAATAAATAAAAACTATAAATATTTATAAATATATAATATATAAATATTCATATTTCATTTATTTTTCATTATTTATTTATTTATTTATTTATTTATTTATTTATTTATTTATTTATTATCACTTTCGTTGAGCATATGGAAAGTACTAACCCAGCAAAGCATTTATTTATTAGTTTTTCTCCACTTATTTCTTTATCCTTTCATTTATTCGTTATTTATTCATTCATTGGTAATCTCAATTTAGCATCTGTAAAATTCTAGCATTTATATATTCTAGCATTTATATTATAAAGGAACATTTATATATTTTTTGTTTATCTATTTTTGTTCACTTATTTATTTACCAACTACTTATTTTGCTGCATGTTTATTTACGATTTATTTAATAATTTATTTGATTATTTTTATTCACTTTTCTCTTTGAGAATTAATGGTGTTTACCACTTGAGAAATTCTAAAAGCGATAAAGGATTTGCTTATCTATTTGCTATTTTTTGTTTTTCATCTTTTACTTACTTAATTTTTTCATCATTCATCATTTTCCGTCTTCGTGAAATTCTAGTCTACTGGGTCATTAATTTATTTATCAATTTATTTATTTATTTGCTATTAAATTATCATTTAGACGTTTGGACTAAAGTATGTCCTTAAATATATCCTATTTCCTAAAAATGTAGAACGACGGAAACTGACTATTCCATTAACAGTAAAGCAAAGGCTTTCAATGATGGACTCTAATCCTCTCCAGATGGCGTTTAGCACTTGTTGAATTCCATCCCAATCTCAGAAAGATAAGACATGATATTACTGACAATGAGTTAGCTCGTGGCTCTGCTTGGTTTGTACGGCCTTTGTTAAGCGGTGGTTTAGTAAATCAACCTCAAACTTGGGTAATTAAACGTTTATAATTAATAAATTACATAAATTAATCACGTTTATACATACGTTAAGAAAAAGGTCAAAATTCTATTCTATTTACCAAGTATCGGCTCCTCAGTTATAGTGCTTATCGCGTAGAGGGTCCTTTATCGTGCACTCTACCTTAAACCTATTTAGCTTAAGGATACAGCGATAGAAGAATTGTAAAAACGAGAGAAGAGAAAAATGCTATGCACAGTCTCATGCCTATTTATATAGTGCAACATATCAGATAACAAATGTATGTGAGCTCGAGAACGGCGAACATACCGAAACATTCACATCTAAACTTTGCATGCAATGAATAATTAGTAATACTACTGAAACGAAGATTCAGTATACTTACTTACTTAGATACTTAGACGGCTAGTCCTCACTGGTCGTGCAGGCCCCAACGCAATCGCCATTCGTTTCTTTCTCTCGCAATCGTCATCCACGATGTTCGTATAGCTCGAATGGAACGACGATTACGACCGTCAGCCGATTCTGAATTAGAATTTGGCAACGAACGCTGCCTTTCGATATTTTCGACGAACACAGCTGACCATCTCGTTGGAGTTCTTCCTCGAGGACGCTTGCACCCTCTAGGAATCCACTTCGCTGTTCTTTTTGTCCAGCGATCGTCCGTGCTTCGCATGATATGACCGGCCCATCGATGCTTCATCTTCGACGGGTATTCCGCCGGGTCTCGTAGTCTTGACATCGTGCGTAAATGGGAACTGTGAAAGCCAGCTCGGTGTTGTGATAACCGGCTAAACTTGAGAAGACATCTTTCGAGCGCTCTGTGAGTAATACGCAAGGACTTCGACGTGGACGCAGTGTCAGCCCACGTTTCGGCGGCGTAGCAGAGCGCTGGGAGAATTGTCGAATCGAACAAGTGGGCGCGTAGATCGGGATCCGAGAGTTGGTCGGTGGCCTTTTTAAGAGACCCATAGGTCGACTACGCGGCCTTTCTCCTTCTTAATAGTTCTTCCTTCATATCGTTGTCCATGTTGATGGAACGGCCCAGGTACACGTAGGATGTTGTTTCCGTCAAAGGAGAGCCATCAATGTTGATCTGGTCTCCTTCGCACCAGGCGTTCTTCATGAACTGTGTCTTCTTCCGGTTTATTCGCAGTCCGATTTTCATCCCTGCTTCGTTGAGCTCTTTCAACATCGTCTCCGCCTCAGCAGTAGTCGTTGAGAAGATGACGATGTCGTCGGAAAAACGAAGATTCGAAAGGAACTTTCCATCCACACAATTGCCCTTCTCGTCCCAGTCGAGCGACTTCATTACCCACTGCAAAGCGGCAGTGAACAACTTTGGCGAGATGGTATCGCCTTGTCGAAATCTCATATTGGTCGATAGTTCTTTAGATCTTCTGTCACCCTTCTTGTGAAGAATGACGGTGCGCGAGTTCCTCCACTGGTCTGGAATCCTTTCCCTCTGAAGATAGGACGTCATGTGCGATGCGAGAATTAGTGCAGGTGATCTTGTCTATTCCGGGAGCCGTTCCTTTCTTCATGCTCTGTATCGCAGCTCGTACTTCCGAGGGAAGAATCCTTGGAGCTGTTCCACCACTGGGGATAACTGGGTTCGGTACAGGAGTTTTGGAGCGGAACAAATTGGTATAGAACCGCTTTGTTATTGATTCCATTTCGAAGCGGGATATGGTGACGATGCCGTCTTCATTTCGTAGAGCCGTGAATGGAATACTGTGATCGGTGAGGTCCCGACGACACTTCTTCAGGCTTGATTTTTGCTGAGCGGCTTCCAGTATCCTTTTCTTCCTGTGTTCTTCTAAATCCTTCTTCAATGCCTTTCTGCAACAGATGTTGGCCATCAGTCGTTCCAGGTGAGTTGCATTCGGATTGAGCCTCAGTTCTCTTCTTTCCTCGAGTAGCTTCTTTGTTGTTGTCGATATACGATCGAAGCTAATTCTTCGAGAAATTGAAGCTAATTGAGCACAGGCATGAAGGCGTTTCAGCAGTAACTCGTAGTCTTCGGTCGGGTCCTCCTCGATGCGCCAGTCATAGTGGGACAGCGATTCGTCCAGAATGGTCTCGTCGTACTCGACGTGTTTTCTCCCCTTTGAGCGGTAGCAGGCGCCCTTCTCCATTTTATGATCGAACCTGATTTTGGCTCGGAGAAGGCGATGATCGGATCCGGTACAGAAGGAAGGTACAACAGAAGTGTCTAAGAGGCACCACCTTCTGTTGGACATTATATGATCGATCTCCGCATGTGTCGTGCCGTTGGGTGACTCCCATGTCCAGCGACGATGTTCTTTTCTCCGGAATAACGAGTTTCCATGTGCGAGTCGAGTCGTGGCTATGAGCCCAGCAAGACGGTTTCCGTTTTCGTTCCTGTCGCCAATCCCAAGCTTTCCAATCCTGTATTCGTCCTCTCTTGCCTTTCCTATCCTAGCGTTGAAGTCTCCCCGACGAACTTGTAGAAAGACTTCTCGCTGCGTATCACTACCTCCAGCTGTTCGTAGAACGCGTTCAGTTCGGCCTCATCAGCTGTTGATGTCGGAGAGTAGCAGTTGATAATGGAGATGTTCCTCTGGCGCGCTAGCTGGATTCGAAGCACTGCAAGGCGAGGAGACAGGATTTCATGCGAATCGACGAGTGGGGCGACTGATGGGTGCACGACGAATCCAACGCCACCGACGTTTCGTGATGGAACTTTCTCTCCACGAATGACAAGAGTTCCATCCTCTAGCATTTGAACATCGTTAGATCTGCTCTTCGTCTCTTGTAAGGCGATCAAATGGTATTCAATGTGACTCGCCGCTTCGAGAAGAGCTTGCAAATCGGCATTGGAAGAGACTGACCTGGCATTGTAGGTGGATAACAGGAAACAGTCTCCATGTCGTGTCCCAGATGTGTCGACACGTCCAGAATTGAAGGCGTCCTGGCGATTAGTTGGTTCGGCAGAATCGTTATCATACTGGGATAGCATTGCCAGTGAGTTCCCAGGCGGTCGAGTAGTCGAGTAGGGTCGGCCGCTTCTCACGGAAGAACGACCGACCACTCGACGCGGCAGACAACGATCAAATCCAGATTCAGTATAGATATGTCAAATTATGTCTACGATGCTGGCCAATACAAGTCATTGTATAGGCCAAATTCGCATTCTAACTGCATCCATGACATCCTGTAGCAGTAGAATGCATGTGGCATCCAAAAAAGAGATTGATTAAGGCCACGCTTTATACTTTTTCCGTTAGTCTCCATGCCAGAGAGACAGCACTGGAAATACCAGAATACCAGTAGTTAATTAAGCGGATCAAATAGAATACGCTTTCAGATGTTCTGCTCGGCAACTCTTAGAGGTGATATGCGTGACGCATCCCAACGAAGAGATCGTCTACCCTTTATCCTTATAGTTTTATGCAATGTTTTGGAGCATTCCGTCTTGACCATTCTAAACGTCTCGTTGTGCGAGAACAGCGCAACCACCGGCGCATTCTGATGCTCTCTGCAAATTTCGTTTGATCGCTGAATTTAAAAGTGTCGGAGAATCGTTGGAATGCTTAATTCCTCAACGACCCGTGCAAAAAGTCCATTAAGATTCAGCTATTTTTCGTCGATTACGTTCTTCTAAACAGCATCGTCTATTCATCACCTCCATCGCATTCATGCATTCACTTTGGCCACCGGCATTTATTGCAGGGGATGGTGAGGCCCATTTTGCTGAGCTCCTTGTCTTTCGCCACAACGTAAACGTTCTCGGTTTAATTTCCTTTCTTTTACTTTTTCGTTGAATTTCTTTATTTTGCTGATATGGGCCTTTATAAACAAGTACCTAGAAATCACTTTCCTACCGGGTTTCCTTCTTTTTTCGTTTTTTGCATTCTCAGAATGACGATAACCTCATGTGACCGTGCTATAATGTTAATGTAATGTCCGCTTGTGAACGGTCCTTTGTGTCGGCGAAATCGAGGGCGGCAATAGTTCTTAGGGATTTGATAAGATGTGCCGTATGTCGCGCGGGAGACCGTAAAATCGCTCTCGCGGTATGACGGCGAAACAGAAACGTAGCGGCTTAGAAACGATGAAACAACGGAACAACGCAAAACAATATGCATGAAGAACTACTTCTCTAAGAAGTTAACGAAATAATTACAAGAACGTAAACAGTATTTAGATAACATATGACTTAGCTGTGGCTGTGGCTCGAGCCCCGGCCTTGTCCGGTTCTCGTCCCTCGCGTTCGTCGCGATAATTAAGTGCATCGTCACCACTGCTCTAGGCCCCGGTTACACTTCCATCGCCAGGCGACGCGACCCGAACGAAGCGATCGCGATGTTTCGGACGATGGTGCACAGCCCGAGCAGCCGGCAACCGGCGGTCACGCGATTGCGCACAGTTGCGTACTTGCGCACATGTAATTGTGCACAGATTTTGGCGTCCACCTCGGCTTCATCAGATTTCCTCACCATCAGTATTTTTTATTTGTCGCTGCGTTTCATGTTCACTGGTGACGCTCTCTTCTTTGTTTTTGTTATGTGTTCTTGACCATTTTTGACCCGTTTTTGGTCGCCGGTCTCCAGATTCGAAGGAGGCGCTCTTTCTCCCTATAGGTAGGGATCACTTGCATTTTAAATGTTCCCTAATGATTATTTTTATCTTCTCGTTGAGTGTTTTGCCGTTTTCGTTGTAGACAGAAAGAACAACGAAAATCAAAAAGAAGCGTTATTTAACACAGAAAATGCAAGTCCTACTCACCTCTGGGCAGCAGGACCGTTCGCTTGTTACGAATCCCGGCCTCAAACAAAACTGAAAATGGTAGTGGAGAAAGCAAAAACGAAATAAAAGACATCGACAACGAAAAAAGAAAAACATTCAGCTAGAAAATTGCCATAACCTCATATAATCGTGCATTAAGTGCATCGTCGCCACTGCCTTAGGCCCCGTTTATACCACGATCACAATTCGAATAAAGCGATCACGCTCTTTCGAACGACGATGAGCACTCTGAACAGCCGGTGACGCTGTTCCTGCTATTACGCACGATTGTATACCTGGGCACACATGGTTGTGCACACATTTGCGGCTCTGCTGCAAGGGACAATTGGAGCCGCAAAGCCGTGACAAATCGCTGTTTTCGAGAGCTACCCGATTTGACGCTGAGCGGCACGGTTCTTTGCGGGTTCATGCGATTCACACCTGCCAGGTGATGTCAATCGCCCGCCGTCCGCAGTGCTCCTTAGTCCGCGGACGTTTCGCGGATGCTCCCGCGAGAGTATAACAGAGTCCTAACAGTAGCGGCTAACATGCACGATGGCTTCCCGCGCCCATCGCGGGCATGGCATACTTTTTCGCGCCGCGCGCGGTGTTTAGCGTTGGTCCTGAGCAGATCGCCGTTGCCTCCCTTGCAGAGCGATGAAGGATGAATGAGAACTGGGACTCCACATCCTTTCTCGTCGCTCTGCAAAACTCGTCGCCGCGATGGGCTCGCTATTAGAGTGCTAAATAGCTAAATAATAGAGTGTTCGAGGCACTAAAATGACTATGCACTTGAGGAGATATAATAAGTTGTCTAGATTTAAATTTTTCAGAAGGACTTTGGTAAAGCCTAGGATGTAAGGAATGTTATAAAACCCTTTGTTGGAAATCAGCCTTGAATTAGTGAGTGAATAAAGGTTCAAACTATTGAATGCTCTTAGGCCTCACCCTTACTTCACAGACTTCTATAAAAATGTTTATTTGCAAAAACTAACACAAACCATGTTGGACGAAGACAGTATAAGATTTGATAAATATTGTGGTATACTTAGAAATTCAACATCTGTGCAAAGAAAATCAAAATTGAAGTGCCACTGAAGGGGCAATCCATGGAGTTGTAGTCTCCGCCCGGCGCATCGCCTTCGGTTTCTGAAACAGGGAGATTCGCTGAGGTCAAGTATACCTTTGTAAGGCTCATTTGTATCATAAATAGGTCTCTTCCACTCCTGTTTAGTGTACTCCTCTATACATAGTTTATTAACGTTTCGCATCTAGTAACAATTAGCGGATGAAATAGTATACGAACCTCATGATGTGGTATAATTTTCCGTTTTTTTCAACATTTCTATTGCCTTCTACATCTTCGCTGATGACCTATGTTGTTAAATCCCTAATGAAATTTCACCTTCGTAGGACACGTTTTAGATAGTTTATGCAGAGAATACTCTGTTGTTTCATTTTGCATAACTCTAAAGGCAGATTGTTGGCCGTATACCAAGCAGTTTACAGATGCTTATTTTGGTACTGCTCGCAGCTCTTTCACTGGTGTATTCTGGAAAAGTCACCCCGAAGGAAAACAAATTGCTCAAATCAAGCTGCGGTGATCGATTTCTTTGTGAGTTCACTATTTTACTGTTTCTAGCAATGCAAGCGTTAAACGGGTAATGCACATGTCGGCACTATTGTATTTTACGGACTCCAGAGGACGAGGAGAGGTCGAAAAAAATTTCGACCAAACTTCGCCTAGGGGGGTTATTTGGGTGCTGATCACAAATCTGGCATCCGTTTTTCGTTTTACGATGGAGTACGGTAGGTGCGGGTGACTAAGGCTGCCAAGGTCATGATCACCGATTTCGCCCAAACTTCGGCTGGGGGGCTATTTGGGGGGCTGATCACGAATCTGGCATCCGTTTTTCGTTTTACGCTGGAGTACGGTATGTTACGGGTGATTGAGGTAATGGTCACCGATTTCGCCCAAACTTCGGCTATAGGGGTTATCTGTGGTGCTACGGGTGAGCACAGCATGCAGGCGGTCCCGCAGCGATCGCGTGAAAAGTCGCAAATCATCGGGAAACCATTTTTGCGGATAACTCTTCGATAGGCGAAGGCTTAATCGAGAGATAGCAATTTAAGCATCATGGCATCTAGGCACTGTTCCACAACCGCCGCCAGGAAGAACTGCGCGACTTCAAGCTGAAGGACGTATTTGACAAGCTAAACATGGACGCAGCCGATTTCCAGGAATGGCTTAGAAGGATGGGATTGCTCGCAATCGGTGACGATCACCTTGGCAGCCTTAGTCACTCGTACCCTCTGTAACCTACCATACTCCAGCGTAAAACGAAAAACGGATGTCATATTCGTGATCAGCACTCCAAATAACTCCAATAGGCGAAGTTTGGTCGAAGTCGGTGATTATGACCTCGATAGCTTTAGTCACCGGTACCTACCGTAATCTACCGTAATCAGAACATATATAAATATAAATAACTGTATCCTAGTAATTCTATTAAATTGGTCGGATACTCATACCTTTTCTAATCACTGTACAACTGAAATGGGTTGCTAAACTTTATCCACGAAATACAAATGTATGCAGGCGAAAGTTAGCAAAAATACATGCAGAGATGGTTAGCAAATTTGTGTTCAGAGGTACTATTATCGCAGACACCTAGAAGGAAAATGCGGAAAGGTAAAGAACCGGCCAAGGCAGGAGAGCAAGAGGAGACCTGCCCTGTGGCCGGAAGAGGCCCGTCTAATCAATGTCTTGTTTTCCCGCAGTATACGGATACTTATTAGTTAGAGCATGGAGAGGGCTATGCCAATAATAAGGCACGTGCGTTATTGACAGATATCTACCACAGAGGAACAGCCATGACTTGGTACTGTGGTCAAGGAAAACATCCAACATCTATTCTATTCTATGAGGATATGATGAAATAGGCAGGTACTTATGAGACGAGCCGAGGTGGCAAAAGCAACACAGCGCACTCTCCGGTTAGGGCGGGTGCATACTTCCGACGCCGCGATACTATCGCTCAGCTGATATTCCACCGCACGGGGTTGAGCAGTCAGTGGCACTGTACCGCAGCTGCCGCAACAGTGGCGGTCGGCGTGGTCGTTTCAAATGGGGTTGATTAAAATCAATAAAAATTTATATCGGCATAAAAAGCGCAGGTGTTGGCATTCAGTATAACTATGGTGAGACTTCCAGTGTGGAAATCACTTTCAAGCATCATTGACGAAGAGGAAACATGCATACGATACGATATTCTCAAACACTGCATATGACATGATATGCAGTGTTTGAGAATAAGGCGAGCTTCTCTAGCGCTTATTTGATAAACGAGAATATTTGACACTTTCGGGGTTAGGAAGCAACAGGCAATAATTGTAATCACTGAGCTCCAGGATAGAAAGTGGAATGGAACACTTTTCTAAGGTGTTCTTACATTTACCTTTAAGCGAGTTGAACAGCAGAACTTGTGCCTTGTAAAACGTGGGCCTTGTCACGCCACCAACGACACGCGAGCCGGATAATTGAGTGTACTCAAACTAGTGTAATCGAACCTTTATATAAGATATATACCTACCCATATTATACACGACATGAAATGATGAGTTGCGAAGTCGCGCTAGAGGATATGAACCACATGAGAGAGAGGGACTGTGAGTGATACAATGGCATTCTGTGACTCATATTGATTCTGTGGTAGAGGGGCGGAATCACAGCTGGGCTATTTGGTCCCTTGAGCGCTGCTTTTTTACCATAACAAGGACACTTCGTAGCTAGCTTCCGAGGAAGGCTCGCAGACAAGTTACACAACTATCGATTGACAGTGGCAAAGTTGACGAAACAAGTAATTCCACACAAGCTGAAACCATTTGTTACGAATGCAAGTCGATTGTTAAATAATTCTGAGACATAACGAGATCTTGTGGCAGAACCCCTCTTGGTTTCTTCCCTATTCTATTCTTCATTTATCTCTGGGTGTTTGTTATCGCAAATACTTTCTAATTATTCTATAATAATTTGACCTAGACTGTTAGCCAATGTCACGTGGATATCATTCTATATCGTTTCTAATTACATTAATCTTCACGTGGATTTTAACCATTTAATAAATAATAAATAATATTATTCAGTTACATAACTATTATATTTATTTTATTTTGTTTTATTCTACATTACCTAAATGCCAAAAATATTATTAACACAACAAAACAGCGCCTAAATTTGTAGCATAGCTAGCTTAAAGAAGCACTCAAAACATTTATCTAAACCTTCATGATAATTGGATTGATTAGCTACTGTGATGATATCACCAACAAAAAACTACAGTTTATGACGTTATATTTACAATCCTTTGCAGCCGATCTGGTTTTTAGGGCATAAATGTGGCTTCCAGTTCAATCTAGGGAATCCAGGGCCGTCTCTGGAAATTCCACGATTTCCTTTAGTGTCGATTATACGTTGCGGGTATCACGCTTCGCTACTTTTTCAAGGGCCACACGCAGCACGTCTCACTCACTTATGTCCAATATATAGCTATAGAACTTGTTCTTCTCTTTGGGAGTTTCCCGCTTTGGGACTGCTTCAGGACGTGCTTCTTCGTTGGCACCTTCCGCGAAGTCGTACTGTCAGGACACTCTTGAGCTCGTACCGGATATGGGATAGATTGCTTTAACCTCCTACCGTCTCACTCTAGCATGAATGTTACCTAGGACGTATTTTTTGGAAATACTGAAAGTCGATTTAGTAATGCTGGAGCTTGTCTCCCGGTGCCGCACCTGATAGTGGCACTCAATCCGGTGTTTCCAAACGGTGTGTTTTAGTGGTGGGAATTATGCTCGATTCCGTTGATGGTTTTCACCTCTGGGATGTCTTGGCGTTCTATCCTCCCCCTTTTTTACCTACGTCTTATCCTTAGTTTTCCATCTTGTTTTTTCTCCTTTTCTTGACTAATTTTGTTTGCAATTAGACAGCTGCATTACATGTTCTGTTCTAACTTTCTGCCTGCCTGATGTTTTTGACTATGGCTCGTCTATATGACGTATTCAATAAATAAATAAATAAATATCAGCAGATGCCTCAGTTTTCCTTTCTCCCTTTCATTTGCTATTATTTCTCCACCTTGTTTAGAAACGAGGAAATTGAAAAAAAGAACTGTAAGCATTAGTTTGAAACAAATATGATGGAAAAAATGAAGTATCACTTAGTCGTAATTGAATGTCATTGAATGTCACTGTTAGGCCCGTAAATGAAACAGAATGGCAAAAAACGCCTGGCAGGAAACATGAAGAATTATCAGAGCACCTGCACAAACCATCCAGACACGAATCAGCCGAGGCGGGCTCCGTCGCTCAGGTACCTCTTTCAACTGGTACGCACCTCGAACGATGGTCTGGAAAGGACATTTGACAGATGAACATTGAAGGAAGACGACGATGACAAGAGGATGATGAATTGGGTATCAATGATATTCCGAGCCGTTACTCGAACAGTTATTCCAGGCCGTTATTCCAAAATATTGACATTGATTATTTATTTATTTATTTATTTGTGCACAACGTGCGCCATAAAGAACAATGGTGAAGCAAATGAAGTATATTATCAGTATGCACTGCAACTTTGGTAGGGCCAGTGTTTTGCAGCATTCAAAAGCCTAAATACGAGGAGACTGCAATCACAAACAAACGTGCAATGAGACTAAAAAGTAGTATATGAATTAATGAAAGGAATTTAAGCAAATAACTTTATTGAAACCTTGGATGGGACAGTGATCGGTTTGGCGAACAGTATAACTACGGCGTGATTCCGATGGAGTACTGAAACCACTTTCGAGCAGCTAGACAGAAGGAAGCACCTGGGAGTCCGGTCTTAATTCCGCTCATACCTAGGCCTTCATTACGCTTCCATTTTTTTTTTTAATTTTTTTTTTAAGCTCTTTCATAGTAACTGAGATAATCAAAGCGAATTTGCAGTAGTACATTGTCAAGAATAAAGCTGTATATACATTATAAAAACACAAATATAAGATCAGTGTACTGCATAGGCTCCTTTGTACTTAAGTTTTGAATAACAGCCACCGACGTCAAGCAGAAAAGGGAGCAGGAAAAGAGAAAAGACCCAAAGCATGACTAAAAAAACAACACACAACACAAACAGGTATTAGATCATAGTAACCACAGCACTATATTTCAGGAGACTCGCGACCCATTACTTACTGCTTACTGAAGAATAAGTTGAATTTTAATAATTTCGCTGTACTTTATAGAGGAGAGGACTTTATAGAAGCCATGAAAATAACGCGGGTATTACGAGTGGAATGCATGAAATGTCGCGTTAATAAATAGAGAAGGTGTTCCCTATACCTTGACACGGAGAGAGTGATGCACCTTGTGATAATGCACAGTGCTGATGAGCATTCCATTTCAGGTCGTTTTTAAGAAATTTCAAACAGAAAACTGGGTCGTTGATTACGATAAGTAGTAGCTTGATTATGAGTGTTTAGCACCTCAACTTCGCTATAAGTCGTTTGGCGGAAGGCTTGCGTTGAAGAACGAGTTTCCGTACGTCGCTGGAATCATTTTTACTAGAGGCAAGTCGATTTTCCTATTCAAGGTAAAGGGTAAAGACTGATGTTTATT
The DNA here is from genome assembly GCA_947396885.1 of Heligmosomoides polygyrus polygyrus. Taxonomy (NCBI): domain Eukaryota; kingdom Metazoa; phylum Nematoda; class Chromadorea; order Rhabditida; family Heligmosomidae; genus Heligmosomoides; species Heligmosomoides polygyrus. Next base: position 109,969,054 of record OX377201.1, read on the forward strand.
AGTTCATATTTCGAATAGGCTGCGCTCCCAGGTCCTGCGGGATGTTAAGAGCGGAATTTTAATGCGAATATTGTTTTGTTCTGGGAAGGAGGCATTGACCGCATGGCGCACGGGAAATCTAATTGATGTGAAAATTGTCTCCTTCACTCGTTTGTTCTGCAGAGTTCGAGTAACTAGGCTCTGTTCTACGCAGAATTGAAAGAATGCACAGGCCTGAATCAGGTTCATATTGAACCGATCATGCTCTATGTTTTCCACTCTTGCAGTGCCCATGCGATTGCAAAATTAGGAATCGATTGACGCATTTGTTTTAAGAAGAAGCAAACAACAAGGCTGCCTCCTGCACAGGAGTACAAATCTCGAAACGACATATCTTGACGGCTGCTCATTGCGTAGCAAATGTCACGCCTGCAAGCTTTCGATGCGATAGACCGACCGAAGGAAATTCGTAAGGGTCCTCTAAGCAATTTGTGTTTGACGACATTTTTTAAATGGTGTCAAGTCCAACAACGAATGAGAAAAAGCAGTTTCAATAACTGAAAATCTAGGCATTTGACGAGCAGAAGAGCCGATCATTACACGATCTATGCTGGAAGTGAATGCCTGAATCCTCTTCTATGTGACAACCCAGTTTCTCCCTACTATGTCTCCAAAACTGTATGTGTTTGCACAAAACTTTTTCGAATGTAGCTCTGATGTTGCTATTTCAGCCTGTGTTCTACAACTACTTCAATCCATGCACATTCTACGGAGATATTGCCGTAATTGAACTCGATCGAGATATAAGCGCCAGCGAGGGGAAACCGATCTGTATGATTGGGAAGACCGAGCTGCTAGCGAGAAATTTCTCAGCAGTTGGATACGGAATCGATCGTAGGTGAAAAGGATGTCTACTCCAAATTAGGGGCATAGCTTCCATATCCATATCGTCCACTCCCTACGGTAAAACCATCAAACAACGAGAGACTGGACTTACATGTATGTTAGGGTGTTTCACGCGGAATGTTGCATACATTGTGACCTTCTTTCACAGTTATTCATCAGTTGTGAGCTTACTTAGGTTTAGTTTTTCACGGCCTTTTAACGTTTACATTTCCTATAGTACTACGTCATTCCCTCATCAGCTTTCAAAATTATAGCCTTCGGACCACAATGGACCGGAAAATGAATGTGGGCGCGTGCCTGCTGTACGACTTCAAATTGAAGAAATCCTCTGCGGAACCGCATCGTTCGTTGTTATCTTGGCAAAGACATGCGGCCGGATTCATCAACGACTTATGTAACTTTAACGGAGAACTGTAAGCGAGAAGCTCAGATAACGCGACTTATCGCTCACCATATCGCTTGACATCGCTTATCTGCGCTTTTCGCTTACAATTTGCGTTAAAGTTACTGAAGTTGTTGATGAATTTGGCTCGTAATTTCCAAAAGACAATGCAAGCAGTGGTTTCAACCTTTTGCCACCGGCGACGAAATTCTAGAAGATGAGGAACACGGAAGACAGGCGCCCATCCTCGATAACCACCTTTTACGGACTGCCGTCGAAGCTGATCCAACGAAATCGACTCGCGAGCTTGCTGTGATGTTTGCTCCTCCAAATCCACTATCCAGAGGCGCTTGCACGAAATCGGGAAGTCGAACCGTTGCGGCAGATGGGTGTCGCACCTGCTGTCCGAAGCGAACAAAGCCGCGCGAATATCAATGGCCAGAATTCTTCTTCGCCGAGCCAAGAATTCTGGATTTCTCGATTCCATCGTTACGTCCGACAAAAAAATAGATTCATTACGATAACTCCACCAGGAAGAGGTAATGACTAACACCTAGGGAGCTGGCTAAACCTGTTGCAAAACCAGAATTACACGGGAGGAAAGCAATGCTTTGTCTTGGTGGAATCGCAGAAGAGTCGTCTATCTGGAAGTGCTGAAACCACGCCAGATTGTCAACTCGGAGGTGTACTCGCAGCAGCTTACTCGAGTACAAGATGCGCTTCGTCGTCAAGGAGTTGATACGTCCTCTGCCACCTTGCCGCATGATAATGCGAGGCCGTTCAGCAGAAAATCGAGGAACTTGGTTGGACGTCCTTGCCCTACCCGCTATATATCCTTGACATTGCCTCATCTGACTATCATATATTCCGCTCCATGCAACACGCCTTGGCTGTGAATAAGTTCGCCGACTACGATGAAATCCGGATTTGAGTGACCAATTTCCTCGATTCGCGGCCAGCTTTTTTCTTTGAAGACTGGATTCAATATATCAATACTGCTGTGCCAAACGAGGTTAGGTGGATCAGTTTTTATCAGTTTCTGATAATATCACCTCTGCCATACAGCGGAGCATAGTTCGGGCTCAGCTAGAAGATGATGTTGTGCTTGTAAACATCCCGAATGACAACATCAAGAAGCAGCTAGTCCGAAATAGGCTCTACGATAGGGATGTATATCAGAAAACTGTGTTGTATGTCCCTACAGTAAGATGGGGATTGCGCCAAAGCTGGTGCAGTGTATCAACTTGAATGTGGGACTTGCAATCAAATATACATCGGAGAAACCGGAAGGGTACTGGCAGTTCGCATTAAAGAACACCTGGCTAGTAAAAGGCGTGGTATTTTATCCAGTCCGTTAGGCAAGCACAGGGTTGAGGGGCATGGAGGAACCGACTTTGATGTTAAGTGCACAGTTCTGACGTTTGAGACCGACATTTCGTCTAGGAAAGCGTTGGAAGCATTCTGGATTTCCGCAAGAAATCCAGCACTGAATAGTCGAAATGAGTGTCCCTCGATTACTAGTGACTTCTTGCCATTCCTTTCGCATTGTGAGCTATAGAACGACCGGTGGTGACACGAGTGTTCTTACGAATGACACTGGTATCCCCCCATTACTCAGTATAATCAGTGCGAATGACACAGTATGTCTCAGTCACCACACGACTACTAACGGCAGCGGTAGCGACGTCGCCCCGCTTCAACGGTGGATCAGCGGGTGAGTTTATTTTTCATGCATTGGGTTTTTCGTTTTGGCACCTGGGACGATGTCGGAAAGGGGGGGGGGGTAAGGCGCTTGGTCGGGTAGGTAACAAATCTAAAGTCTTGAACCACTTTTAGGCCTCTGAAGACGACGAACAGGTCGAAACGTTAGGCCGCTCAATAAAACTGATCCACCTAACCTCGTTTGGCACAGCAGTATTGATATACTAAGAAAAATGCCGAGGTTTTACGAAGAGAGAACTTGGAGATTACTGGATTCAATCTTTGCGTGTACGTTGGGGAAAAGTTGATGATAATTGCGGAGAATATATTACCGAATTAAGTTCTGTTTTAATTCCTTTGTATGAATTTAACTTTTCGGTCTAAAGCGACATTCCGTGTGGGACACCTTAATAGGTAGAAAAATGGAGCATTACCTGGAGTTCACGAGAGCGTGGAGCTAGGTGAATGGTAGGATAGAATTATATCATTCAATAAATTATACCATATCATTAATACCAAACTCGTTTTCTGTCCACTATCCGTTGATAAGCTTATCTAATGCCATTATCCCATTACTTTATCAACCGTGAAGATAGTGTTTGGGGGTGTTTCTTAACACAATGCGGCAAAACTTCTTTCACACAATAGGCATGCTTCAATGTTTGCAACTGCTCATATTGCTGCTTCCCTGCGGTTTTATCTGCACAGGAACAAATGTTTGTCTCAAAGGCAATGCTTCTATCAGTTGGAATTTCGTCCTATTTCCTCTTTCTAATGCCCATTATGCTCTATGTTGCTGTTCCAACTTGGCCACAGTTTTCATCGCTATCCAATATTTTTGCAAAGCAGCTCACTGCCCTGTGGTTGGAGTTGTCCAGCGGTGCGCCAAAATAACAGGTTGAAGCTCTTTTTGTCATCACTGAAAAACGGTCGACAATTTCGATGAACAATCAACAAATAGCAACAACGTACACTTACAGCAACATTATGTCTGATCGGTTTCGAAATAGGCTCTCTTGTCGTAAATGCAGAGTGCCAAACGTTTCGCGAAATTTCCTGCTAAAGACCGCAAGTCATCAGGAGACAAACGGTCCCACTCTCGACGCAAGGATTGCCTCAAGGACTCGGGACTGTAGTGACGTTTCGCACAAACCCTGAACTCCAAAACTGAACGCACACTGTAGTCCATCGGGTTCAGATCTAGAAAATTTGGGGCGCAACCCCAGGATGTTACAAAGTCGGGGAAGATGACCTTGCACCACTCCTGCGTGCTCTTTGCTCTATGCACTGGCGCAGAGTCCTGTTGAAACGTCCAATGCGTGTTGTCGAAGTGCTGTCGAGCCCAAGGAAGAACCACAGTCTCGAGAATGATTCGCTGGTATATATCTTAGTCAATTTTCACTTCTCGGTCCACGAAGTACAAGACTGTTGTGCCGCTGGCATAAATTTCACGCCATACTATGACCGATTGTAGATTTCGGCAGCTTTCAACAATGGAAAAGGTGTTCTGGGCCTTTGTGGAACAGATCCTGTTATTTTCGTGATTGCGCGCTTGCTCAGCGGTGAACAGCTTCTCATCCTTCTCATCTGTGAAGAGTATCCGTTCCCATCCTTGACCTGCGGACAGCACCATTATTTGGCGACATCAAAAGAGCCGTTCGCGCCTGTTCTTGTCCGTTAGAAGCTGAACTTTTTCGGTCCTGTAGGGCTTCAAACCTAGTTCGTCTTTGGCTCTAAGACGCACTGAAGAGGGACTAACACCGATGTCACAAGCAATTTTCCTCATGGAAGTGCTTGGATTTCGGGCACCTTGCTTCTTGATGATTTTCCGTATTCTAGAAGTGTTAATGGTGCGCTTATGGCACAGCTTCTTGTATTGAACTATTGCTTGAAACAGTCGTTTGAGCGAGCCCGAGACGATGTAACTCTGACGCATTCCTCGACGATGGAGCTGCAAAATTGCGGCTCTTTGGTTTGACATTATGCAAAACACTGTTAAAGGCTCCAAAATTGAACTCGGAGAAAAACTGACCGGTACAAAAAGATGTCCCTAACAATTTGCGCCATTGTTAGTGTTGCGGGTTGATGCGTTTGCACAGCAAAACACCAAACTCTCAACCCATGATTTTGGCGCACCCTATAGAAATCCTATGTGACCACTATTCGTGATAAAGCATCGGAGCATGCCCATTAATAATGTAGTCAAAATTAAAGTTCAAGCAAGGAATTACAATTTTTGCCATCTTCAAAGTGGCTCGTTCCGCACTCTTCTCCAGACGAAACTTGTTGTTATAACACCTTCCAGCAATGGTCATCAGTGATGAGGAAGATATATAACTTTTTTGGGATTGTGAGGATCATTTGGGTTAGTTCAACAAAAAAATTAAAGACAATAAAATACAAAGACAGCCGATCAATTTACATGTGTGTTAATTGTGCTTTTTGGCTTTAATTTATTCATTTTTATTTCACAATAATTGAGCCAATCATTAGGCCACGTTTCTCATAAGTCAACCGATGGCATCAGTTTCTTAATTTCTGCTGCATACTTGTCCCTTCTATTAAACTAGCGTACCTTAGTAGTAATTTTTCTCGCATTTCGATAGGATTAAAGATTTTATTAACATGGGCGTGGATTAATTGTGTTATCGATAGCGTTATCGTGCACAGGACAGCAAGACATTTCTAGCGATTTTTCTCAGTGATTGATTTGTATGATTTATAGCATTTTTTAAGCAAAGAAGCCAAATCCTAAGCATTCCATGTTTAACTGGTTACAAGTGGTGCAGCAAAACCTTAGCTTCGAAGACAAAAGGGCGGAGCAAATTGTGACGTCGACGAAACATCAGTCTCTTTGTGGGGTTAGTTTCTTATAGGTTAAAGTGGCGTTTGAATTAGTGCAGCTTTTCTTGACAGGGAGATAGCGGCGCTCCGTTAGTTCAAGTCGATGGAAGAGGCAAAGACGTCCTTGTTGGGATCACGTCTGGAGGTACTAAATGCAATTCAACTGTGGAAGGTACCGTTTTGTTGTAGTTTTTTAGGATTTCTTTTTTAATAGATATGAGTGACATTGGAAATAGTATGGGGCGGTCCACACTGATGTGTAGCTGTAGCTGTAGCTCACCTAAAATATCAATATGTTGTGTTATGTCTAAACATTTTATGTGAGACTAATAATCACAAAATCAAACGCAAAGATCAACAAAGAATGTATAATAAGCAACCGAAACGCATAAAGACGGTAAAGAAATTCTTACTGTACCAAAAAATTTCAGCAAAGCAGGACAAAAACGCGAATATACAAAAACGATAAAAAAGTTATGATACCTGTTTCTTCTGCTTACCGTAGACGATAGCATGAAGAAAACAGAATACGGAACATTCTAAAAGCAAATCCAAGGAAAGAGAGAACTTATCGAGACTTATTAGTGGAGAAGGAAATAGTTGAATGATAGAGTGGCGCAGTGGAAGCGTGCAGGGCCAAACCCAGAGGTCGGTGGATCAAAACCACTCGCTGCTACCAGTGTAGTTTTGGACCAACGGTAGTGAACAATGCATGAAGGCAACAACACTTCATAGGCAGAGGCGGTGGCGTCGGCTGATGGAGCTGGAGACGTGGGGCAGGAGCCGAAGTCGTGCGAGGCCCAGAGGCCTGGTGGTGTGCCGCTCCGTGGGTCCGAGACGTCGTCGAATGTCGAGACCCGCGCGCGCCAAGACCGCCGCCTCCTGTAATGAGAGCTTTCATCTGAGAAGTGACTCAGCTATAGGAATCCTGCTATCGATTGCCTCAAACCCGGTATTAAGAATTCGCTAACTCTTACAATAGCAAAAAAGAGAGGTGTAGGGACCGGAAAGTGACAGAACGTCAGTGCCAGTCTTCAGGGGTCGCCAGGACAGACTTTCCGCCAGGACCGGTAGTTTTGACCGATATTACTCACGAACGTACTCGCTTTCTTTCTAGCGTGCACACGCCTTGTTGTTGATCTTCTGCAAAAATTGCTCTCCTCGCAGCGATCCTAATTGGTTGTGGCACTTCTTAACACGTTGACGACAATGTCGCGCAATGTTGCGCGACAGCCACTCTGTCTCATGGGATCGTGTCGTGCAATGGTGCGCGACAGTATTATTTTAATCAGGGTAACATTATCTCCATCCAAACTTTGCCTTCTAGGGAGATTATTTAAGATGCTGAACACAGTGGCAATATCCGTCTGGTAAATTACGACTAGTTACCACCCATATCGATAACTATTGTTGTCACCACCTCTGCTCAAACTCCCTGACTGAGTTTTTGAGATGCTGGTCACGAATCTGATACCCGCTTCTCAAATTTCGCTCAATTACGATAAGTTACGAGTGGCATGGCTACATGTGAATATATCCGAGGCAACCTATTATGGCATCGACAAACTATCCATTGAACTTCAGAGTTATTTTTGAGACTCCATTCAATAAAGCTAACAAACAGACACGTTTAGAAACTGCAACCACTTGGATGTTGTCAAACGTCACTAAGGAGATTAAATTCGCAAAAAAAGTCCAGACAGAAAACATTTTTAACCGACAATCAACAGCTATGAGTCATTTTGTCTTAATTCTCTTAGCTAGATTCCGTGCGGTCAATCTGCTCATGACGACGATTTCTGATGACAATTCTAACATTTTTCAGTCTAAGTTTCGCATCAAAAACAATTATTTTCCAATTAGACAATCAAAATGGAGAAAGGGAGGAGCTCGTTGCGGAAAAAAAGGTACAGGGAATATTGCACAAACAAAACCAAAATTTCGAGAACCGATATCAGATTCGTGGTGTGCATTTTGAAAACTCAATTAATGCTAGGCTAAGGTGACGAAATATCGTGTGACACGCGCGCAATAGTCGCCGTTCCGCGGCCCGACGCGCGAAAATTGCGCGGTAGTCAACGTGTTAAATGATTTTGTTGCGATCGGTGGCAGGGAGGCTGAGATAAACCTTTGCGCCTTTGGAAGCCCCGTGTCGTCCCACAGGCACCGGAGAGTTTCCAGACCTTACGTAACCCCAGGAGGACTCCGCGTATTACCGTTGTCGTACGTATTGCCTACAACGTATTGGTCGACCTCCAGCTGCCGGCTGGCCCCTTTCCTGAGGCTCGCGCCACCAGGCTGCTCCGCTTCCAGACGCCGCAGGGGACAGACCCAATCCTAGGAGGAAGCGGTCGTATTAACATATTACATACATAAACACAGTCAATACCTTGATAACCAGGGACTCACCCGATTCCTCCAGAAGCACAGAGAATATGGCATGAGATTTATTTCACTTCGCGATCAGCAGTGCATCGGACAAACAGACGATAGACGTGGAGATGAAGAGAGGCGTCCCCCGTGACCAGGCTGGTTGGATCTTCTGAGGCCGCGGGATGAGCGTGACACTCACTAGACCCCGGGGCTATCTTTCGGTGCTCATTCCCGTGTCAGCAGAGTAAATGGCAGGGACGAGGTCCCGCGGTAGCCATTCGGAATGTTGACGAGAGCAAGAGGTCGGCAGATCTCGTCGCGGGAGCGCAGGACGTCGAATGCGGCACGCGCTTGTCGAAAGGAAGCGCCGCACGCCGATCGATGGTACCACGTCACCAGCATTCCCATGCTCCCAGGCTGATCGATAACGCTTCTTCGCCAAGCTACCGCGGGAAACAGCGCACCCAGGCCGAACATGAACCGAGGAGCGATTGCGGTCGCGACAGATTTCATATAAACTGAATGTGTTCAGATTTGCCATATTTTTCCTCAGTTATTCGTAGAAAACTACATTAATGTGACGAATCAAAATAAATAACACAAAAATATGAGAACAGATCACATTTGTGAGCTAGATTGGGGCGTTAGCAAATGACTACATTGTCCTGTCTGTGTCTGCGCATCGCAAAAAGTACCCGTTTGTAGAATACGACTGCTGATTATACTCCTGTTTTAGGCGCTTACTGTGTATTTTAGAATTGTTATTGCTTATTTACAGAAATATTATTGCTGTTATGATCTCTAATCATCTTGTGCCTGTTCTTCCGTATAAATAATAAATTTTAGTTTCTTTTCCCGACTAGTAAATCGGAATCTGAGCTTGTTTGGGCAACCAGCTTGGCGTTCTTTATTTATTTCTACATGCTGTGGTCTATTTACTGTGTTTTGTTAGGCGGGAAATCGTTTAAGGGCGGCCACCACCAACTAGGATTTCACCGTTTCCTTTGCCTGCAGACTTAATCCCTTAATTGATCTATCTAGTGCAGAACATACTAACACGCCTACATTCAGATAGGGTTGGTTACTTCACAGATGTACGCAAGAAGCTCGATTGGATTTGTGAGCAAACAGGTAACGAGACCTCTTCAAGCAGCTATTTGGGCATTTTTCGATAATTGTGAGAATATAGCTTCAGGCAAAAGCTGGAGCAAGGTTACAATTTATCATGCTTTATTGGTCGACTTATGTAGGTGTTTAGGTGTGTGTCCTATCTAAACGCGATTGCTACAAGGAATGGAAGAAGTGCTTCAAGACCGCTCCATTTTACCGAGTTATAGATCTATTTTTGATGCCAGTTTCATGAGCACGATGAATGAACATCAAACGACGGTTTTGGACCTCTTCTGAATCACAGATAAATCTGCCTTTAATCGGAAGCTAAATCCAGTCAGAAATATTTGGCGCAAAATTGTGTTACAGAACATTAGGAAGCTCACTTTGGAGGTTTAAAGGCACAAGTTAGTTCAGCAATAAGTTTGCAGCAAACGATGTAAGATAGAGACATGAAAGAGGAAGAGGAGAGCGAAAGAACTGAGCTGTCACACCTTCAAATACACGAACTCCATGTCCTGCATTTCGTGCTGATCATTGATTTATGACATTCTTTCAAGATGAAGCTGTTAAATAGTCGCAAACTAGGTAAGATAAATTAAATTTACTTTTAGTTCTATCGATGACTAGTTCTAGGACTAAAGATTTATAAATAGAAGCCAATAGTGTTGCAGAGCAATATCATTTTAACAAGGAGAAATTGCAAGAATTTCATTAGAGTGGAGAATGTTTAATTGAAAACTAGCCTAAATATATGACGGCAATGAGTCAGTGTGGAATAATTAGTTTCGCAGAGGAGATGCTTTATAAGAAATATGTCTTTGTTTCAATCCTCTTTACCTTGTGAGAAGCCTCGTCCCTCAGGACGAATACTGGGCAGGCGGCATATTTCGTCATTACCAGGTATTGGCTTTTGTGGTTATTGCGGCTACTACCTGATATTGCCCTTATTGAGATATTGCTTCCTGAAGTACACAAGGATATCCTTCTAAAACTATTTATTATAAAGACAGAAGCAGCCTGTAGAACGGGCGGTGACGACTGCTGGTTCGTGGTAGCTCCATCCAGAAGATATTGCAAAGAAGGACCGTTTGTCCGACAGACTCGACCGTTCTCGACACGCTTCGCTCTTATACCTGCTGCTCCCCATCGGAATGAGAACATCTTATACGTCTTATCATTTGTAAAATGGAAACATTTCTGCCGGGGAATTCTTTAGATTAGCTAACTGATAGCAAAAATTGTATTAAACCTAATCAATGAATGTATAGAAAGCTTCCCACCAAAATAATTTATAGTTGTGCTTCGCCATAACACCCGACTTTTTCCACATCTCATACTTCCTCATTTTTTCCAATTTTTTGCCCATATCACATCCACAAATGGATATATCAGGTGCAAGGGTGTCTTTTGCTTTTCCAAAGATTCATTCGTCTTGCACCTGAGTCGACCACCCTTCCTACTTCGTATTGTCGACGAATGCATATGCCAAATTCAATATCATTCGGATTGCATTATATAATGGTTGTACAATGTATACCAAAAATGCAGGATGCCTGATACACCTGACGAGACGTGTGCTTGATACTCAATGTGATTTTACCTCCAACAAAACGCTTTATTTTATTAGCTATTTGGTATTCTGTCATCAGTTATTTGTTGAAATTTGGAAAGACCTTTTACGAATTGCACAGTGAAGTGAAAATCAGTTAGTTGCTATAAATTTGTCTTAATTGATATTTTACAGATGCAGACAAGGATTGTGTTGTTACTATGCAGCCTGGCCGCTAGCGAAAAAATCGGTCTTAAGGAAAATGAAAAGCTGAAGGCAGAATGTGGAACGAGTCCTATTACTAGTGAGGAATTGGATTCTAGCTGTTCTTTGAGGGCGAGATATGTGTAAGAATGTTTGTGTATAGTATTTGTGATATTTGTGATTTGACTGCTAAGAAGCTAATTAACAGAGGAAAAAACTTACAAGTCGTTCGGTGGCATGAGAGTGGAACCAATGCAATATCCTTGGATGGCAGCGTTGAAGGTCTACAAAGGTAAGTTGTCATTAAGGTATGGTTTATATTGCCCAAACCTTTAATCGCTTCAACGTCCTTTTCTTGCATAACTCAATGTTTATCATGGCGTCCAGGTGAGATTGAACTATGTTATTATGGCTTGAAGTCTCGCCTGTTAAGCGCGATTTTCACCTTTGTCTATTTAATTATTTATTTACTGCCCACAATTGTTTGGCGCGCGCGTGTGTCCACTCATTTGTGTTGATTCCCACGAACAAAAAACAAGAAAAAACAGGGTCTTAGAAGACGTTACTGCCGACTTAAGAAAAGTCCAGAAGAACTGCACAGGTTGCTATAAAAAGCTGAGCAGTAGTCTGAAAAGAGATATTGCCAAGAAGGGGAGAGTCTATAGGCGCTGCTCCAGTTGTGAAAAATATGTTTGTTTGAGGTGCTACCCAACGATAAGAAGTGTTCCTGTTGAACGTTAGCTTATTGTCATAATTAATCAGAGCCTAGTTTGTTTTATTTAAGTGTTAGTGTAGTGAAATGAAGGGAAAAACCGAACAAGAACAACAATAAAGAAAGTTATTCCAAAAAATCCTTCGTCCGCTCAAATGAGAGGACACCGTCCGTCGCGCCCTTCCGCTGTCCACTCACTCATTTGAGTGGACAGCGTCGCGGATGTGTTAAAAAAACCTCGAAATATCATACACCTCACGTTTGTGACAACCAAACAACATGCAGTAATACCAAATAAGGTGAATGAAACACTAAACAATTTCAAGCAGAAACACAAAATTGAATAAGTGATAATGCTAAAAAAGAAGGGAAAGAAAGCACGAACAGAAAGACTAGCGCACAGACTGCAAGCAGAACTGGAGGTCAAATAAAGTCGTTCGCTTTTTCTTAGTTTAAATCAAAAACAGAACATTTCAGAAGCAAAATGCTCCTGAAAGGAAACATGGGACTCAATGTGGAGAGAGTCAGCCGTATTTGGAACTATGAGTAACACGATCACGTCATGACTAAGAATATATAAACCGCGTTCTAGCACAAAAAGTGTTGCTGGTGCTTGAGCACAAACGTACACCAGTCGGATATGATGCCCTCATTTCAAACAGAAATCTCACCACGAATTTCGCAGTGTTAATGTATATTGTTGAAAGGCACGCTAGGATATTAAAGTAGTATGCTAAAGGCAGAATGTGACGGTTTTGCAGAAACTGTAATAAACCAGCGGTTCGGTTTATTAATGTGCTAAAGGAGTGCCAGAAGGCACGATCCCGTAGCGGAGATAACAAACACCATGCTTCTTTTATATGAGTTTATCTTCTTACACAGGCAAACAGTATTCGGTACATGCGGGTAAGATACAGAACATAAAGAGGTGGACATAGAGTATCGACTATACAAGAACGATATGCAGGAGAAAATAGGACAGGGTTCTTCTTAAACAATTACAAGTATGAGACAGGGTACATAGACAATGACCTACGGTGGAAGAGGATGGGGAGAGGGGAGAGGGGCGCCCGAGCTCGCCTACGGGAGAAGAGACCGCCAGGCGGTTTCCTGGCCTGTTGTTTTATAGCCTCCTCATCGAGGGAGGAAGGGCGTGTGCCGTGAGAGGTCGGAGAGCGTGGATGACACTGGTGATCACGGGAAAAAGACAACGGGATTCCGAGATAAATTCGGTCCTGTGTCTTATTCAAGGTCACCACAAAACCAACTATAGTGTGGTTTTTTATTTTAAACCACTCTCGAGTGACGTTATTGGCTGGTTAGCACCTAAGCGTTAGGTTATACTCTTACGCACTTAAGCAAAGCAATGCTTCTTTCATAGACAGCTTTATTCGCTTCTATAGCTGCAAACTGATCAACCATACAAATTGAAACATCCAGAAAAGTGACAAAAATTGTCGAGAGATTCATGTTGATGAGAAACGGTTAGCAAAGGCAAAAGCGGTTAAGCGAATTGTGAAAACGATCGATATCAGTGTAATCGAAGTGTTAGCAATCACTATTTATTCTCAGTAGAATCAGGTGCAAATCTATACCTAAAAAATAATCAAAATCTCACAGTTCTTCAACAACACAAAACAACGCCACAACAGTCGTAACTGAAGGACAATAACAACCACGTCAGTAGCAACTAAAAAGAACATAAAGATGTTTTGTTTCGCCTCAATCTTCATACAAAACATGTTTAAAATTGATTACCTTCAGTGAAAAAGGTAACTAACTAATTAACTTAGTTGATAGTACAGTGCAGGGTAATATTATTGTGTTTTCACTTATGTGCTAACAACTAAGTTTTACAAATGAAAATAAAACTAAAACAAACACACTTTGTTCTAGTTGTATCAACAAAACAACTATTCATCCAATAAGTTTTTTTTCAATTTTTTAAAAATACAAATTACGAACGTGTAATATTTCAAAAGTTTACAATACTATACAATTCACATACTACTTAGACAAAGCTAATGTAAACGAATGTTTTTATTTTGTTTTGTTTTATTTTATTACTTTTTTAAAATTATGTTTTACCATTTTATCTTAAAAAAATGTAGTAGAATCCTGTGTATTTCACATATAATACTTATTCCTTGAAAGAGCAACAAAATGAGAACAACTACATTCGAGTTGAAAGAGCTATGATTTGAGCTATCATTACCATTTCTAAAATCGGAAACCGTAACTTTTGAAAGGACTCCAGCTATACGCGATAGTGAACCGACATGATTAGCGCATTCAGAAGCTGGACGGTCGTTGGACAACTTCTAACCAGCGCCACGGCGATGCGGTCCGGAGAGTTACAATTCCCGCGGTATCCTTTGATATTTGAGCGGGGAAAGGGAAAAACCCTTTTTCACCGCTCTTTGATAGCGCTCTTCATACTGTAAACATTAAAATACAATCTGAGATTTGGGAACAGCAAGTGATTGAATGAGCAATCCAATAAAGGAAAAACGCTCAGTAAATGTTCAAAATGCTGGTCGATAGTTGTAGTTCTGATCAAACTGAGTGGGACTCTTCAAGTCACTCGGTTCAGTATTGGAATCAACTCGTGCTGAGCGCTCTAGCGCTGTTCTTCACCAAGAGCTGTCCTATTGCGAACGAACACGAGGTAATCGCCAAGCGGCGAAAGAGCTGATCCGTTGACCTTCACCAGGCTGTCTGGTCCTGTACAATATCGTGCTTTTTTCCGCACCACCACATTAATCGACTTAAGGCTCAGGAACGAAGAGCCACATATCCTGCAGCGTCCGTTCATTCATACAAAAAAAAAACCTACCCATCACCCCACAATTTAATCTCTCGGTCCTGCACCATTTTGAGGTGCTGCCCGTCGCAAGCAGTCCAGAATTTCTCATAGGTCTGCCATGCAGCCGAATTGAATTTGAGTGATCAGGGTGATCGCCACCTTATTTCAGCAGTTTATTCATCACCGCTTCCCCAAACCTAATCATCTGGTGTTTTGATGGATGCTTTCCTCCATAATCTATATAGTCCGTCAGCGTCTGCAGAATGTTGATGCCGAGAGTCTGGCTGTCGACCGGTTTGGCCCATCCAGTAGATAAATGAACAACCTACGACAAGCATATTTGGGCCACCTCCTCCTTTTTTTCGTTCGATAGCAACGACATATCCGGAATTCGACTTCCCTGCGTTTTAAGCGCGGTGAGAAACGTCGTGCTGTTCGGCTGATGGACAGCGTAAGCCTCGACAATAGCGGTATTATCGAACACGTGGTCATCCATGGCAGACAATTAACCTCTTACGGGATTTATTCGTGTTTTATAAGTATGGCACATTAGCAAACATGGCGGGTAGTACGGTCTCATATCAGCGACACTCCTGCGTTTGGTCGCACAATTGAGCTCATGCTGGTAAGAAGTGCAGGCTTTTAGAGCCTTTCCTTAAAATCCTATCCTTTGCAAATATTCTTGTAATATGAAGAAGTAAAAATAAACTTTTATGGTTCGTTTCGTTACCTTCCTACAGGCGCATCTTGCACATTATAAGGATATGCGTAGTTTGATGGCAAAGACTAACACATCCACAAACAAGCCTCAAAATGCAAAGCTAAACAAAAACGATAGTTGTTCCCTTCGTCGCTTTCGTCGCTAGACGTCCTCTGTGGCTCGTTAGTTGCAAAAAGGTGGCTAAACCAGTCCAGGGGTGCGAGGACTGAGCACGGATTAATGCCAACAAATACTGAATGCATTTTCATTGGCAACTCATCTAATGCAAGAGCGACATATCGATTTGGGCGTGCACCAATAAATACGTTAAATTTCCTACCGTTAGTAGTCAAATTCCTAGCTAGGAAACGCGTCTGACGGGAAGAAGAAGGTGGGATAAAGAAGTAAACGGACAATAACATCCAAAACAACGACAACTAACAACAACTTAAACATGTTTTGTTTCGCCTCTATCTTCATACAAAGCATGGTTACAATTAGTTACCCCAAGGCGTATCAGTAAAGAAGGTAACTAATTAATTTAGGTGTTAGTACAATACTACGCGATACATTTTTTATGTGTTTTAACTTATGTACTAACAAATAAATTTTACAAATGAGAGCAAAGTTAAGCACTTAAGTTCTAATGCAACTGCACAACTATTTACAAAACAAAATAAAACGTTAACTTAATAGTGCCTCACTCAACATTACAGTACATGTAAAACCTTGAAACTATATAATACCACGCACTTAACAGAAAACTAATGTAAATAAGCGCTTTTTATTTTTGTATACATCACCTTATTAAATTCTTTCCACGTGGCTATCCCTGCACCAGATCCTGCCTGTGCGTGTAAGTGATGGTCTCACTTTTGCTATGCAATTTTTGTCACGAGCATCCACTTCATCACAACGACTAACTGCAGCTTCATATGGTTTAATTTGTGTACAGAAAGCGTTTGATCGTCACGTAGATATCGTCGGTCTCATCGGGGACACTTCGCCTTCAGTACCAAGGTCCATCACTCGACGTTCTGCCTACCCGACAGTGATCCTGGTAGAAAATTGCATGAACACTAACTTAAACAGCTAGCATCCGTAGACCATGTCTTGTCTCTCGGAAGGTTCATTGATAGAATTGTCTTGTACTCTTCATGAGGCCACTAGGCGATTCTCATCGGATCGTGACGAGAACAATAGAATTACTTGCAAGTGTATAAACAAAAAATCTTGATGTTCTTATACATTTATTACTACAATATACGACACGTAACAATGAGGACCAAAAAGGAAACCATAACGATACCATAAAGTACCAACAGCAGCATTAAACATGTCGTTTTTCGCCTCTTAATACAATAGAAATAGTTGTAGATTTATGTATACAATTATTTAAATATCTATTATGTTATCCCTTATTGAAAAAATTGTCTTTTTTTATATAGCTCTTCAACAACATAAAATACAACGATACAACAATCTTATTTAAAGGACAATAACACCTAAAACGACGACAGCTAACAACAACTAAGACATGTTTTGTTTCGCCTCTACATTCATACAAAACATGTTTGTAATTGGTTACCCTGAGGCTCATCAGTGAAGAAGGTAACTATTTAATTTAGTTGCTAGTGTTGTATTGGGAAAAATATTTTTTTAATTTTTAAAGTGTTTCAACTAGTACTAGCAACTAAATTTTACATTTAAAAAACACAGGTAACACTTATGTTTTAATACAATTGTACTACATTATAGAACCGTTAAGATATTGTTACTAACTATAAACTTAAGGTGACTTATAAATGTCCACATGTACACATACATACACAAATACAGATATCTATAAATTTTTTAAAATTTATTTATTAATTCTATTTATTTTTTATAATTTTAGTTTTAACCTTTTATTTATAACTAATTTTTGTTTTTGATGATTCTAATTTCTTGTAGGTCTTAATTTTTTAAGGTTTTTATTTTTTATCGATTTTTAATAATTTTATGTAATTTTTATGTACTCCTATTTTTAATTTATTTATTTATTTATTTATTTATTCTTCAGTGTGTTAAAAATTATCATACAATGTGTGTATTTCAACATAGAAACTTACCGGTTATTTCAAGAGGTAATAATAAAATGGAACAAACTATGTTTACGTAAAAGTATATCAAATATATCAACAAAAATTGTTGTTGTTGTTTAAAATTAGTTATTTTGAGTTAAGAATAGAAAAGTAACAGAAGGTGACTTAGTTGTTGGTACTGCACAAGACAAAATAATGTTGTATTCTAATAATGAGCCAACAATTAAGTTTTACAATCAAAATTTCCATGCCATCTAACAACACAATGGTATCAATTAAACGACCAATGGCTAAACAAACTTTAAAAACTTACATACAAGAATATGACGATATAGTTAACAAAAAACCCACCGCTCATTGTAGTAGTTAACAACAAAATGTCTGCAAGAGGTAGAATGTAATTAATAACAAGCAAGTTTCTTTGTTTTTGTTCGTGAACGATTGTTTGAAGGTATCTTCATAATGAGTGGTCCCAGTCTCCTCCGTTGTTACACTGTTGTACACCTGTTTGTTATTAAGTTTTATTAAAACGAACAAAGAAACGAACAACGAGCAAAACATATGCGAAATACAATTCCAAGCTTTTGACGAAATGAAAATAATCGATAACGAAAAAAATGCGTCAAAAACGCAACAGTCCGCAAGGACTGAGTGGAACACGACTGCAAGTGGAAGAATTATCAGCAGATATGCCAACGTGTCACTGTTGAAGCAATGTTGCACTGAGCACACAGGTCCGCCATGTCAGACGAGACGAGCATACGGATTTGTGCTGCGCTTGAGGTCATACAACAAGACGGAATGGATTAACTGGCGAAATCTCAACTTATTTACTTAACTTGAATTCCATGGACAAATTCCATGGGACAGCTTTGGGATTTTCCGTATAGGACGATGAGTAAGAGGAGAAATGGGCGTTATGTTAGGCACCAGGGATGCTCACAAAGCTCTGAAAGTGCGATTTTTAACGTAGATTTTTCGTTAATTTTCGGTAAATCGTTCAAATCGTTAAAAATAGATCGGCATTATTCCTCCGCGTCCACGCTCCGTGCGGTCATTCCGCGCATACGCACCTTAATTTCACGAATTTGCCGTGTCTCAGAGCACGTTCCGAACTGCATGAACCTTTTAACACGTGTTCTGGGGCACACTAAATACGTGAAGGTGAGAAAAAGATCTCGCTCCTTAGTTGGTGAGAGTGTTAGCGGAGGCAAAGGAAAAGAAAAGACAAGGATCTATCTTACTAGGGAAAGGGTACCCATTCTGGCTCTTTGGCAACGGCGGCAAACCCGACGGCAATCTACCCTCGAAGGCAACACCGTGAAGTGACCTATGAGTGGATCTTCCTCTACAATTGCTAAGCCCAAACAGGAAACGCCCATTACATTTGTTACGTTTTTCTACGCCGTCCGACTAGGATAGATCAGAGTACGAATTCCAACTGCTAGTCGTAAGAGGAGAGGGCACGATGTTGAGTAGGTTTGAAATTGGGGTGACACGGACTGTTTGCCGGAGCTCGGAAAGCGCTTCTTCGCTTCCTAGTTTATAAAATCGAGAGATCTCCAAACTCTTTTGAGGCGACATTAAGACAGCCGTTTTTCGAACAAATGTTAATGCCGCCTTGATAGAAGTTTTTAAACTTCGGCTGATTCCATCTCCTCAGTGGTACGCTTTGGTAAAGTGAAGGTCCATACAACGTG
This sequence comes from Heligmosomoides polygyrus polygyrus, assembly GCA_947396885.1. Lineage (NCBI taxonomy): Eukaryota > Metazoa > Nematoda > Chromadorea > Rhabditida > Heligmosomidae > Heligmosomoides > Heligmosomoides polygyrus. Next base: position 109,988,107 of record OX377201.1, read on the forward strand.
TCTGACATTAGTTGAAGTGGGTCGTGAAGAGATACTACCTTGCCTTCAATAATGATCCGCATTCATAAAAAGAAAGATGAAGAATTCCGTACAATTTCTGTGAATGTTAAGAAGACGACTGCCCCCTCCCGCTCTAGTCTGGCACCAAGTCGTCTTACATGGTGACTCCCTTTCCCATTCCTCCTAGCGTGAAACATCCCTCAAATCTCGCGGTAGGCCGACCTACCGACATACCTTCGTCAACGACACGACGCGACTGCACCCGGACTGGCGGCCGAGGACGAGATGTGACTGGGTCCGACCGACCGACCAACGGCGTTGTGCAATATAGACTGACCGTGCTACTATCGTTCTCGAGGATTGCCACGTGGGTTCGACTCGTGAGAGGGGGGGGGGGGGGCAGACATAACTCCAACACCGCGTGAATCCCCTGACGTCGCGCACGGTGCGCGGCGAAATTAGACGAGCTGTAGCGGTCCGATGCTGCCGACAGACACGGCTAGCATGAAAACACCCGGCGCCTCCCCCGACAGAGCTACCACGCTATTCCGTTGATGCTACTGGTAAAATACGACATCCTGATTAATTGATAGAGGCCGCCACTATGTAGCCTTTTAATAGGAATGAGTACTACAAAACAAAATTTACTGTGGAATTTTGTAGAAGGACGTACTTTAAAAGAAAGGGCATAACCGGATGTCAAGGTAATGATGTCGAAAATAAATACTTACTTTTTGATACTTTGATGGTCCTTTGTCTGCTGGAGGTCTTCTCAGCGGGGACCACAACTCTTCCAGACCGCTCGATCTCTAGCTGCTTGCATCCAGTGAGGCAGACTCCGCTCTCTGAAAGATCTTGAGAATGAGTCTGCCCATCGCGTTGGCGGTCGTCCCAGTGGTCTCTTATGGTCTCTCGGGAGCCATTCTGTGACACGGAGACTCCATCTATCGTCCTTTCGTCGAAGCAGGTGTCCGGCGCAGCGATATTTGAACTTCTTCATGTATGGATGTCGAAAATTAATAGCCGTGACTGCGACGCATATCATAGGTTGCCGAAGTCAGTGCACCACACTCTCTACACCTAAATTCCAAGCATATAATGGACCCACGTAACTACAGCACTATTCTAGAGTCAGTTAAGGTCAACCGAAGAGTACTGACAGAATCAAAATCGATGAAAGAGAGCCGAAAAGGCAACTGACGCACTGGAAATTAGTTGAGGAGCTCAAACACTGGCGATATTTTGTGCTCCGTGGCTAACTATGCGCTGTAGCCTCGCTCGTGGCGTAGTGGCGGAGGAATAGTGACAACCTTAAAAATACAATTGGCTGTGAATTATTCTTTTGCACGAAAAAATTAGGAATAATGTTCTATGTTTGAACCTCATGAGGTCAACAGCTAAAGTTCAAGGAACGCAGCAAAACATACTGCAGTGTAACATAAACAATTCACTAACAACAAAGACTGGACAGCAAAATAAACCAGGTTTCAACAGCAAATTATCTTAAAAGTATGGAAAAAGAATAGGTACGGAATTATCATTCAAGAACATGGTACTTCGTTGGCTGGCGCCCGTATACCACTGCTAGCGCGTCTTATAATGAAAAGAAGGCGCCGTTTATACTTCCGACGCCGAGCGGCATGCATATTGGCTAAATTGATCATAATCGATAGCGTCGCTCGATCAATATGGCCCCTATACGTGGCGTCGCGCCGCTCGGTGTCGAAGTATAACCGGGCCCTAAAGTAGCGACACCGGAATTTTTTTCTTCTCCTTAGTTCTGTGCAAAACCATTTTGTGTTGCTGTTCTACGGGCATGCGCGATCTCGGCACCAGCCTGCCAAGTACTGAAAGAGCTAATCAAATTGTCTTTAAAAGTCCATCAGTGGAATGTTAACGTTCGGGAAAAGTGAAGAAATGCAAGTCCCTTGATCAAACTCAAACAGATTGGCGTTGTACAACGCGCCATGCAGAGATGGCAAATTGTAATGTTGTTGTTTTTGCGCCGCTCAGACGTGAAATTGGATTACTTTTCTGTTTTCCGTTTCTTTTGCGTTTCTGACTCAGCCTAACGGGATAGAAGGGTGTAAGGCGGGACTTTTTGTAGTATTTTTTGTTTTAATGCTTCCGTTTTTGCATCCCGCAATTTAAAATAAAAATCTTTGAAGGCAGCAGAAGTGATTTATTTAGGACACACGAAGAAAGGATGGTTTCTATGCAGTGCAGTGCAAATCTCGAAGCGACACCTACTAACAGCCGCCCATTGTGTCGTACAGAAAAACGAACTGATAAACAGCATCTGCAATTCGGATTTCAAAAAACGCTTGTAAGCACTGCAGTTTCAGGACAATAAAAGAATTTCCTCGAATTTGTTTATGCTAGGAAATTGAAACGTCTGCTGGGAATAACGCACTTGCCTGTCCATTCGCGATATTTCGCTGTCTACTTGGGAACGATGTGCACAAATCCGACGAAATGTGTCCTGAGTAGACGATACAGACTGACAAAGAACGTAAGCCGTCGCATTTATAGAGCGATATGACCCGTTGACAAATTATTCTTCCAAATTTAGCCGATTTTCCATGAAGAGCTCGATCCATGTGCGTTTCGAAACGACTTGGCTATCGTTGAGCTGAGCGAAGACATCCCAGATGAGGAGAGAGTACCGATCTGCATGCCGGAGAAGAACGCTGTACTATCTAGAAACCTGACAGCGTTGGGTTATGGATTTGATCGTGGGTTTTCTTAATTACGTCATATTTCCACCCTTCTCTTAGGCTCCGTTTATACTTCCGACGCCGAGCGACGCGACGGCATGTAGAGTCGCCGAACTGATCGATCGCGTCGCCCGATCAATGTGGTCACAATACGTAGCGTAGCGTCGCTCGACGTCGAAGTATGAACACGGCCTTAATTGTAGTTGACATATGATGTGACAGAAGGAATGGTGTTCATCCGAACGAATTGCGCCTGGGGCCAGATTCATCGACGGTACTGCTGGCAACATCTCGCCGTGGACTTACCATACCGGCCTACGTAGTGTGTGATACAGAGAGACACAGAAATGCAGAGATACAGACATCTGGCCCTGGTCCACAGATCAGGCAGAGCATTTCAGCTCATCCGGATTGTCAGCGTGTATCTTTTTCAGTGCCGAAAAAAATCAAAGAAACTTTTGAAAAGTTACGCTAGACATATACACTTGACTGTACAAAATCTCATTTAAAAACACAAAAAGTCATAAAAGAAAGAAAAATTCTGTTTACCTTGTGAATAAGCTACTACAAAGGTGATCGATGAAAACGCTTGGCGAGTAGTGTACACCGCTAAATGATTGAATTCGATATTGGAATGAAAAGTCGCGAAGAAGAGCGTATCGGTTGGCCTCACAGCCGGGATTCATTTCGTAGTTGTCTCTGGAGTTCTTGAATTCTGCAAGAAAGAGATTGGCAGCTTGACGTTGAAGATAGAGGGAGGTATATCTTGCTCCATTTAGAGCTCGCTTTTACGGGAAGGTTTCAACCTCCCATGAACTTCAAGATGATACCAGGATCACTAGAAAAAGCTCAGGATGCTGATTACGAATGTGGGTGTCAAAATCGTAAACTGAGATTCCTGAGCGAGTTATGGCATGCCGTAATCGGATGGCTGGCCGTGCGACACAGCTGGAATGGTAAGTCATCACGGCTCCGTAAGAAGGGCCGAGTTGCTGCGGAGGCGCAGGGGTAGTGCTCGCGCTCATCAGTTGCTACGCCTTTGGTTCGGTTACCGTTGCTGCCGGTTATTTTGCAAATCATAATTTATCTTCGAAATAACCGTTTATTCTGAATTATGACACGTGTCTAATTAAATAGCCGGGAAAATTACCATACACGGTTGTAAAAAGGTTTGAAGGCAAGATGCTGCTATAGTGACATTTTTATTTACTATTTTGCACAAATAGAGCTCAAACCATGCAATGAATAACTGAGGATGTTTCTAACAACCTTTGCAATCATGGAAAAAAAGCAAAAAAAAAATGTGTGAACTGAGAGTGATACGAAACAGACGAGCATATCTGATCGAAGGTTACGGCTGTGGTGTCAAAGTGAATAAGATTCTCGCGGGTGGTGCTCTTTCGCCCTTGTCATCGCAATGGCCCCAGTCGGACTCGTCATCAATAGACACACCTGATCCCAAACTTTCATCCGTTTCGACATCAACTAAAGCTGCAGCACCGTTGTGTAGAATAGCTGCAAACCTCTGGCGATCTTCTTCTCCTCACGAGTTGGTGGTCTCAACTTGAAGTTCCCCGGGAGGTCAAAACCCTTCCCTATTAAGGGATTTGTTTGCACTTCTGTTGGACTCGAAGGTGAGCAAAAAAGAAACAGCTAAAATACACCTTTTTGAAAACATTGCTAAAGGAAATAAACGAAGAACTCGCAAGCAATGTAGAGAGGCGAAATATTACAATGTACCTTAAACACTTTTGTTCCAGAGCGATAAAAATCCACTTCCTCTTGCAGTGCGTTCATTCTAAACGTGAGAACTGTTAAATTTATAGTGCAATGAAAAGGTGGCTTATCCAGAGTCCAGCATTCTTACCTGACCATGGAATGTCTTTAAATATCCTAAACCCCCTCCTAGACGTAAATGCAAGTCGCCATCAGCCGTTCGCTCAAAAATGTGCTAAAATGAGGTTATAGGTCCTCGTCGAAGATAGGTCACAAAATGCAAAAAACCGTCAGCGACGGGAACCGAACCAATGACCTCAATCCTGTGAAGGCAGCACTCTACCACTGCGCCGCCGCCGCTGCTGGCGGCGCCGATAGCCGAACCGCTGATTACGCAATACGGCGCCCAACGCTGATTGAGCGCGCCTAACACACGGAAGACCTCGCGGCTTCCGCCGGCCATAACTCGCTTAGGAGATCCATTTATCAAATTTGGTCCACATATCTGTGATCAGCGTCTCGAGCTCTTTCACATAATATAGGTCTCAATCCGAAGTTCCATGGGAAGCTTACCGCATTCCTCGGTGAGGTAAATGCTGGCCCATACCCCTAGTCTACCCTGTGCGGCTTTAACTGATTCTTTAGTGGACTAGGTTAAGACTCTGAATAAACTAAAATGTTAGCAAATAAAGCCGCTTGACAACTTCGCAATGTGCTTGGCACTCCTAGAAAAAATTTTACTATGCCGAGGCTTAGGGAGATTCGAACATGGATGCTGAACATATTCCATTTTCAGCCACTAATGACGAAGCACCTGGTCGAGCTGACAATTGGCTTCAAGCGGTGAACGTGGACCTGTACGACGTAATGAATGCAAAGGATCTCATAAGAACGGGGACACCTGCACGATCAATTTGCGTGGTAATTTCTAGAAACCGTCTAAAGCGATCTCCAGCTTAACGAATATACTATATCGGAGAAGTATCTCTTGAAGGGAGACAGCGGTGGTCCTTTAATTCAGCTGAATGAAAGGAACAGAAACACTCTTGTAGGGATAACAAGTGCTTCAACAACAGCTTGTGAGGCGCCAGTGAGGCGAAACCGCGGTAAATTTCAGACGAAAACAATATTGGTTTATTTGCATTAAAATCGTTTGTCCGTACTTGATTTCAGTATGGTACAACTTCTTTGTCGACATTCGCCGGCATCTTACTTGGATTTGTACAAAAACAGGTAAATGGGATGAAGACGAGTTTTAAGCTCTATAGGGCTGTAGTTGTAGTGCTTGTTTAATTTTTGCTATAGCATACACAATTTCAGGAGTTTGTCCCATATCAGAAAGTGGAGCTCTAGCGAAGTCACATTCGAAACGCTTTCTGTAAGCATCCAATGCAGCACATGCTTACATGCTTCTACAAAAGCTTGAAAACCCCTTTGAGAAGATACTATGCTGCAGTGCTTTCAGAAGAATGTTTCACAACGAGAACAACAATAATTAAAACTATTCGTGAGTTGGATAAAAATAAAAGCATGTTGTATGAGTTGCATACCACCTGGGACCGGATTCGTCAACAATTAAACCCGTGGGTATGCGGGGTAGTCGATGATGAACACGGCCCGTTAAGTATAGAGAAAGGATGTACTTTGCACTTCTGTGCCGACCAGAATAAGTATTACACCAGGACCGCAAAAACATTCTGAAAGGAGGTAAAAGGGTTATTTTGCATTAATTTGCATACAAAGAGTAGAGCAGCAGAAAGTGAAGAATGCAAAAGACGTAACCCGCAGGATATTCTTATTTACTTAAATACGTCTTAGGGACGTGCCTCAAACGCAAAACGCTAAACCAAACAAAAACAAGCCATGTGACAAAAGTGTTAAGAAAAACTGGACAGCGTTATAACAAATGGAAACAGATGGAAACATTCCTTCATAACTTCTTTACTGAAGAAAAGCCCTACAAGTGAAGCAGGCAACTACAGACCCGTGAGTATTACTTCCTCCCTATGTAGGGTATTTGTAGTACATTTTGGATGTAGTATATTTCGATTTCTCCAAAGCTTTCGACCATGTTAGTCATAAAAAATTGCTTTATAAAATTTCCAAGCTTGGTGTACACTCTGTTATTTACAAGTGGCTAGAAGATTACCTTGCTAATAGGACGTTCCAGGTAAAGGTAGGGAAGGCTTTTTCAGTGTGAAAGGAGGTTGAAAGCGGAGTGCCCCAAGGAGGAGTGCTTTCTCCCCTTCTGTTTACGATTTATACTTCGGACATTTCAAACTTACTAGAAGACAACGGCGTGGTGGCCAAGCAATTTGCGGATGACGTTAAGGTGTACAGAGAAGTCATTTCTTGTGAAGATCATAACATTTAGCAGCTTGCACCTGATAGGCTGCAATGGTGGTCTTCTCAATGGAGTCTCCCCTTGGCGCCAGAGAAAACACTTTTTGAGGATTGGTGTCTCTTCGGCCCCTTCTGAATATAGCCTGAACTCTCTCGATATTATATCCTTCTGGTCGGAGGATATAATATCGAGAGAGTTCAGGCTGTAAGAAACCTTGGATTTCATTATAATCATAAGCTCGACTTTTCGGAGCATTATAGAAATCTTCAGAGGCCTCTCGAAGTAAGAAGGTTTTGCTGCAGGCGTATAAGACCTACATCCGACCTATTGTGGAGTGTAGCTCTACGGTATTTTCGCCTTCAAAGAAGAAGGATTAGAAAAGATTCAGAAAAACTTCGCCAGAAAGGCAGTTATTAGATCTGAGAGTTTTCTTTACTCAGAGTACCGCGTTCTAACATAAGAAACAAATATCTCGGTCTGAACACTCTGGAGTCCCGTCGAAAGGTTAGGGATGTGCGTGTGCTCTTTAAAATGTTTGCAGGAATCATTGACGTTGACGTCTCTCAATTTTACACAATAAACTCTTCTAAGACCAGGGGTGGGTCGGAAAAGATATCCTATCGCAGACCGAATACAAAATTACGCTTTTCCATGTTTACTTGTAGAGCAGCTTCATCTTATTTGAAGTTAAGGCACAATTTCATACTCGGTCCTCGGCTTCTGTGCTCTTTCAAGCGTATGGCGCAGGAGAAGTTTTTGTCTTTCTGAAAACTAGATGTAATATGGTTTGTTTGTGAGTTTCTTGTTTTCTGTGTTTTTCTCTCACGTGTGTTTTAAACCGCGTAATAAATATTATTATTATATCAAATACCAGCCGTTCAGCGACCTCTCGGACGACTCTGTGCTATTAGAAGGTGAAGCCACCGCCTAAGGAGGACTGTCCGCAGCATAAAACGGTGCCGAGTTCTCCAATCCAATCAACTTATGGGTTTCCCCATGTGTGGCAAAACGCGCCTGGAGAGCTCTAGTGAAATCAGTTCTAGTGGAGCACACCTCCAGCACCGCATCTCCAGGCGCGTTTGGCGACGTGATCGGCACGTCTACTGAATCGCTAATGCACATTGTGCAACGTGTTCGGCACAACTACTGAGTCGTCAGGCACGTTGCACAACTACATCCTCCCCCATCCCCACACTTTCTCCCAGCACACTTTACCAGCAATCCTGTGCAAACAAACAAACAAACAAACGTCGGTCCTTGCTTATACATAGCAGGATATTGTAACAAACAGACTGCAATGGAAACACCTATAAAACAAAAAGAAATGGCAGAGTGAAATCAGAAATATGAGAGCATATCTGGACGGGCAGATCGGTATAATTACAGAAATAACCTGAGATATGCACACCTGAATGTAAGCAAAAAGCCTCCTCCCTGGTAGCTTAAATTAGTGTTTTCTTACTTCCATTAATCAGTATTCAATGACAATACCCTATCTGTATAGGCTACACACTTGCGATTTTAGTTTATTTATTTATTTATTTATTTATTAAGGAGCGTGAATTGCAGGAGAATTACACGCATAGCACATAACACGTATCATAGTGCAACATGATCAAGCAGTATTAAGCAAAACACAATATAAAACACGGTATTAAGCAGAACACAATGCAAAAAGGGAAAGAAGCTAGGTTAGACTGCTTCGGGCAAGCAGATGTTTGAAGTGAGGCACATACATACCAACAAAATTTTCGTGTTCACCGATAAATAGATTTAACTCCCTAAGACGCCGGTAGGTGAGAAAATGAGACCTGACCCATGACTTTGTAACCTGCAACCATGTAATCGAAGTCTACCTCTTACCTTTCTCCTAACAAGGGAACTGTCTGAACGGTACGCCGAAACGGCTAGAACGAGTACTATAAGGAGAATCTCCGTCCTCCAAATAGTAATAGAACATGTTTTGCTTTTGCCGAATCCTTAAGGCAAATGAGTAGGAGGGTATAATGGCCAGAGATAGGAAACAATAAGTAATAGAAACATCTTACCGTACCAAACTCCAAAAACAAGTTTAGAAGTCCCTATGGAAATGCAATACTATAGCAAAAGTGCAAAAACTCGACGTAGCATGGGAACCGAGCCCTCGACCTCACAAACATGAGGCATCCCCTCCACCACGGCGCCACCCAGTCCACAACACCGGCGTCTTACGCTCCCGTTATGAGCTTGCTCTGCGGAGCCTTAACCATTACACCTCCCTACTCGTTTGCCTGAATGAATCGGCAAAGACAAAACGTGTTCTGCTACTATTTGGAGGACTTTTTCTCCCTATAGTACTCGTTCTTGCCGTTCCGGAGTACCGTTCAGACAGTTCCCTTGTAAGTAATACGATTTTACCGGGTATGGCCGGGTGGATAGCATTGCGGAGTTGCGGGAGGGATCGATTTCTACGGTGACGGTGTGGTTTGGGCACGGCTGGCGAATATCTTGTGTTTCGTAACCGTAAAGTGCTTTTTTTTGTTACGACTCGGTGTCCTATTAGATTCCCAACTCTGATTTCAACCTTCTGTGATACGATTTTACTTCAAAACACAAGTCACGCAAATAAATAGGCAATAAGCTGTTTAACAGACGTGGTAACGCTCTACAAAACACGTGCAGCAAAGCAGCTTCTGACACTGATAGCAGCGGATAAATGCCATGGAAGAGCAGCAGAAAGTTTCCTAGCAGGAAGTGGCTCGACGCGTGTCCAGTTATCCAGCTGCCACCCGCAGGGGCGGGTGCCCTGAAAATTGCTTTGAAAATTTAAACATCAAGTGAGTTGGTTCGAAACGATACCTTCAAAGTATTTTCTTAAGAAGCATGTATAACACACAACACATACATGTGTAGAAAACGTTTTCATATGTACATATGTGCATACGTACATATGAAAACATAACAAAAAGAAGATGCGCAAGCTTGAGTAGGCGAGCAGCGTATGCTTACGTTTAGCGTGCGTGGGTGTCAGCTGGATAACTGGACGCGCTCGGGCCACTTCTCGACACCGGCGGACTACGCCTTCAATGAGGTGTCCGTCGAGACGTCCTGCCAGGAAACCTTGTTCTTCCTTTCCAGATGTTGGTGCCAGAAGCTGCTTTGCTTCACTTGTTTTGTAGAACGTTAACACAACTGTTAAACAGTTTATTGCACATTTATTTGCGTGACTTGTGTTTTGAAGTAAAAGTAGTATCACAGAAGGTTGAAATCGAAGTTGGAAATATGATAGGACACTAGTTGTAACAAAAAGGCGCTTTGCGGTCTCACCGTAGCAATCGACCCCTCCCGCTAGTCCGCAACGCTATCCACCCGGCCATACAGTCGCTGGTGCTCCAGTGGTAGACGCTTCCTGAGAAGGTGCGTTCTAGCTTCAATTAATAATTCATCAAATCCCACAATGACGGAAGCTTCAAACCTTTTGCAGGACGACTTCTGAGCACGACAAGGGTATTCCAGACAACTATTTGCGTTATCGGTCCGCACTGAAGCGGTAGTTTTTGCCATTTTTTTACCTCACAAAGGTCCGCAGGAAATTTGGAAACCACTATGGTGCTTTTCAGACAATGCCCAACAACCCTATTTAGGTAGCCTTGGGAAACTCGGCGGTCACCTCTTTGACCTTCCTCGTAATTAATGTGGAACTTCTTCTATAAAAGAAGGATGGTTAAGAATGCACTTTATTATATGAGATGCCGCAGCTGATTATTTGTTGTATTGATCTCATTACTTTGTGCTAGAGGTGCAGTACTCATTTTCCATGATTAAAGAGTTGTTTGCGTGTCACATTCTTTACACAAATGGTTGGTTCCGAAAGCATCAAATTTGGCGAAACGTGTTCAATTTCCGACTTCTTTAGCAAATTCAAGGGACTTTTGGAGAGTCACAACGCTTAATCGCTTACCTTCTTCTGAGTGCGGGAATTTTTCATATCTATGATCAAACGATCTTAGCTCCTGTTTATCATGCTCTCGTTTTCTGATGATTTTTATCAATAACGATTCTTCCGGTGTCTTTCAGGAGTTGTCTGTTTCGTTACGTTTCATGTGAATTTTACGTACAATGGCAATAATAAGACATATTTCTGGGATCATGGCACGAAGGCACCGAGAAAGAGTGCCAGGTTTCAACTGTGCCTGTAAGGACACTGAAAGTACATCAGAGAACAGCCAATGCTCACTTGTCTCAAGTAACCATCAATCAACGAAGCTAAAAGGACAACAAGATCCAACTGACGTCCACTCGCCGAAAACAACAGTAAATCAAAGGAGTTCAAGTGATGACTGTGCAGCCGCTCCAAAATACAAAGGACAACTGAACCGGGAAACCAGAACCCCAAAGGTCGACTTATGATACATCCGGCTGCAACAATTGACCGCGGACCACGTAAAAGACCATAGGAAAGTAAGAGAAAAGATTCCGGACAGTTGTTAGGTCTAGCGCTCCTAAAGCCGAATGAAAGGAACTCACAAAACACCAGAACCCAGAGGATCGCCGCCACTGAGGTGAGGTCACCGTCCTCCACCTTCTCCTTCCAATCATCTCTCTCTTTTCTCTCATCCTTGTTTCATGCTACATTCACGATTATGCTCTTTTCTTCTCCGTTAAACCTCCGATCCTCGACTCCTTTCCCCGGGCCCGGCACTCCCCACCGGGTGGCCTTCGGCCACCCTCCTGCTCTCCTTGAAACCTTCCTTTTCTTCCTCTTCCTCAATCTTCCCCTTCTTCACCTACGAAATCCTTTATTCCCATTCACATACCTTTACTCTTGATTTCCTTCTTCCGTGCCACGTTTGCTATTCGCTCTACATAAATCTACATAGTAGTGTTGCAGTCCGATAATAAATTCTTGGTAGAATACGAGTCTTCCTCTAGTCACAATTGTTCTTAGGAATGTCGTCTGGTCGCGCCAGATCTCTGGCTCCTTCCGTTGATCCGCATGTCGGATATGGTCGAGTCCTCGTTAAGGAGTTGTCTCCAGGTCCTTGAAATTGAGGGAAGCATCTCCAATCAAGCCTTCTGGGACAGCTTTCTTAGAGTGCCTATAAGAGCCATAAGCACAGCAAGGAACGAGATCATGGCTTACCATAGCTTACTTCAAATTCTACATTCTCCAAAAAATATCGCGGAGAAAATGTGCAGTTCAAATTTTCAAACAAGATGTACAACTATATATTATCTTCCTGTTATGTCAGCTACTGCTGGAACGGCCGAGATGTTACGCACTCGTTAGTAATCAAAGTTCGCACATAGTTTGACGGAACCTTTATGCGATCGCTTAGTTGTCTTTTTTTTTGTCGTTTTGTCACAGCCGGCCTGTTTGGTTACACTTTTCCTTAATTTGTTAGTCGTGCGTTCTCTCACGATACATTTAATACGATTTTTACGTGAACCAATGTAACCGATTGGAGCAGGATAATTTTTCTCGCAAACACGAACGCCAGTAAACCTTGTTATTCATCTTCACGACAAAATGCGCTTCTTTTTCGCCCGTCGCTGATCATCTAAGTCAGTTACTTCTTTGTTGTCGGTGTCCTTGATAGCTCGTTTATGAAATGGATGCGACCAGTGTATCTGTTCTTTCACATAACCCTTCTCCGTGGGAACGAATTCTAAGCTTCAGTACAGGAAATTCGTGTGAGACCAACCCGTCTACGACAAATCTAGGGCACAATTAGAGGAACACAAAATACTTCGGCTGAAAAGCGATTAAATTATGATGGAAATCAAAAAAAATTAATCGATGCGACCTTTTTTCCCTGGTACATAGCAAACCGGTCACAAGAGCGCTACAGCGCTCAACTTCGTTTCAGATATTGTAAAGTCGAATATGTTGAGTGTAGTGGTTTTACAGTCGATACTGTAGTTGCAGTATATACAGTGCCACACTGGACTTTGAGATTTAACCTCAAACTTGGGTAATTAAACTCTATTCATATCATATTACACTACAAAACGAAAGGCTACCTAAATCTCTTGTCTTGTCGCTTATGGTGCAGTGTGGCGGAGGATAAGGTGAATAACTTAAGGTGTAGTTGTGGTGCGTCTAAACAAACATTGTAAATATACAAAACAGTTATTAGTGTCGCGAATCGATAGCTTCCCGTCCTGGCTTGTTTCCCTCGGTGTGCCGTTCCCGCGGTGAACTGTCGATGAGACCAATGCCGGCCTGTAAAAGCTCCACTCTGAGGCCTATCTATCTGCTCCGGGGCACGCTTCCGCGCAGTATAGCCAGTTCATTCGTATCCTCTGCGGCTGACTGTTTTGGGTGCTGCGAGCTGACGCGGCTTGGTGCGCCGACCTTTTGGCGATTATCTCCAAATCCATATTTCCGGAGTTCTCAGCGCGGGCCCTTGAGGTCTTTTCTCGAACAGTCTTATGATGGTCAGCTACGGGAGGGTCGTGGGCCCGGCAGGGTTCACTGACCAGCTTGCGACCCTACGAGACTTTATCATGGCAGGGCAGGCCGGGGAGCCATCTTATCCTTCTTCTGCCAATTCAACAGTTTATATGGTATTCTGTGTATTCCTATAGTCTAATAAGCCTGTAGAATTTACATTGTCTTAGACAGCGGAACAAGTGGTGAGTCACCTATGATACTGGTGGCTTCAGATCAGTTCATATTGTGCATGGTGGGTTCGACTATACCCGTTAGGCATTGCATGTCACTTCTATGTCGGCTAAACCATCCGGGTACCCTAGGCCTCTACGGGCGCCCCACTAAGGACGTGGCGTAGCCACCTCGCAGGCCCACAGGCAGGGGATGGTGGGGGGGGGGGGGGGCTACCTCGCCGGGACCCTTTCCCTCAGTCAGGCTCCCTTCTTGGTGTTTGGGTTGAGCCGTGGAGCGGTACGGGGCCCTTGTGCATTTTAGTCAGCACGGTCACCGGGCCATCGAGTTTGCGAGAAGGAGAGAATATGTGGGGATAAACTGACTCACAGTTACAGATCGTGATTTTGGTACAATAACCCACAGGAAAGCGGCGAGGCGGCTTTTGAGATACATCTGATATTCATGAGAAACTTGTCGGGAACAATCTAGCCATATAGCTTCATAAACAAGCATATTCTTTGATGAGAAATATGAGATATGTGTATTCCATAATCAGCAAACCTTCAATGAAGACTGTTAATGTTATTGTGCAATTAGGACCGTTCCTCACTACTATTATTTGCATAATCTCTGAAAACCATCTAACCTCACTGTAGTTCACAGTGGAGACAATTCCTCAATGAAAATCAAATGTAAAACAAACTGACGCCTAAATCCTTCCTGAATGTGCAAGTATTGAGTCTAACTATAGGACGTAAGGTGATTAGCAGATTTGACAGTTTTTTCTCCAAGGCGTGAACAATACTTTAAATCTCCCTAGGCCCATTTGCATCACAGTATATACAAATTTGCCTCGGTTCCATATATAAAGTCGAATTCGTCGCGTCTCTAATGTTGAAAATATTCTCATCGACATTGTAGTTCTTTGTGAAGAATGCAATCGTTAACCATAAAAGCAAACACACATCTCTCTGTGCCTCGGCAATATCTGGACCAAGTTTTGTCAGTCTACTGTCAGACTACGCGTTCGTGAAATTCATCGAAGTCGTTAACAGTTATTTAGGCCTGCCCTTCTATTTACAGGAAGAAAGTCCGCATGTGAGGGCAAAAAAAAAAAATACTCAACCTTGAAGAACTGAAGGTACGGCGAAGGCGGAAGTGATTGTAAGGCAAGCACTCGCCAAAAATCTAGGATAACCACGATTAATTGGGTTCATAATATAATTTGCCATACGAGTAGGGCAATAAGATGACATTGATCGTGAGTCTTGAATGAATAGTTCTCACAAGGATAACACGAAGCGACCGAATGAGATAAACTCAAGAATAGTCTGGGCAACGCAACGCAAGAAGTGTCCTTTGCGCTTCGGAACAGGTCTCATTCTTTGTCGTTCAACTCGTAATACACATCACTGAGGCGAACTCGTTCCTTAATCTAAAACGTAGGAGAGTTTAACAAGCGGTCTAAATCAGTTCCGTTAGTAAATAACACGTTAGTTTACTTACCAAAAATAAAATTGCGAGAATTGAACGGAGATTTTACTAGAAGCACTTTCACTGGTACAGCAAGAAAGAACTCTCACGAGCAGGGTTTATATACATCATTTCATGTCCAATTGTAACCTTTCAAATAAAATTGAACACTTTTCAAGTCGAATTGGACACTCTTCTAAGGTGGCGCAATCCTTTTGCAATCAAAGCGAACTCTTCCAAATCGAAATATACGTATTTATTTAGTCTACGTTAAAAAAATAAACAAGACTCACTATTAACACAACACAACAACGCCGTGCAAAGTTGAGGGATAGTTAAAAGAAGCACACGAAAATTTATCTAAATTTCTTGAGTGAGTTGATTAGTCAGTGATTAACTATTAGCAGACGTTTTTCTCTTCCATCCCACCTTTCTTTCTCCAGTCTTTTTCTCCTTTTTTTTAGAAACGATGAAATTAGAGACAGAAGAAAGATAAACCTTACTTGGCAACAATTATGCCTGAAGAAAATATTGGAGGGTCGCTTGTCAGTATTCGTAGTTATACTCGTTACTAAAACGAAGTGGTTATTAAAGCGTGGTTAGAAATAAATAGAATAGTCAAAGCAATTATTTATATCAAAGCAGGTATGCAACATATGGGTGCTCACATAAGTACTGGTAAAAGGACTAGACCTTGTAAACGCAGCGCTGCACAAAGAAGGTGACACTTTAGGAAGTTCGTCATCCGTTTGTTATAGTAAACACCAAAAATGCATTTCTTATTTCTGATAACTATATAAGAGAAACGATGCGGCCGCTTTACAGACGCCTGGGCGAGCATATGCGAGCGTTGCGAAACCCCGCTTATTATCCTACGAACAGCTTTTCGCGACACCGCCCCTCCACCACACTCATGAAGACCCTCCTGCAATTAAAGTTAACGTATTACACCGCTCACTGATAGCCCCGCTAGAAAGGAAGCTGCTTGAAGCCCTTGCAATGAAGAGGCTGAACCCTCAAATTAACAACAGGGATGAGTACACCGATTCGCTGAGGCTTATCACGCAGTGATTAAGAGGATCAGCGGAAATGTTGTTTACAGTAGCTTTATTTGTAAGGAGCATCGCTGTGGTGAGGCTCTGTTAGCGAGACCCCCACTGCTTGGTTAGTATTTACCGTTATTATTGTATTTTTGAAGATGGTATCTAAATATGTAATGTTATGGAAGGTCTGAGGAAGCTGCTAAGCAGTGAAAGCTTGGTAATAAAAAATATCGGAAGAGTCTCAATTGTGCCATCTATATCTAGTTTCTATTCACAACTTTTTTAGAGCGATAGGGTACCACAACGCGTTTTTCCGAAATGCACTACTCTCTCCCACCTTGACTGCTCCAATTTCTCTAATGGATGTTCCGTGTATTCATGAAGTAGGCAAGGAGTTTGATGTGGCTGTGCATCTGTACATGTGAAACCGGTTCGCGGTTTATTCGCTAACAATCGAGCAAAAGTCATATAATTTCAGTGCTGGTATAAAGTCTACATACTTCACCGGCTAATTTGTTCACTTGCACGGCAATGTTCCACTTATGTCGAAGTGTGACCGCAATTCAAGTTCCCATCGCCACTGAAATTTTTAAATATATCAGTCAAATAGTGCTCCATTTTGTACCTCCGATCTATCTATATGCGGATGACAACGAAGTCTTTTATTTTTCTAGCTTTATAAATATACATTTTAAGACCTTTCTCAATGTATGCTTTTGACTAACAAATCCTTCTCAACTTGCTGTCATTTGTTGTCCTTTTCGTTTTTCAAGACCCTTCATTGCTCAAGCAGCAATCTTTCATTTCTTCAATCAGCAAAAAGCGAAATGACTTACACTGTAGTATGATACGTTACGTTATCCCTTCTGATAGCTGGTGATGTACTACAGTGGAGCTATTTTTGGGGAGAGGGAAACTTTGGGGAAGAGCATCAGCCGATCGACATGCGGTAGGTACAGGATGAGTATTAATGATAGGCCTCAAATTATCGAAGTACCATAGTAGTACAAACAATTCAAAACGGAGAAAAACGCTTCAAAAACCAGCGCCCTCCTCTTGCGCGTATACAGCTTAGCCCACCTCGCTGAAATCGGAAATCCACTGCAGTCATTGCGAGGAAGCCCAGATCAGCTCAGCTCTTTCTAGTGATCCTGGTCGCAACTTGAAGTTCCATGGGAGGCCGGAACCCTTCCCTAGTTAGAACTGCTCGGAATTGCACAATTTATATAGATTTATAAAAAAAATCATGAATTGATTTCGCAAATAGTTGTGTAACCCTATACGTATTCTCACTGAACTGGAATAGGAAAAAGAGCTCATTTACCCTATTCCAGTTCAGTGAGAATACGTATAGGGTTACACAAATATTTGCGAAATCAATCAATCAACTAGGCACGTAGAAAACACCCGTGATTTGGGTTTCCATATATCTAGTGATCTAAGCTTTGATTCCCATTATAAGGCAACTGTTAAAAAGGCGAACTATCGTACAGCTCAAAATCAATGATTCTCTTGCACTTCTTCGTGCATATAAGACGTATATAAGGCCTGTTTTAGAGAGCGGTACTTCAGTGTTCAATCCATTCAAAAAGAAAGACATTGCTCTTCTGGAAAGCGTCCAGAACAACTTCACTCGAAAATTATTTTTAAGATGTTTTGGAACTGACTATGACAGCATACTTAGAGGTCCAGACAAGGCCAAACAGCTTAAGTTACCTTGCCTCCGCAATCGAAGGAAGATGATTGACATCACCATGATGTTTAAGATTCTTGCAAATAAAATTTCAATAGATCCCACGTTATTTTTTGGTGCACCTCTGACTACGAATAGGAGAGGGAACCTAAGGCTTTACCTTCCTGTTCCAAAATCGCAGGCGAGATCAAACTTCCTCACTTACACAAATCTTAAGGACTTGAACTTATTATTAGGATGAGAATATCATAAACATGTCTGTGAGTTCGTTCAAGTCCTTAATGGTACGTAAAAAGTTATGTTAAACGTGCTGTGTTTATGTTTGTTGTAGTTTGTGTGACCTAGTATTTGTTTTTCTGTCATTACTTATGTAATGCATGACTATGTTCATGTCTGATAAATAAATAAATAATAAATTAATTTATAAAGTATTGCTCTCATGAATAATAAAAAGCAAGGGTATTGCTTGTAAATACAGTAAATTTAGTACTCTTATAGGTACTAGAAAATTTTTTTAAAAAATTAAGGATCTATTCATTTATTATACATCACCTGTTTAGCAATTCTATTATCTTGGTTAGTGTTTCACAATTATTATTATTGTATAGTTTGATGATGGTATCACTATGTGTAATGTTATTAAAGGCCTGAGCAAGCTGTTAAGCAGCGAAAGCTCGCCGATAAAGAATACTGGAGTCTCAATTGTGCCAATTACATCGAATTCTATTATGGTTAAATTAAGGTCTGTTTTCACGTCTTTCTTTTACTCTCCACGCAGCATAAAAGGTGGCACCTGGTGTTAGTTATTTACTCCTACTCTACTGATGAGCTTAAGTAGTGTGTTAGATTTCTTTCTCAGCATAGTGCCTATCTGGGGTTTATAGGGAAAACAGGCGTAAAATCGATATTTCTTGTAGTTGGTTGAACTGTGTCGCGCATTCTGCTTCACAGGCGTTTGGAAGGATAAATATATATAGGCGATCACTATGCTGGCAGTGCAGACGCGTTGAATATCGTGACCTTTAGGCCTTTAGGCCAGGATCTCTTATCTGCACGGTCACTTCTCAAATCGAAATGAGAGCAGCATATACTTCGCGCTTCCTGCGAGATGTTTCGGAAGCTAGTAGGTCTAGTCGTCAAATCTCTTCCCAGAAGAAAATCTACTTACTTTAGAATGGTTCCTAATAGCTTCGCCGTTCCTGCCCCGTTGAGTTATACAATAATTACCCAAGTTTAAAAGATTTAATTACCCAAGTTTGAGAACATTCTTCAACGACATCGATACACGGTCCAGGATCAGGAAGTCCAAAAAGGGATCTCTCATCCGTTCCCTCCCTTACCGATGAGCACAAGGGGACCGATACTTCTTGGTTTGGTTTTCGTACAGGGGTCCGTGCGAAACGAAAACCAAACTATCTCTTTCCTTTTTCATTTATTTGCATGCCTTGGTTCTTCTCTTTCCTTTTATATTCTTTAAGAAAGCCTATATCCTAGAAATATGTTTATAGTGCTACCAAAGTTGATTTGTAATGTTAGCAAATCATCCTAAAACCGTACCTTCTTGCTAAGTAGCCTATCTCATCCCACATGTGTGTCCTGAATGAAGCTTACTCCTGGATTTTTCTAACAAGGATCTGTCTGAACGGTACGCCGGAACGGTAGGAACGATTATTGTAGGAAGAATCTCCGTCCTCCAAATAGTAATAGAACATGTTTTGCTTTTGCCGAATTCTTGAGGCAAACGAGTAAGAGGCGGTAATGAGTCTGCAGCGTCGAACTTACCACGGTGGCACAGAAAATTTCTGTCGTGGTCTGGGTGGCGCAATGGTAGAGGTGATGCTTCATGGTCGTTTTGTCGAGGGTTCGGTTCCCGAGCTACGTGGCGTTTTTGCACTTTTACCACAGTATCGAATTTCCATAGAGATTTCCGCATCTGAACTTTTTTTGGAGTTCGCTACGGCAAGATGTTTTCACTACTTATTCCTTGTTGACATCTCATGATGCATCAGCAAGGCCCCAAATACGCAAAATACGATGATATATGAAATTTTCACACTAATCAACGGTTCTCGTTATCAAAGTAAGAAATTTTGACGTCGGAACAACATGAAACAGTGGCGGGAAGCCAGAAAACTGCTTCATATGGAAGGAAGGAAAAGGTTTGGCGATAGTAGAACTGTTATCTTACACAAGCTTCGCAACTGGAAAAATGGGACTGTATAGCGGTTTCAGGCTGGGGCCCCAGCGGAGTGCTCATCCGTCATCACATCGCAAATCCTGGATGCTTCGAAACCCCAAGTGGAATGGCATTCTCGTAAGACCTGGGCCGATGTGATGAGTCAGGGATGTGAAGAAACTGTAGCCTACATACGTTACTCAATACTGTGATCGGTCCTACTGCTTTATGCACTTTGCCCTGGGTATAACTGGTGTTGAAGGTTTTTCATGAATCTTTCATATATCATCGTATTTTGTATATTTGGGACATTACTGGTGCATTAAGAGATATCGACAAGGAAGACATCAGCAATCTCCAAAAAATGTTGAGATTTGACAATCTCTATGGAAATCCGATACCATGGTAAGAGTGCAAAAACACCGCGTATTGTGGGAACCGAACTCTCGACCTCACGGACATGAGGCAGCCCCTCTACCACTGCGCCACCCAGACCATGGCGCAAGTTTCTTCCACCACCGCGGTAGGCTCGACGCTGTCGACCCTTAAACATTACCGCCTCCTACTCATTTGCCTCAAGGATTCGGCAAAAACAAAACATGTTCTGCTACTATTTGGAGGACGGAGATTCTTCCTGCAGTATTCGCTCTTGCCGTTCCGGCGTACCGCTCAGACAGTTCCCTTGCAATTCTGGAAGAAAACTCCTGCGTGCTGAAGGAGTGTTTGGTGGAGTTTCCAACAACTCAAGCCTATTTTCCTTTTGAAAGCCTGCACTCTGGGTATATATCGTGCTTTATTCTACAGTACGGTGAATCTAGCCGATCGTTTTTCAAGCATGGTTTGTCTGAATCTATTAGGTCGTTACCTAAATTCTGTCGTTTTCTGATCTCTAACTTCAAATGTAAATATCTCGGCCCAAACATAACTTTATTAGTCGAAACAAGAACCAATACAATCTACACATCCTTGCCAACGAGAACCTAGTTTATGTTTTTTAGTAGCATAGAACTCCGGAGATCCAGAAGCGATGAATTCTTCGAGAGTATATTCTGCATCATGTCGGTTCCTGAAGTATTTTCCGTGAAGGAAGCCGTCAAGATGTTTGAAAAAGCGGTAGTCTGTAGACGATAGGTTGGGCGAATAGGGTGGATGGTCGAGTGTTTCGTGTCCCAAAGAATATAGCTTCTGCCTGGTGATCATCGATACGTGCAGGCTAGCGTTGTCGCGCAAAAGTAACGGTCCTTCTGTAGATCAGCGCTGGGTAGATTTGCTGGAGCTTCTTGTGCCCTCGTCCAGCTTCTGACAGTACATTTCCGCGTGATTGTTTTACCAGGTTTGAGAACGCTACAGTGGATTAAACCGGTGGCACACCACCAAACGGTCACCATCACCTTTTCCTGGTGCTTTGGACGGTGTTTAGTTGCTTCGTCAATATCCAACCATTGAGCACTTCGTCGTCGATTGTCGCAGACAATTCGTTTTTGTCACAAGTCACAATTCGCTCCAGAAACGGATCGTTTTTGTTGCGTAGAAGGAGCGCTGACGATACTTGCAAACGGCAAGCTCGAAGGGCTAATCTGCTCTCGAAGAATTCATGGCTTCTAGATCTCCGAAGTTCTGTACTACTGAAATAAATAAACTAGTGTCTCGTTGGCAAAGACGTGTAGATTGTATTGTTTTCTATTTCTGTCTGTAGAGTTGCTGAGCTCTTCACGAGGTTGGTAAACGACTTTATTGGCGGCTAACGTTTCGGCTGGATCGCCTTCTTCAGAGCCTGAAAGGGTCAAGTCAGTTGGGAGTTACCCCATCAACATCTCTTCAACCTTACAAAATTCAATGTCAAATTTTTGGAAGCTTGAACAAAGGAGAGAATCCGAGTATCGTACCTCACCACAGTCCACTGAAGGACCAAAGGAAGCCGCACAAGGGGTACGGGACCGCACCTACCCCAGGTTAGAATGCAGGACTGAGGTAGGGCTTGAGTTCGCGCGTTGTATACAGGCATTCCCCTTTCCGGTTGACCTTGGGAACCCTGGAGTAGAACGCCTCAAGGGCTTTGCGCGCCGACGTTTGAACCTCGCGTCTAGAATCCTCACTCCTACTCCAAAATCCTCCCCTTCATGAGAATTGATCCTTTGGTAGCCTAGGGCAGTGGACACCCTAAGCTTCTCCTTGCCATCCAGATGCTCCTTTATCCTTGTGCAGAGGGCGGCCAGTTTCGCCGATGTACTCCTCGCCACAAGCTTGACAGGAGATCACGTAGACTACACCCGATACGGTGCAGTCACCTTCCTTTCTCCCTGGGCAAACCACACAATTAGGGGTCACACAAGTGCGGTCATATAGTCGATTGCGGACCAACCTGGTCTTAAGGTTTCCAGGTGGAAGATCAATGACCGCAACCACATTTTTTTCTATATCGCCTAATAAAGTTATGTTTGAGCTGAGATACTTACATTTAAAGTTAGAGGTAAAAAAACGACAGAACTTAGATAACGACCATAGAAGATTTCAGATGCTTTACTACTCCTTCCTTATTCTTTTCTCGCAAGTATGTTCCGACAGGATCACGGTCGAAGAAAACGTGGAGGTAAAGCAAAACTGTGGTGCTCGATATCTTGGTAAGACATTCCTATACCTCAGATCAACTGAAATTTACGGTGAGGCTGCTTTCTAAAAGTGTCCTCAGATAGACGGCGGTACCTACGATCGACTGATGGCATAAATGCAATACCATACGAGTATCCATGGATAGCTGCTGTTGAGGTCTTTAAAGGTGGGCCTAAATATTACAGCTGCTACCTTTTTTTCGCCTGTGCCTCCTTTTAGTATGACTGGAATTGAAAGAAAAATTGCTTAAGAATATGACAACGAAAGGACCGGATGTACAGCTGTGCAGATATCAAGTCGGCATCTTCTGACGGCCACCCATTGTGTCATTCAGAAAAGCCGTATTTGGAAACAGATGTGCAATTCAGAGGAGAAGAAGAGCAAGTTGTACGAAAGCTTTCATGGTTTAATTCTACTGAAGTAATTGCTTTATAAAAACAACTAGTCAGATGTTTCAGTTGTTGTTTCAAAGTCAAGTATTCCTGCTAGACAGATGGCTATAAAAATGTCAAATAATTGTTGATTTTTCTCTTCCTTTTAACATTTAGGCAAAAATGAACCACATTCGAATAATGGTGAAAACTTTTGGTAGATCAATTTAGCGTGTTTTACTGGGACATATCGCTGCAATACATCAGGATTTATATTGGAAGTGCATGTCTACATCCAAAATTATGCAGAGGACGCAAAGTATACCAACCCGCGGAGGTAGGCAATTTTTTTATTATTTTTTGTACTATTTTACTATAATACTATTGTCAAAAGCTTGCTTGAAACTTTTCCGGTTTCAAGTTTAACACCAGCCGCATCTTTTGGTCTTTCGGCGGAAAAAGCGCGAAAGAACGCATTTTCTTACGCTTTTTAAAAGTGGTCTTCAAAGAATGAACTAGATATTGGTAGGAAAAGGATAACAATAACTAGCATCGAGCCATCTCCCAAGTGAGGTAGGAAACATTCTGCTGGACGCGGCCAGCATCCTTCCACATAGGAGACCAGACGTTCAACGGCCTGCCGGCCGCCAAACGTCTGGTTGGGGCTTCGCCGCAAACCCGGAGAATAGAACACCCCGAACGTCTTCTTCTCTTCTTTAGCCCTTCTCTCATTCATTAAAAAACTGGTTTTGCTATATAGAATGGTATAGCGGAATGGGGCAAAACAGGTTCATCACCTTCACTGGACCACCCTTAACTGGTCCCTTATCACTGGTTCCCCTTTATTCTCAGCCCTTTTCCGGTTCACCCTTCACTGGTCCCCCCCCCCTTCGTCGGTCCCTACTACTGCTCCCACCTTCACTGGACCTCCCCTTACTGGTCCCCTCTTTGCTGGTCATCCTATCCTTCACCGATCACCATTACTGGTCCCTTTCTCACCGGTCCCCCTTTTATTCATCAACCCCTTTCGGTCCCTCTTCACTGGACCCCTTTCCCCCCCCCCCCTCACCGGTCCCCATTACTGGTCCTTTCCTCACCTGTCCCCCTTCACCTGGTTCCCTCTTTCACTGGTTAACCTTCTATCGGTCACCCCTTCACTGGACCCCTCCCCCTCCTTCACCGGTCCACCCTTCACTGAACCACTCCCCCCCCCCCCCTTCACCGGTCCCTATTACTGGTCCCTTCCTCAACGGTCCCATCTTCACTGGACCCCTCCCCCACATTCACCGGTCCCCAACCCTTCACTGGACCCCTCTCCCCTCCTCACCGGTTCCCCCTTCACTGGATCCCCCTCACCGGTCCCCATTGCTGGTCCCACCTTCACTGGTCCCTCCTTTATTGGTCAACCCTTTACCGGTCCCCCTTACTGGAACCCCATCCTTCACCGGTCCCCCAATACTGGTACCACCTTCACTGGTAACACGTCGTCTAACCAGGAAACTATCTCAACGGTAGGTCGGAACGGCCTAAGTGTTGTATATGGGCAAAATTGCCTCTCTCTGGGAAACAACAAAACGCAAATATCTCGACCCCAAAACAACTTTGCACAGAGCTAGGGACGACGGAAGTTGGGCCGTTGGCGGCGTTAGCGCTATGCCTGGAGGCGGAGGGCGGGCTCAAGTTGGCTGGAAACAGCGATGATGAGCGAGCGATGGTGGCGCAGTGCTTAGAGGAGCGGCGTAATCCCCATAATCGCCGTTTCCAGCCAACTTGAGCCCGCCCTCCGCCTCCAGGCATATGGATAACACCGCCAACGGCCCAACTTCCGTCGTCCCTAACTCTGCGCAGAGTTGTATTGGGGTCGAGATACCTGCAGTTTGTTACTACCCAGAGAGAGGCGATTCTGCCCATATACAACACTTGGGCCGTTCCGACCTACCGTTGAGATAGTTTCCTGGTAAGTCCGGAACCCTCGCGCGACATCGGTGACACCTCTTCTAAACCCGGACGCCTGTTGAACAACGTCGGTGACATGTGTTCTCAACCTGAACGTGCTTTGCGCAACATCGGTGACACGTAGTGAGAATCCGAAACCCTGACGCGACATCGGTGACACGTCGTCTGAATCTGGAAGGCCTTTTGCGACATCGGTGACACCTCTTCTGAATCCAGGCACCTGATGAACGACGTCAGTGACATGTGTTCTCAACCTGAACGTGCATTGCGCGACATCGGTGAAACGTCCTCTGAGTCTGGAAGGCCTTCCGCGACATTGGTGACACCTCTTCTGAATCCAGGCACCTGATGAATGACGTCGGTGACATGTCTTCTCAAGCCGAACGTGCTATGCGTGACATCGTTGACACGTTGTGTGAATCCGGAACCCTGGCGCGACATCGGTGACACCTCTTCTCAACCTGAACGTCCTTTGCGCGACATTGGTGACATGTCTTCTGAACATGGACGCCTGTCGACAACTACAACAGTTGACAACTGGTGACAACTACAACCCCTCCCCCCTTCCCCATACTTCCTACCAACAAACTCCTTCAGCACTTCTGTGCAAACAAACACACCCACAAACACACGCACTCACCCACAGACAAACGACCGTTCTCGCTTATATATAGTAGGATAGGATCATTCTACCCAAAGCATGTATGCTCCTATTTGTTCTGAAAATAAGACGATGCGGTTCCATTTTAAACTAAGTGTACATACACTTTGCAGTAGATACCGTATGCATTTTTGTATTCCCTAGTTCTTGACGATCACAGTGATATATTTTATTGAAAGATTCTCAATTTCCAGTGTCACAAATTTCAGGAGTTGTCTCGGCGTTAAGACTCTAATTATACAGGGTGTCTCAAAAAAATGTATACACTGTTTGAAAGGTTTGCTCATAGCGAAGGTACTGAAAAAGTTAAAGGCTCATACGAAAGCTTAAAAATAGAAATTTTCTGACATATGAGCGGCATGGAATGCGCTATGCACTTGTATGAAAGTTTGCATTGTACACTCGATTGATTGTGTTTCGCTTGAATACATGTTACAATTTCTTCATAAAGTGGCCGTTTTGATTAACTTGTGCTTCTTTTAAGGATCAAAGCTTAAGACACACTAAAGCTGACAAAAAATGCGTGCTATCCTTAAAAGATGCTGGTACTGTTTGAAGAGGTTCTAACATTGCTGGTAGTGAAGCTTTTAAAGATGTCTGAAAAGCACAGGATAACGAGTTTTCTGCTACGTCTAAATAGGCAAGATTGCTCCCGCCTGAAACCTTCCGTTTCAGACTCGATTGATTGTGCATGGACTGAATGTCTGCTACAACCTTTTACTACTTGGCCAGATTAACCTGTGTTGTGCTTCTTTTAACGTTTAAAACTTGACAGTCACGTGAAAGGCATGTGACATTCAAGCTTATTGATTGCACAATTTAAATGCGAGCAGGATAACCATGTCACAAGACGCACTCTGTGGACTGATGAAGCAACATTCACGTTGAATGGAGAGGTTTATCTGCATAATTTCAGCTACTGGTCCACGGAAAACGCTAAAAGAAGCACAGCACAGGTTAACCTGGCAAAGTAGTAACAAGATTGTAACAAGCATTCAGCCCATGCACAATCAATCGAGTCTGCAATGCAAGGTTTCAGGCGGGGGCATGGCGCAATCTTGACCATTTACACATCGCAGAAATCTCGTTAACCTGTGGTTTCATACAATCTTAAACATCTTCCACAGCTTCACTACCAGCAATGTTAGAGCCTTTCAAACAGTACCTACATTTTTAGGATACCCTACATTTTCGCAAGCTTTGAAGTGTTTTTAAATTAGTTAGTAAGTTTTGAACTTAAAAAGAAAAACATAAATCACTCAAAACTACCACTTTTTGACGAAATTATAAGAAGTATTCAAGCGAAAATGATCAATAGAGTGTAAAATGCAAGATTTGCGATGGATGCATGTCAGAGAATATGTCTCATATGTCAGAGAATTTCTATTTCTTAAACTTTTATATGAGCCATTAACTTTTTCAGTGTCTTTACTGTAAGCAAAATTATTACCTTTCAAACAGAGTTGACATTGTTGAGACACCCAGTATTATTTATGATTAGGATTTAAGATTTTTTAGGGCTGTTGAGACACCCAGTATTATTTATGATTAGGATTTAAGATTTTTTAGGGCTGTTGAGACACCCAGTATTATTTATGATTAGGATTTAAGATTTTTTATGGCTCTAAATATACCTGTTTATGCTGTTAATTGTTTATTCAATTAGACTTGTTAGATAGAAACACACTAAAGAGGAAAAACTTTCAGTGTTCAAATCTTCAGTATATACACGCTGATAAAATTACCCAAAAAGATACCTCTTTGTAGCAATCCTCGCAATTTTCATAGCATTTAAACAACCATAATATGCCAAATTCTATGGGAATAAAATCTAGAAAATTGACAGACCACAAAAACTCTAACAATAAGCAGCCTTCCCCATGCGAGACTTTGGCTAGGTTAGAAGAGATTTCAGATTCAAATCCTTATCAACAGAGATGTGCGGAAATTTTTTCGAGAAAACGGAAGACGGAATACGGAACGGAAGAGCTCAAAAATGGGCGGAAACCGGAATACGAAACACGGAAACGGAAATGACTTAAAACTTATTACTTCATTTAATTTTTCAAAAAAATATATTTATATCCATAATGGTAGTAAATAACTATGTTGCCGTTAACGAATTTAGGAATCGGGCAAGGCAGCACACAACTCCTTTCCAGCAACATATAACGATTAAAAAATCTTGTATTCGTATCATTAGGATAAAGGATAAAGGATCAAGGGCGGCGTTATTCAATCCCTTTGGGATGCGCCATGCATTCTACTTCTACGGGATGTCGTGGGGGCGAGTTGAATGCGTATTTGGCCGCACAATGACTTGCGGTGGCCAGCCGATGAACAAGTCAGTGCTTTATCCTTCCCAGACAAGCCTGGTACCAATTCACCTACCCCGGAGGGATGGAAGGCTTGGTCGGCCTGAGTGGGAAATCCGAACCAGGAACCTGGTGTCGGGTGCAGGCGACAGGCGGCGCCTTCTCCGACTGCGCTCCACGCGCCCATTCGTATCATTACAAAGAAGAATTTTCAAATATTACTAGTGTAACAAATCGAAGTTTATGCAAAATTATTCTGTAAATAGGAAGGAAGCCTTTTAAATGTAATGAACCCAAATGACGAGTAAGATGCCAGAGATTTCGCCCACACATAACACTTAACCGGTCTGATTGAATGTCTTAGATCTATCCTCATTGGGAGAGGGCAGGTGTAACCCACAGGCTCAGGTTATTAGCGTAGGAAGTGGGAGGCGATCCCGTAGCGGAAAACACGACAGAAAACATGGTTCGCAGACTATTTTACTGGAGAGTATGCGGAAACAAATAGCATAGCATGCACAACGAATTATGGGGCCTTAGACAAGAGAATTGACCTACTCGCTAGACGGACGGGACCTATGGGGCCTTACATCTCCAGCCTATGCCTTGAGACACTCGATGGACAAGGTCGAGGAGCGCGGAGTGAGCGTCGGATCTGCTCCTAGACAGCCATCTGCCGCCTATATACCTTTTCCGGCCGTGGAACGGCCGACGTCCGATATCGGGGACGCCGCGGAAGAAAAGGTCCTGTGTTGGCGCACGGTGATGAGGTGCGCTTAGACGCATACTTAAACGGGGCTTAGGTTACAGATGTGTTCAGCACGCACGACACGACACCCACCCTCTGAGTTCGAATGAGTACCACTGTATCATTTCGCAGTAGTGGAAGCTCTGGAACAAACCCAAAGAAGGGGTGGGGAAATACGCAATACACTTCATGCTCTCCTCCGGCTGGGATAGATCCAATATCCCCAATGAAGCGCATGTGAGCAGCCTACAATACCGCCCGCGTCGCGCGGTCAAAAAGACGGTTTGCGACGGAAAAATCCGTCGCAAACCGTCGCATGCTCATAACTCCTTTAATTTTGAGTTGTTTCAAAAACTATTGGCCCCATTCGATTCGTCTCCTCGAGATCTACAAAACCATGTTTGAAACTTTACCAGACCACCGCGTTTTCGCCGTGGGTGGCCTAAAAAAATAACTGCAGCACGCTTTTGCGATTGGAGCACCTTATTTTCCAGGATGTGCATGTGACGTGCAATGTTTTCGGAGTATCTCAGGCATGGCGTGCGTTGTCAGTGTTCTGTCATGCCTGGAATGTTCCGAGAGTGCGCCGTGCACAATGCATATAAGATCGAACCTATCAATCGAATAGGTGGAAGCATGCCCACTGGGTTTCTTTCTTCGCTTGATGGAAAATGTAAAGCTTTCAAGACTATCTTGCACCGTTTGGAGAATTTTATAAGAAATTTCTAGCCGTCCTAATTAGGAGTTGCTCCAGTCACTCCGATGAGCCTTTGGAGTGCGCCGTACACAATGCATATGGGATCGAAGCTATGAATCGAGCGAGCGGAAGCGGTTCAAATGTCGGGCTAAACATCAAAGCTTACCCTCTTTAGGTGCTTTAGTGTACACACTGACTGCAGCGTATACAAATTAAGAGGTTTTAAGAGAAGAGAGAGTGCGCCGTGCAAAACGCATATACGATAGAACTGTGTTTGAAATTAGGTTAGATTAGAAATTTCCGCCCGCCCTACTCAGGAATTGCTGTACTCTGCTCCGGGAGACTCTGCTCAGGACTTTGTAGGCAGTACAAGGTTCTTGACGTGCTCTAAAATACAACGGTGTAGCTCATGAATGAACTAAATTACAGCGCTGCGAATATGCAGGTGAGGCTTGTGCGACCCAATTTTTTCCGATTTCGGTCGACCATTGGTCGAAGACACGGCGAGCTGACGGCATGCAAGTGCATAGGCGAACGGAACACCTAAGGTGCTTTAAGGCGATATGCTCGCAACTCCCCAGCTGCCTAAACTGCCTTAGCCCCATCTGCCATTTTAGTGCGGCGGACTTAGCAGTTGAAGTTTCCTTCCCTCTTACTCGCCCATACTTGTGTTTTCGACACTTCCAATAGCACCATTTTGTTCGCCACGAAAAGCTCTATCGAAGAGTGTCACTCTCGACCAATTTCAAAAAATCGATTTTTTGACAGTTTCTCATCGAGGACGAGGGCGCCATTGGCCGGGCCGGCGCGGACGATGACGTCATCGAAAACAGATGTTTTCGAAATTGGCCAAATTTCCTCGTGCAAACTTCGTCTAAAATCATCCAGGCGGTTATTTGGGAAGCTGATTACGAATCCGACGTCCGTTTTTGAAAATTCCGCCGATTTCAGTAGGTTACTTCCCGTTTGAGGGTGGTCGGGTCAGGATCACCGGTCACCCTCAGTTATCGGTATGGGCGGTCTCCTGTAATCGCCCGAATGAACTTCGGCGTCCTGCTCGGCACCCCGAATAAGTCCACGCCCCTATACGAAGTTTGAGCAAAATCGGTGATCCTGACCCAACCACCTCCAATTATCCAGAAGAATATCCAAAACCTACCGAAATCGGCGGAATTTTCAAAGACGGACGTCGGGTTCGTAATCAGCGCCCCAAATAACACCTAGATGATTTTGGACGGGAAAATTCGGCCAATTTCGAAAACATCGATTTTCGATGACGTCATCGTTAACGCAGGCTGGGCCTGGAGCACCCCGTCCTCGATGGGAAATTGTCAAAAAATCGATGTTTCTGAAATTGTTCGAGATTGATATCGTTCGAAAGCACTTTCCATGCTGAACAGAACGGTACCACTGCGAATGTCGAATACTCAAAACCTGGGCGAATAATGGCGCAGGAAGCTTCAACGCTAAAACTCCGCCGCCCGAAAATGGCAGCTGGTGCTAAGGCAGTTTAATCAGCTAAGGAATTGTTAAGACATTCTCTCAAAGAACCTTAAGTGTTCTGCTCGCTGGCGCATTTGTAGGCCGTTAGCTCACCGCGTGTCCTTGCAGGCGTCGACTGAATTTGGAAAAAAATTGTGCCACGCAAGGCTAACCTGCATTTTCGCACCGCTGTAACTTTGTCCAATCATAAGCTACACTGCTGTGTTTCAGCGCAGTGCTAGAACGTTTTGTTGCCTACAAAACACTCAAGCTGCAACTGGAAAGGTTCAAACATGACAGAGTTATCGTGCTCAGAACACGCCCGCAAGTGCAATTTAGCACAATAACGGTCGATGTTCTCCTCGATCTTACTCGCCCATATTACAGTTTTCCCTACTCACAGTAACACTGTTCAATTCAGCATGAAAGGCTCTATCGAACGGTATCAAGCATGGCCCAATTCGAAGACATCGGTTTCCGATGACGTCATCGACCTTCTGCCGCGCCGTTGAGCCGCCTCGCCTTTGCTACGAAATTGCTAAAAAATCGATATTCCCAGAATCGCAAGAAATTGGTACCACTCGATAGCGCTTTTCATGCTGAAAAGAACGGCATCACTGTTAGTGTCCAACGATCAAGCCTGTGCGAGTAAGAGTGCAAGAAACTCTAACCGCTATCTTCCGCCGGTTTAAACTGGCAGCTGAGGCTAAGGCAGTTTAGAAAGCTGAGGAGTTCTGAGCACGTCATTGTGAAGTACCTTAAGCGCTCTGTTTGCACACGCATTTCAAGACCGTTTGCTCGCCGGGTCTTCCCGCAGTGGACCACTGAAATCGGCAAAAAATGCGTCACACAAGCCTCACCTGCATTTTCGCACCCTTGTAACATTGCCCCTTCCTAAGCTACACCGCTCTACTTTAGCGTACTACTAGACCGTTTTACTGCCTACAAGACTCACGAGTTGCAGCCGAAACGATTTGATCTTGAAAGAGTTATTGCGCTCCGAACACGTCCGCGCGTGCAATTTGCAAGCCTACGCCCCCCCCCCTAGATTAAAAGGTTCGACTCTATATGCATTGTTTACGGCGCACTCCGAAGGCTAGCTGAACAGCCTTAGAGCAATTCTTTAGTAGGGCGGCTGGAAATTTATGATAGAACTCCCCAAACGCTCACTCTATCAGTTGAACCCATTCGATTATTCGATTGATAGGTTCATCTCTATACGCATTGCACGCGGTGCACTCTAAAGGCTCGTCGAACTGCCCGGAGCAACTCCTAATTAGGACGGCTAGAAATTTCTTATAAAATTCTCCAAACGGTGCAAGATAGTCTTGAAAGCTTTACATTTTCCATCAAGCGAAGAAAGAAACCCAGTGGACATGCTTCCGCCCAATCGATTGATAGGTTCGATCTTATATGCATTGTGCACGGCGCACTCTCAGAACATTCCAGGCATGACAGAACACTGACAACGCACGCCATGCTTGAGATACTCCGAAAACACTGCACGTCACATGCACTTCCTGGAAAATAAGGTGCTCCAATCGCAAACGCCTGCTGCAGTTATTTTTTTAGGCCACCCACGGCGAAAACGCGGTGGTCTGGTAAAGTTTCATACATACACAGTTTCATACATACATCATACACATGGTTTTGTAGATCTCGAGGAGGCGAATCGAATGGGGCCAATAGTTTCTGAAACAACTCAAAATTAAAGGAGTTATGAGCATGCGACGGTTTGCGACGGATTTTTCCGTCGCAAACCGTCTTTTTGACCGCGCGACGCGGGCGGTATTGTAACTGTGCTTATAGAACTCTGATTTAGAATTGGTGTTCCAGAATAGAACTAGGATATTAGGGAAAAGATAGGCATGCTCCGGACAAAGAAGTTGATTCATGATTCAAACACTCATGAAACCTTTGTGAACCTACACCTCGATCGTTCATCGTTTCAAAAAAAGAAAAATCCGATTTGGCTAGTGTTTCGACATCAGGATGCACCATCGGTTTGGAAGCAACACAATCCTAAAAGAGGTGGCACATAGTTGATCTCCTTCTTCAGCCTTTAGTACTTATCAAACTATCTACTTTGTGGATGTCGTCCAGGAGGCGGATTCATCAAAGTTACTGCAGTAACTTTAACGGAGAGTTGTAAGCGAAAGCTCAGATGACGCGGCTTATCGCTCACCATATCGCTTGATAGGCCGCGTTATCTGAGCTTTCGCTTACAATTCTCCGTTAAAGTTGCTGCAGTAACTTTGATGAATCCGGCCCCAGGCGGTCCGAAACTTCGGGCCGGGGGGGGGGGTAGTCGAGGTCGCTCAACACAAATCTGAAGTTCGTTTTTGTTGTACCGATCGCTGTCAATCGATACTGATCAAATTGCAGGGCGCAAAAACAGAGGAAAATACCCAGACGTTTTCTGCGTGCCAAGGGATTCAGAAGACGCGCGGAATAGGTCGCATGACGTGCCTCGGACTCAGAAGACGTGCCAATGACGTCGCTCAACGTGTTTGGGGATTCAGATAGACTAGCCGAAGACATCGACCAATGTGCCTGGGGATGCAGAAGTCGTGCCGAAGAAACGTCCGCTAAGAGTGGAACATTGAGTGGGACCAGTACCAGTAATGGGGGACCGTTTCACTAGGGGAGGACCAGTAGTGAGGAACCAATAGATCGCTCTACATACTAGACACTGTACGTACTGCGAGCCTTTTATACTCCTAGGTTGGGGAAAAAGCTGTACAAGTAGAGCAGCTAGCTTGATGTTATTGTCCTTAGCTTAGTGATACTGCAACATCGCGCGAAGCGCGCAAGTGCAAGGCTCGCCGATAGGCGTCTCAGAACCGGTCCACGAGCAAGACAGTCTTCAGGTGTTCTATCCGGAGGACTATGATCCCTGCACTCGTGAGAATGACTTGGCAGTTATTGAACTGGGTGAGGACATACCGGTCACGGAAGCCACACCGATATGCATGCCGGATCAGTATGACACCTTGGAAAGGACACTGACAGCGGTCGGGTTTGGACTAGACCGTAAGTTCGCAGCTTTGACAGTACACCAAAAATTCACCAAAAACTCGAACAAGCAAAGCAAAGCTGTTGCAGCGTCGACTCCAGAAGCTGGTGAACATCTGTTTGGATATCTTCGAGCAGTGGATCTTTCACTCGTACCCGGCGCGCAGAAAAGAACGCTGATTCGGACGAAAACCCACAAAAGGTCCATATGTTCAGTGCGTTCCACATTTGCTTCAAGAGAAAACTTTTTTTCGTTTTCCTTAAAAACAAAACCACTGTCAATTTCGTAGCCATCGAAAATAATTAGTCCGCGTGAATCTGTGCTCATTTCTGGCATTCTCAGCTAGGAATATCAAAAACGTAGCTAATATTCTCATCATTCAGTATTTTTTTAGTTTTTACCAAGATCGGAGAAGAAATGCTTAAGCCCTAGTTTATACTTGTGCCGCTGCGCGGCGCGGCACGACGGTCGGGATGGATATCGACCGGGCGGCGCGAAAAAATCGATATCTATGACGATCGTTGTGCCGCGCCGCGTGACGGCGCAAGTATAAACTAGGGCTAATGCAGGTGCTCATCCTCCTGTTTTAGGGCGACAGTGGAGGGCCACTAGTTCAGTTAAACCGCGACAGCAAGTATGTTCTTGTCGGCATAGCATCCTCAATGAGACCGCACTGTAATGTGTCATATGAGGAAGTCGAAGGTCAGTTATTCTATCGCTGACCTTTTGTTTTCGAGAATTTTGCTGCGTCTAAATTTCATTTCAGTAAGAGATAATTTCTTCATGGATGTTCGAGGGTACCTCGGCTGGATCTGTGGCATTACCGGTAATCTTCATACTATTTGCCTTAGCCCTAGTTCATACTTACGCCGCCACGCGGCGCGGCACCACGATCGCCATAGATATCGATCCTTCGCGCCGCCTGATCGATAGCTATTCCGACCATGGTGCCGCGCCGGGCAGCGACGCAACTATAAACGAGGGCTTAACAGTCAGGTTTACTTTTAAATCTGGACGAATTGCTACATTTAGAATTGGAGAAAAAGCCCTTCCAGGTGTTTGCCCTGACGATCCTCAGGAGTATGAAGATCAAGAGAATATCGCAGTGCTTGTCGACGACAGTACAGACTCTTCGGATTGAGTTCTCTGCCTAGTAAAATAAATGTTTTTTTTTTCTGAATACCACATGAAGACAGACCTGCGTTCCTTTAATAATCCCACTGATTTTTTTTTTCAAAATGACGACAGAACGGTTAAATAGGGCATGGATTTTTCATTTTTTCATTGTAATGTAAAATTTTGAGAGTGTGCTGCCACGTCTTTGAAGAATTCCCACTTTTTTCCAGCCTGTCCTACTAATGGCCCTGAAAGGCCAGCCCAGGGTGAAAAGTATATACAATACATCAAATTACCAGCAAATGTGCCCCAACGGAACGTAATGTCTAATACGAGATGATTACGACATGGTATAACAAAAACTGGACCTATCCTAGTCCAGAGAGGGTCACAGAATTAAAAATTATGCAACATTTTGACTTGACAATCACAGAGCGGATTGAAGAGCACAGAAAGGTCCTCTAAAAACACAGAACAAAACGAGCAAACAAGCAAAAGACAAATTCCTGCGGTTCCAAAGAGGTTCTTCGTCTCGGCGGGCAAAGCGCATTCGAACACAGCCTGACATGATATAACACGGATCGAGCATAGTGAGGGGCAAATGAAGCCGCATGCCGCGTGCTGATTGCCATTTGAGGACCTGTTCATACTTCGAGCGACTGGAGCGACTGGGCGACTGGGGCGACGGACATAGTGTGATGTACGTAAATAACTACGTCTCCCACACTACAACACTACATTCGTCGCGGACGGAGTCGCCCCAGTCGCTCTTGTCGCTCCAGTCACCCAGTCGTCTTGTCGCTCGAAGTATGAACAGGCCCTGACACGTTATAACCCGGATCCCTCACAGTGATGGGGCGCATAACGTTGCCTGTCTACAACCGCGGGGAAACCACATGTTCTTTTTTGTTCTTTCTTTTTTTGTGAAATTTGTCAGCCGAGTTCCTATTCTGTTTTCTTCCATCCGCCCTGTGAGTTTCAAGCTATTTTGTTACATTATTTTCAGTTGTGTGCTCCCCCCCCCCCCCGACTAGGATGGCTAGGATGGATCCCAAAAACTTACCCATCTCTTTATGATGCGCAGCACACGAGGTAAACGTAAAGCAGATTTAATTTGACCATGTGTATGTCCGGATATGCGGATAACGCGATAGATGGGAGACGAACAGAATAATGACTCCTAGTGTCAGCCGGTGGTTATGCTCCGAGGTGATGTGAGCTGAGACCCCACTAGGCCTCGCAGCTCTCTAAAGGCCCATGCACACTTCTGTGACACCGCGGCGCGGCAAGTGGAGCGACGGCTACCTCCGCGAAATCCGGCGGTCGCGGCGCGGTCGCGTTAGAGCATCGTTATAGGCAACGGGGCCGACGTCCCCGTGCATGCCGCGCCGCCAAGAATGGTTTGAACCATTCCAGCCTGCGGCACTCAGAGCGACGTCGCCTGCGATAGCCGCAAGAGTGTGCATGTCCCCACCCTGCGGCACGTGTCGCAGTGTCGCGCCGCGGCCGTCACGATGGCCATCTGAAGAGAGAGTATGGAGCGAATAATCGACGCAACTCGTTGCAGGAGCGTAAGGCCCCGTTTATACTTCGTCGCGGCGCGACGCGACGCCACGCATAGGGCCCCGTTTATACTTCGTCGCGGCGCGACGCGATGGCCACGCAATGAGGCCAAATTGATCGATCGCGTCGCACAATCAATATGGCCACTGTACGTGGCGTCGCGTCGCGCCGCGACGAAGTATAAACGGGGCCTAGTGGCCATATTGATTGTGCGACGCGACCGATCAATTTGGCCTCATTGCGTGGCCATCGCGTCGTCCTGCGACGAAGTATAAACGGGCCTAAGGCCTCGTTTATACTTCGACCCAGGGCTCGACGCCACGTATTGTAGCCACGGTCGATCAATTTGGTTACTATATATGCCGTCGAGTCGCTCGGCATTGGAGGTATAAACGGAGCTTAAGACGATCAATACGGTGGTCGCGGCGTATTGATCGTGTTAAGCTACCAGGGTATCGAAGGAGGCTGCGCGCGCGTGCTTTGGACTTGTTCATACTTCGAGCGACAAGAGTGACAAGGGTGACAAGATCGACGAACAGTACGTAATTATTTACGTTAACCACACCACGTTCGCCGCTCCAGTCGCTCCAGTCGCTCGAAGTAGGAACAGGTCATTACGTCAGCAACCTTCTTACGCTCCCAGGTCGGCTGAGATCGTTTTATGAGCAGGCCACGGTAGGAACGGCGCGCCCGGAAGGATCACTCGGAAATGCAACTTGAGTCTTGCTGACAGCAAGCGGCAGCGACACTGCGCTCTTCCTTACCCTGCTCTGTATATTTTTGTTACGAAGGAAACAATGGAAGTACATGTATGTAGGATTCTATGAAAACTTCTGCCGCATCGAGATCACTCATTCTTAATGTTGCAGAATTTAAGGCTCTTCTGCAATTGTTTTATGGATCAGGAATTTTTTGCCTCGGTGCTCTCCTTCCACCATATACTAGTAATCCCACTGAACTACAGGTGAAATAACCAGTCCTCCGTTTGTCCATTCTATGGTATATCCGTCCGCGCAAAAATACAGGCCGCTGGTGATTTTCACGGCACAGATACGGAATTAACTGAGCGATCACAATTGACGAACGCGAAGGTGGTGGCCGCCGTGCATACATACGTAGCCGAGACAGTAAAATACAATATACAATATTGATTGATCATACAGCATCGATCGTTAGTATTGATTATCCTTCATCCTTGATGCAGCGTGACATACGGTATAGATGACTAATATTGATTACCTTTACTGTCCGATTTGAAAAAAAGTGAAAAACTAACTATATAATTTTTCCTTCGGTGAACCATAGGTAAGATGTGTTCATAGTCCGCTACGTTAGTAACTGATCGCCCGTACAAAACACGCTAATCGATTTTTGTCGCGTGCTAATCGATACGAAAACTTTGCATGGGCGATCCAGTCGCCGACGCCGCTGACGAGTTGAACTATAAACAGGGCCCTCCTAATCGCGAATTAAAAGACCTAATATCATCGACGAATTCGAGTGCTGGACAAACCAGCGACGAGTAGTTGTCCGACATACATCAAGAAGACACGTAGGCAGGAAGTGATGTGGTCAACAGCCTCGAAGAGACTCTGACAGGTGCTCGTCTCGCCGCGTTGTCCGAGGCCAGTCGACCAAAGTACAGCTCCGTTCTCGGCGGCTCTTTTTCCACCCCTGTCATCCCGTTGTCCAGTAGGCACTGGACAATTGAACTCCTGACTAGGAGAATGCTTCTGAAGGCCGTCCTATACCTTTTCAAGCCCTTTGCTTGTTCCCTCCTTGAAACTTTGTCTTCCTGTTTTTCTTCGCTTTCAAACTTCACCGTAGCTCTTTCGGATGCCAACAGTTGAGTAGTTCGAAAGACCTATGCACCAGTTTCCACATGGAGTTCGAGAGCATCAGATTCATCCAGGAGATTCGGCATAGAGCCCCCGTAGTGAGTTCATCTCCACATTTGCGTCAGAAACTCTCCTGTCGTGGTTTAGATGAAATGAGCAGCTCCTTCCCTGAGTGCCGTGGAGGCAGCTCTTGTCTCGCCTGTCAGGCTCTCTTGTCCAGTGATTCTGACTCCCTATCCAGCGCTGAGGGATGTTAGAAGCCGTAAGATTCACAAAGGATTGAACCTGGGTATATTCGGGTTGGAAGGTAAACATACCCACGGTGTACTATCCATCGCACCTCATACATCTTACTCATTCGTGGGTACGTTGCTAGTTGAAGGAGACTCCAAGTTTCTCGTGAGGTATCTCCGTATACCCACGAGGATTTCCTTACCGTTACCCTGAGATTGACGAAGTCCCCGAAGGCAGCTGCTCTCCTAGTCGAATAGTTTGTCTGGGAGTTTATCTGGTTTAGGTTGCTTTCAGATGGAATCTAGGGGAGGATTAACTCCTCTTCCTCATTCTCTTTTTGTTCAGGAGCCTACCTAGGGGCAAGAGCTCCACCTATGACCCCACCCCCAAGACCAACCTAACCGTGACTTCAACCATCTCTTCCTGCAGTCCTACCCGTGTCAGGGGGCGGAGCCGTGTTCTTCACACCGCCCATACGAAGGGGCGGAGCAAGGGGCGCGCCGACCACCCGTCGAGGACCAGTTGTCCGAGTGCGCAAGAGCAAGGGTTCTAATGAAGGGCGAGGGCATCTGTATTTTGCGTGGAGTAGGAAGTTCTAGGATGATATGTTGGGGATGAAACTAGTATCCTAAACTGTGGAAGACTTCCACTACGTTCGGAGCACATAGCATCCAGATCTCCAAAGGTTTTTTTCTTGTTAATGGGCCAGTGGATAGTGGTAATTTCGTGAAGAATTGCATTTCGAATGACAATTTCAGCGTTAGCTCTCAAAACATCTGATTTAGTGCTACTAACAATAGGAAACATGGAAATGCATACCATAACTGTGGAATGACTTAATTTTGCTCCGGCTAGGATTAACCTTGAAGACATAAAACAGGAAGTGGGTGGGCACCCTTTCCTTCTATTATCTTTAGAAATCTTTCCCATAATAAATCAGAATTAAGGAAGCTTTCGTTTGCTGCATCAATTTCTTCTTTTTGGCACAGAAGACCCCCAAATTGCACAGCATTCTCTGTGCTCGGTTGCAGTTACAACCAATTAACCTATTTGGGTCCACCTCGCGCATACATCGCACCTAGCCACATACTGCTTAATTTGCTTGGAGGACCACCGTAGGCATTGCCTTGCCTGGGGGTGTCGTCTTACACCAGTTTGAAAATGATTAGTCAACGATTTTAACGGCAAACAAGAAGAAAATCCTTATGGGACACACCATTTGGGAACGCTAGGCTGCATGCTATACCTTAATTTTTATATCATCACCAGGGTAGTTTTTGATGCTTCTAAAGCCACTAGAAAAACACAGCAAGTAAATGGTACTATTTATGACGGCATTACTGTAGAAAAGGAGAATAAGGGAAGAATGATGGAGGTCGAGTCCCAGGACCACGACAGGACCTGTGATGAAGTTAAGCGATACCTTAACGGACACTCAAAACTCGGACATTGTTGGAGTTCCATATGAATCGGGACTGTTGAACAAGAACAAAGTTAACCATAAGGCTAAAGGTATGGATTGACCTTTAACTTTACAATGCTCAAAGAACTAATGAAAGCGATGCTTTCCGACGTGATCGTCACTAGCAATCGACTTCCAAGGTCGACGAGCTACATAGAACATGGATGGCTGAAGTCGAGGAAAAAACTGCTTCGGCACAGATTCATCCCGTAGATCGCTGCATCTGTTCATATTGTTTCGTCTCCATGGGTTGAGAATTCATATTCAGTAAATTCAATGAACAGATTAGCACTAATGGTAAGAACAGTCAGTACCCCTCCCAAAATGTTCCATCCACACCTGCCTTTAATAGTATGATACTTCTCTATTCCGTAGTCCCGTAGTTGATCAGCATGGAGCTGGCATGATCCCAGCGGGTACTTTTCGAGTGCTGCATTGCTCTCGTCGCTTCTGTCACGAAGTATGAACAGGTCATAGTTTGCACCTGCGATCGAGGTCGGCAGTTAGCGCTGGAGCGCGTAATTTGCTTACACAAGAGGTAGTTTAATTCAATCGTTTATCTAGAAGATCCTTATCTAGATTGATGGAAAAAGTATGGTGCCATTCGCCTAGAAAGCGAGTATGCGTACTTTCAATGTTCTTTTAGATTTTCATGCCGATTAGCAGGAATTTGCACTGCTTACAGGTTTGAAACTATTACAATCCTAACACACCATAGCTATATATTGTCGAGCGCCCGGAGTTAGAAGATGTGCCGAAGACGTGCTCCGATGTGCGACGATCGACGACGGGATCCAGATGACGCTTGGGATTCACAAGGGAAGGGTCTGAACGGGGGGAGCGAGTCATATAGGGAGAATCCTCATCCCTCAGTTGGTTTGAAAATGTGTTTATTTTTTGCCAAGTCGTTAAGCCCAAGGAGTAGGGTGTCTCAATGGAATACGGCGCATCACGAGTTTTGGGGTTTTGTATGCCCTCGATGCCTCTGAAGGCAGTGGCTAGGAGCGCAGGTGGGTAGTCGGTTGAAAAGTGCATGAAACAGCATTGCTCACAATACGAGCAGCGTGTAAAGCTAGAGGCTCATCACGGTGTGTTTCCCTACGTGGACCGATGACCTCGGGAAAAACCATCCTGCTCGGATTTTCAAAAGAGACCAGAATGTGACGTCGGAGGTGGTTAAAATGAGAAACGAGGTATGTGGGTCCCGCAAATTAAGCTAAACGGCATCGATAGACTCTTTCCCTCATCTCTGTCTGTCACCTGGAAATCAGAGGTCTGCTGAAGATTTTCTAGAACCTAACACCAATAATGTCCGCCTATGCTCGAGTGATCTACCTGCGCACGCTGAAGTGTGGCCCACCTTTAGACAAGGAAACTTCGAGGGAAAAAATCAAGCTGGCCGTACGGATGGCCAACATACTCAAGGACTTCGAAGCACGCCAACTTGAAGTTGACGAAGTCGAGCAGCTGGAAGTGTTGGAGTAACAAGAGGAAGATTGGGATCCGCAAGACGAACTGATGGATGTGAAGAGGCAAGCAAGCAGTGGGCATATGATAACGTTTTCGTGTGGAACTCTTGTTTCGGAGGAAAGGGTACGTATTCAATTGGATTTCGGTTGCGTGCTCATAACCATGGAGAAAGACACACCGCGATTTCAGGCCTGGGCTGAAAGGTAAGTGTCGAAGCTGCGGGTAGCTAATGGAGAATGGATTTGGCCCTGTTCATACTTCGCGACAGCAGCGACAAGAGCGCAGCGCGCGTGGCGTGCGCAGCGCGCGGAAGTATGAACAGGCGACAAGAGCGACTGGGGCGTCGGTCGTAGTGTGGTGTACGTTGTCAGAAGAGTAAGGGGGAGGGCGTAGCAAGGGGTCTCTAGTGAAGACCATAATCCTTGGCAAGGGAATGAGCAGCAACTGATCAGCAAAGGAATTCGAAATCGACAGCGACTGCTGTCGCGTGACGGCATTCCGGCTACCGCTGACGTGACGGCTAATGCTTATTCTAGGGATACCAGGGCGCCTGTGTGAATCCATATAAAAAAGTTCTGGTTCACAACTCCTCAACCGAAGGGAGGTACTGCCAAGATTACAGCTTTTCAAACGTTGGAGAGGTCCTCATGTCCAAATTCTTCAAAATATGGAAGTTCTGGAACCCCCGCCTAAATTTCCACAGGTAGCGACGAGTTTTCCGAGGCGTGGCTGGACGAATTATCGCATCGTATTCGGGCGATCGTCTCGGGACCCAATAATCAGCAATCGTGCTCCTACCGATTGCAAGGAAGTGGTCGAACGCCTACAAACCTTCACCTCGCTGATAGACCTATTTGATCTCATCGGCGAGCATTCCTTGAGGGTATGCTTTCGTATTCAGCAAGAATCTGTAGAAGTTGAATTGAAAAAGAAGAAATAGGAATGGGTGGTAACTACAATACGAGCATGGAGGTGGAAATAATAGAAAACCTCACTCGCGTCTAAAGCTAAACGGTAGTGACGAGTTTTCCGGGGCGGGTTGGATGAGTTTTCGCACAGTATGCAGGCGGTTGTCGCGGGACCGACTGGCGAACCAGAACCTCATCGAGCTAAACTATTCCGTGACTCGATCAAGGGTGGGAATACAATACAACGTCTACACATCTCTTCTTTCGGTTTTCCATCCCGCGATGTAACACCAAGTGTACCTATGATCCTTACACTCCATCAACAGAAGGATAATAGTTTCAAGTGCGGATTAAAAGCGGTAGGACACTTCTGTTGAAACCATTCGACGTTCTTATATAGGTTCTTAAATAGATCCATATTTTATGTTCCTTTGTTGTTTTTTGGGCCTGGAGACGGGAACGAAAAGGACCTTCTTCATCAATGAACGATTATAACATTTTTTACTCGAACTCGAAGAAGATTCTGCTGCTGTGCTCCTTGCAGCTACAATGTTGTGGGTGATGCCAGCACAGAAGGAAAGCGTTAGCCACAGAAGGTTCCAAACGTCGTTTCGGAGCGCAAAAGACCAACTCCACTGTTATTTAGATAGGCTATTTAATTTTCAGCTGCTCTTGTAAGCTTGGAACCAAGTTGTGGGTCAGCCTCAGGCAATCGAGATTTCTGCTTTAAAAATAGTTCGGGGCTATGGTAGTTAGGGGAGGGGTCACCATAGCATACCGTGGGATGCTGGAGTGGCGAGTAGCTATATACAGCGAATGTAAATGCAGTATTAACTCCTATTTTCGATTACAGGTCCGTATTTTGTCTGCTTCCGTATTGCGGGGAACCCCAGGATGTAGGCAATTTTAACATGGGTGCATCACTTCAGCCACATCCTGAAGTCCCTTCTCCTGCTTAAATCGAGAGCATAGAACAGAGCTATAGCATTGTTTGTTTGTTTTCCTCATTATAGGTTTGCCATCATTTCTTTTTGTTCGTGTTAGTGACACTTTTTATAAGGTGACTCCCCAAGACTACCATAGCGGCATAGTTCGTTATAGCAGACTAAGAAAATCGTTCAACCATCTACTGCAGAACTCCGCTTAAATGGAATCTCCACCATCAATGAACAATTTGGACAGGTGTATGGGGCAGACAGTTCCTCAAAACAATTATAACATGTGAGCCATAGACAATTCTCTATGGAAACGAAAAGAGAAGCTTACGCCCATCCCAACATTGCAACCGTTTGCAAACATTTTTAGGAAATTAAAGGTTTTCTATTCCTTCCAGCTCCATGCTCATACTGTAGTTACCGCTCTCTCTCACTCCCCCCCCCCCTGACCCTATTTGCGCCGGAAAACTGAACAAGCACGCAGATATCACTAGGGCAGCGACTGCTTAGCAGAAGGGTAGGCAACTGCGTGGTCTGATAACGATTTCCCTGAATTTCACTCCGAAACTACGGTGGACAATTCAGACGGGTTTTTCTTCCCGTTCTAAGTTTATCAAACACTACCGTTTACTTTTAAATAAATAAGTATAATCAACAGGAATGTGCTTGAAGCCAGGGTTTCAAGGGTCTTTTTCTCTTAGGCTTCTGTTATATGCCTACGGCATACAACAGAAGCCCCGGCAATCGTTCTTGTCGCTCTCGCCACTCCTGCCGCTTGTTCATAGTTCCCGGGCGTTGCCATTGTTCTTGTTGTTGCTGTCGGTCCCGTCGCGGACTATGAACAGGCTCGTCACTTCCACGGTAGGCTTAGTTGCGAGTTCACGACACATAAAAGATGAGATAATACATGTCTAACGTTCTTTATGAGTTTGATATTTTGAATATGCGGCACTATGGTAGTTGGGAGGGGTCATCATGGCCTGCCGCGGCGGGGAGCCGCTGCGAGTAGCTACATACAGCGAACGTGAATTCAGTCTTATCTCCACTTTTCGATTACAGATCCACATTTCACTTACTTTCGTATTGGGCAAGGGAGGGAATTCCAGGATGCAGGCAATTTTAGCACGGGTGTGTCGCTCGAACCACACCTTGGAGCCCCTTCCCCTGCCTAAATCTGTGCTATAGCTATGTTCTGCGCTGACGCGGAGGAGAGCACAGAACACAGCTATAGGATTGTTTGTTTTCCTTACTATCAGCGTGCTACCGTTTCTTTTTTCCGTGTCTGTGGCACTTTTTGCG
Organism: Heligmosomoides polygyrus polygyrus; assembly: GCA_947396885.1. Classification (NCBI taxonomy): domain Eukaryota; kingdom Metazoa; phylum Nematoda; class Chromadorea; order Rhabditida; family Heligmosomidae; genus Heligmosomoides; species Heligmosomoides polygyrus. The sequence goes on from OX377201.1 coordinate 110,032,539, forward strand.
AAGTGACCCCCCCCCCCAACTACCATGGCACCGAATATGCTTTTTAAAGGAGATTGGATGTTGTGTAGCTGCAACATATTTCTCTTGCTTCAGCACAGCATTTCTTTCCGATAAAAAAACCAAATGTGGAGTATCAATATCCCGTCTAACTAGTCGTCTACTCTTGAAAATGTCTGCTAATGTATCGTTTAACTTCATCACAGTCCCAGTTGCGGTGTTGTGGGGAAGGAGCGCTGTTTAACGTCGGTCGTGACACGGGCGTCGAGACTCGGCAAATGTGTCACAGACGTTATGCAACATGTGCTCGAATTTGTAAGGAGTGACACAGAGATCGAATAACGTGCTTCGGATCCAGAAGACGTGCCACAGATCAGACTTTACGCAGCATGCGTTGGACATTCAGAAGGCTTTTTAAAGGCTTCTTGCAATGAGCGTGTGCGTGCTTGGCTCTCACTTCGTTTCTCTGTCGGTATAGGGTTTTGGAGAGGGGGGGAGGGGGAGTAGGGAGAATGGTTACAGGAATTTGAAGAGTATTACTGCCGTCGGATAGTAAACGGCATGGACCGGTCGTCTATAACGATTGATTTTATTTATGTTTCTATAGATTAAGCACTTGGGATGGGGACTCTCATGATCTGTTTCTCACCATGTAGAGAATGGATACATCGGAGAATAAATCGCTACATACGACAGAGGATGTACAAGCTTCATAAGTGCTGTTTTGAAGATTCTGCCCTACGTTCGGTGGCCGTTAGACCTATCGTTGTTCGAAGAACTCTTTCCATTGAAGCATACAAAAGGTCGAGTCACAGGATATCGTCCAACTAGTCCGCCATAGTACTGCGTCAAACCCAAGCATTGGTTGAAGTCGAAGCATTTACTCTTCGAAGCATCTGTTAAGGTATCACTTAACTTCATCATAGGTCCTATAACGGCTCCATCAACGTAATTCTAGTCTACTCCACTGTTGAATGCCTGGCAAGCGAATTCTTTTATCGATTTGTTGCGAGATGGGAGGCGCATTGTTCGGAAATCTCTTTCTATTGATGAAAACGAAACGTCGAGTCGCAGGATACCGAACAAGGAGTCCGCACACAAAACTGAGCATACATAACCCCATCCCTAATTAATTGTGCTCTTCTTGGAGAAGTTTTTTTTGGATTTCTTCAAAAGTGGACTTCTTCGAAGATCAGTACTTTGATGCCTGGCATTTGCGCCTGTTACGTCTGCCAAGGGCACCCGAAGTATCTCTTGAGGGCAGCCAATGTAGGTGCGAAGCACCATAAAAGGTGCGAGGTGCGGAACAGGTCACGACATCTGGTGAACGCAGAGGACAGCAAGCAATTACTCCAATACATGGGACCAATATCTAAATGAGGGAACAATATGGCACTGGGTGCAAGTCTAGGGCGGAGGTCCACTTCATCGTAGCAACAAAAGAGTTTGTCCAAAAATTTGTAAAATAAGCACCTTGGTCGGATCCACATCTAAATTATAAATGAAGAAGCATATCTTGAATTGCTACATTCAGGGTAGTGTTCCTAGCTTACACTATGGATCCCCACTCTAGACGTTCACCTGACACTGCTGGTTAGAAAACTATCGTAGTTCCACTTAAAACCTGAAGGATTGAGGATAAATAATGTGGTAAGTTCATGAAAAATATCAGAGTTTGATAAAGTTAAAACGAACAAAGGGAGATAAATTCCAAACGGCAGCAAAAGCGAGTAGACCAACTTACATGCAGGTTTAAGTTTAATTTAGTTTTAGTTTGATCGCTCACCTCTTAACACCAACACGCTCACCTCTGAGTAACCCATTCGAATGCATTGTACCATCTTGCTTATCAAGAAGGGTCCTTATAGCCAGAAGCACAAGGAAACCTCCATGAAGTAGCAAGTGGCTACAAAGCGAACGATGAAAATGGGAGAGTCAGTATGAATATAGCACAGAATGATTTCCCATCGATCCCATCGATCATAGCAGCTGATGGGTGGTAGCAATCGCAGTAGGTGCGCGCCACAAACAGTTCCAGAATAGGCGGAGCGAAAGAGGCGGAGGCGTGGTCTCAATGGGTGGCGCCCTCGTCGGTGTGAAAACCGGGCTCCCCCCGTGTCAGGGCTACTTCCTCCCCACCCCCCCCCCCCCCCCCTCCCGCTTTCAATCGTTAGCTGTGCGGTAAACAGAAGTTGTGGTAAACACATGCGGCGGGCGTCGGCGGCCCGTCCACGGCTCACTCTCGCTCTCTCCTCCCATTTCTGTTCGTTCTTCTGTATAAAAGCGGCGAGAAAACACCGCTCTCCCCTTCTCTGTGTGTTTGTGCGTTTGTTGCCATCTGGCTGTCCGACTCAGTGGACTCCACCTCTTCTTTGTCCGCTTCAGTTGTTTCTTTGAGCAGCGGAACGGATTCTTTGAAGATACTACCTTGTTTCATTCCATAGCCGCCCAGGTTTCAAATAATAGAAAGATGGAGACCCTCCAGCAGTAACGTGTAGTGAGTAGAATCCTCTGAAATTGCTTTCAACCTGACTTGCTCTTTATTCCCTGGATACCAAAGGTTTCTGGGTAGCCGTGGAGGGTAACCCTTGTGGTTAAGAATAACCTTTCAAGGAACGCTGTCGACGAAACCCTGTGGTATGCGCCACGCTGCGACCAACTTCTGAAGGAAATGTGTGGCGAAGTATAAACACCCATTTTCCCAATGAACGGCACGATGTTATGGAATTTTTCGGAACGATTATATGGGTCCACTATTAGTCTGTACATTATCTGTTGGTTCGATTCCTTGTCCAGGCTAAGAAATCGAAGCTTTGGTAAATTTGTCTACGAAACGCTATGTTGAAGGGGTTTCTAAGCCATCATAGAACGAATTAGATGTAGTTCTAATCCGGCGAAGCTTCCCTCTTCGGAAGTGCCTCTCAGTCCTACTAGAGAGCTCTCCTCTATACGGTATCGATGGGCAACTAGTAAACTTCACTGTATATAAGCCTCAGATTCCCTCCCGCTGTTCTTGTCAGTGGAATGTGTCCACTTATCAGAGAAGCCGAAGAGTAAATGAATGACCAAAGATAAGCGGCATACGCGGCGCTATAAACCGCACACGAACCGAGACTGTTGTTGAAAAAATGAACGAGCACCAGCGAGAACGGATAACGGCCACTTTATTTTACTCGTCCGTGCGTCTGTCTCTGCTCTGATTCGGAGGTTTTCTGTGATTTTTCGCCAGTTCTTTTGGTCGATCTTGGCTCGCTTTCATCTTCAATCCACCAAACTTCTTTTCTTTTCTAAGATATTGCCACTAGAAGACCCAAAAGAATCAGGGGACTTTTGCGAAGTGCCTTCAGAAGCTGAGACATTCCGTAGATCGTTTACCTACATTTTTTATGCAACAATAGCTTTTCACCATGTACTTGTTGAGACGAAGCCCCATGTACGCATAAAGGATGCTTTCCCTCACTGGCGAAGACGCACGTAGACTGAATAACAAAGGAAACTCCAGGATGAGGCATAGGTGCGTTGGATCGATCACACACCGCGTTTCCTGTACGCATATGGGACAACATCCCGCTAAGTACAGAACACGCCCCTGTGCTTTCCAGGCAGAATGGTAGCGCATTACATCACCATCGCTGCTTGCTCGATCGATAACCATTCGCGACACCATAATTTAATACTAGATTCTGACAAAAAACGGTATCGATCGACTAAGAAATATCTATTGATTTATCCAAGGTGTCGCACGAATACGTTCGTTAAAATGTTAAGAGCACGAAAAAGGACCTTAGGTTTCTCGTTGTTAGGCAGTGGAAGAGGTTGCGGCGATTCCATGTGGATCAGTCGTTATTTGACCGCTTTTTATCCCAAAACAGCCTTCAACCAGGTACCAGGCTGTCCAATAATTCTTGTCCGAAAATTTCAACCATCCTTAATTTTTTTTCAACTTTATTGAAAAACAGGTCTAATCAACAATATAATCATCACAGTTATCCACAACAGTGGCCCATCGATTAGGCAGAACTCCGAAGGCTGCGACTCGAAGAAGTCCGCGATGTCGGATTTGAGGCTGTCGTAGTTGGTGAATTTTCTTCCGGCCAAATGCTGCTTCAGCGGGCAGAACAAGTGGTAGTCGGAAGGGGCGAGGTCTGGGGAATACGGCGGATGGGCAACCGTCTCCCAGCCGAGCGTCGCCAACTTCTGATGGGTCTCCTTCGGAGGAGGAACTGGCAGACGGCCACGCAGCTCTGCATGTTGGCGTCCGTCAGACGGTGGGGGATCCAACGGGCCAGAACTTTGTGGTAGCCGAGTAAGTTGAGTCGATTGTGGATCGTGGACTTGCTGCAGCCGAGCGTCGTCGCCAGTTCACGGGTGGTGGCTTCCAGCTCATCCTTGATACAGCGACGGACTTCGTCATCATCCACCGTAGAAGGCCTCCGCTGTGCTCCTTGGCCCCGAGGCTCGTGTCGCCGCTCTCGAAACGATTGAACCAGCGCCTGACTGTGCGTTGGGACACTGCATCCTATCTGCACGCTCTGCAGATGTTGGCGACCGCGGTGCCCAGCAGCCACTCGTAGTACACGAACGTACGCATTCGACCTTGGTCCATTTTAGCTTGTACTGGTAGCTAGACGCAACGAGTGCGCCTTATATACCCCTAGCGTGGAACTCTGGAGAACCTTCTAGAAGGTTTTCACACTTGCCTGATATTATATCACTTCTAAGGAGAGTTATAGAATTTCGAAAATTTTCGGACAGGAATTATTGCACAGCCTGGTACTAGCGGGCATGACGCCTGTACACGTACAAAGAAGCCTTTGCTCGATTTCTATGCTGTCCCTGACATGGAAGGAGAAAGAGCTCAGGGAAGGGAACTCCAGGATGTTGCCAGTTTTGACTCAGGTACGTTAGATTGGCAACATCCCGGAGCCGCTGTGTACAGATCACATCTCGTGCACTTTCCGGGCAGGATGCTAGTCCAGATGTTCGGTTGAGCACGCCAATTTTGAGATTCTGAGACAGAATGTTACTGCTTGGGCAACCACTCGATCTATTGGCCTCCCGTAGTGGATAGTATTGACCGACTAGTAAGTAAGTATCGATTGATTTTTCTACAGTATCGCACGAATCCTTTCTTTGGTATTTTATAAATGCTAGCGAGAACGTTATGTTCTTTGGTCTTAGGCAGTGGAAGAAATTGCGGTGTTCCATGCAGATCAATCAGCGCTTACCTAACTTTTTATTCAGCAAAAGCGTTGATCCTATTCGGTACTTGTTGAAATGTTGCCCCGCAATTATTTAGTTGGTTCATCCTGATGCGAAGGAAAACTTGAACTGAGCATGTGACATAGGTACGTTAGATTGGCCACATTCCGGATCAACACGGGCAATATCCCGCTTAGTACAGGACACGCCCACTTTGCTTTCCGGGCAGGATGTTGGCTCACTATACCACCCCGCTGATTGGTCGAATTCAACCTGCACAATCCTTGACATCCTGATAGAGAAAGCTTCCGCCGTAGCAACCCCCGAATATGATGGTCGTCTGATGTAAATAGTATCGATCAATTAACCAATATCGATTGGATACTGACGGGATTTGGACCAATCCGTTCCTTGATATTTATAAGCACAGACAAGAACCCAGGATTTCCCTGTGTTAGACAGCAAAGGAGCGATTACATGTAGATCATCCGTCGCTGGCCTGTTTTTTTTATCCTAAAATAGCCTTACACAGGTACTTGTTGGGATGATGCCCTACATGCGTACTTCGCGGTGTTGTTGTACATTCCTCCTGATGCGAAGGACAGCTCAAACTCAAAATGCGGCCAATTTTGGCAACGATGCATTAGACTGGCCACATCCCGGAGCTCCTTGCACGCGCTCCCGCCATGTACAGGTCACACCCTCTGTACTTTCCGGGCAGGATGCTGGTCTATTACAGCATGACCGCTCGAACATATAGACCACGACATCTCGACATCCTCAGAGAGCAGGCTACCACCGCAGCAACCAATAGGTTATGACGGCTGCCTGACGGCAAGAGTATCGATCAACTAAAAATATCGATTGATTTTAATCGATTCGTTGATATTTTATAAGCGCAGACAAGAGCTTCAGGAATCCTCGCTGTCAGGATGCATAAGAGATTGCTGTGATTCCAGTCAGCGTTGCCTGCTTCTTTTTTTATCATAAAACACCCCTGAATCAGGTACTTGTTGGGATGATGCCCAGTACACGCACCAAGGAGTCTTTTGTTGAGTTCTACACTTTACCTGACGCAGGTAACAGCACAAACTGAGCATGGGAACAAACTCTAGGGGCCGGATTCATCAAGCAGTGGATATAGGTAAGGATATCGTAAGGGAATCATACCCACTACCCGCAGTGAGTAGCGGGTACGATGCGTATTCATGAAAGGAAACAAGGGTAAGGTAGAACTACCTTCTCGCGAGAACAGCTGATCTCACTTGAGCGCCATTTTGTCAGTAGGGTGCGCAATCCACGTGGGTATGCGGATATACCCATGACGATCGTCGAGTATTCTCTACCCACTGATATACCCACGATGTGTCGGGTAAGGTTCATCTTGAATGCCTCATCGAGGGTACGTCTACCGCACATCCGCGGGTATATGCGTTGATGAATCCGGCCCCAGGATGTGGGCATATGTCCGTTAGATGAGCTACATCCCGGATTTCCTTCTACACAAATGGGGCAACATTCCATTAAGTACCGAAGGAAGACTAACACGAACATCACTGATAGGCGCGCGGATCTTCAGAGATCGCGGGCGATCTTCGCTCAGCCGGTTCGTCGTCCTTGATTTCTGATTTCTGATTCTTGGAGAATAAAGCACGTGGCGAGTGGCCTATATATGCTCTCGACGACTCCTCCCTGAGACTCCTGAAGCGGATGCGTGGCGCTAGTTCAGCGCGCCGACGACCTTTCCGACGGCTACTCGATAGGTCTGCTCTTTGATCACTGATAACGAGACCTCCTGGACAGCGACGGCGATACGGCACGAGCACTTCGCCCAGCCTCTCCCTCTGGAGAACGGGCTCAATTGTGGCTCGTTTAGCCTGGTACTTAGGCCTTCTGACAGCTACGACCCATCACCCAAGTCTGAAGACGATCTGTGACCGCTCCAGACGGCCAACTGGTCATAGAGGCGACCTGTTTCGCGCCCTTTCCGTGGAGGGTCTTCGGCCACCCCCGTTCACTGTTCGCTGGCCGTTCGGCTTGAATTTTCCGTGTTCTTCTCCATTTTTCTACCGTAATCCGCTTCAAGAAGCATTGTCAGCTCCTGATACTTCGTCTGAAGTGTGTAAGATCCCACTAGTGGCGGAATTTTTTCTAAGAAATCCTCATCGATCTCCTTATCCTGAAGATTGTTCTCGAACTCCAAATGACCGATTCCGTTTCATTTCTGAAGTGCTTCTTAGCCGCTTCCGCCACCACTCAGTGTCGATGTCAGATTTCAGTGATGGCTAACCTTCGCACACAGTTCGCCACTGACAAGACCACCGTGGATCGTTTCTTTCGACTCGATCAGAAGGGCAAGGTCCAGGCCAAGTATATCTGGATCGATGGCACCGGCGAGAATCTCCGCTCGAAAACCCGAACGCTGGACTTCGAACCGGCCACTCCAGAACGTGAGCGATTTTCTGGGCTTTTTCTGGGTCGGACGTCATTCTAGGGCGTCGTTGATTTCTAATCCTATGGTTAGTAGCTCAGGTAGACTTTTTCCATAAATTCCGAAGCCTTCTGAAGCTTCTGAAGAGGGGTTCGATTCTAAGTGGGGAGGTACCTTGGGAGGGGCAGGGTGCAGCCGCGGCGCGTCGTCTGGAATGACGTTGGGTAAGATTGCGCTTTCTGAAGTTTACTCCCTTCCTTGTCAGCGAAAGATCACAGAACCCTAGCATAGAGGTTTAGTTTTAAAGTCGCACCCAATTCTGCTCCAGTGGCCAATGTGACTTTCGCACGACGTCTTTCCACGCGACAGGGCGTTCGTTTATACCTCGCTGCACCGGCGCCCTGCTCCTCCCCCAAAACGTTCCCTCTGAGAACCGTGGATTCCTTGTGGTTTCCAGAGTAGGAAGCTGATGAAGGGCAGAAGATGTCTTCAGAAGATCGCCCATCACATAGTGTTCATGATCTTCTCCAAGAGCTGCAGAATCTCATGCTTTAGCTGCTTTTGCCTGTAAAGACCAGCAGCTTCTAACATCCCGAATGTCGAGACACTAACGGTAGGGAGACGTGCGGCAGTACTGTAGACTCCTTTACTTATCACCACTGTCAGCCGTCTTTGCTATCAAGATTGTTCTTCACTGATGCAACCCATAGTGACGAAACGGCCATTATTTTCGCGTCGAGTAGGGTGCTCTCAGCCAGAATCGATTTATGGTTAGAGTGATCATGGCAGCCGATGAGCCGATCGCCAGATTTGACTGGTTGAGGTGAAAATGCGATCGATAAACGGCTTAGTTAACAAGTAGACAGCATCGATTGATCCATCTGTGTCGATCGATATCTTCGATTCCGAGCAGAATGCCTATTCAAAGGCGAGGGGACGCATCCACAGCAAGTAGCCCGTCGACTGGTCAATCAATACCGATCGATACACTACATATATTCAGAGTTGACCTTTTGCGCGGAGGTGGTAGGTGCAGCCAGCAGAGCGACATTATCGATTGCCAATCAATCAATCAATACCGATCGATACACTGAACATATCCGGAATTGACTTCTTAGGGGTCGTTTATACTTCGACGCCGAGAGAAGCGACGCCACGTATTGTGGTCACATTGATCGGGCAACGCGATCAACCAATTTTGCCATTATATATGTCGTCGCGTCGCTCGCCGTCAGAAGTATAAACGGGGCCTACGCGAAGGTGATAGGTGCAAGCGATAGAGCGACATTATCGTATGCCCAATCAATCAATCAATGCCGATCGATTTCCTCCGACTGCTCTACTCGAAGCCCGTTGTGGGAACAGTCCTCAGCAAATGAGTGAATGATGAATCTTGTACTGCCCCACGACTGATGTCAAATTAACTCTGCTTTTTCAACTTGCGATGGGAGACTTTAAAAATGGCCATTATTTTTGCGCCAGCCAATCACAGATGTTGAGCAGATCTTGAATTCTGATGTTGAAGGGAACACAAAACTCAGTAAAAGCTACTCTTACAAGGGGCGCAATGCCGAATAGTACCGAGAAGCTATGTGTAGAAGCTGAAAGAATGACATGGAGCAGCTTAGGACTGCTTCAGATGCATTCCTTGACTTTGACCTATACATCTTTAACACTGGGCGAACGTTTCGGGTTAAAAAGTGTTCGGTGCATGATCGGAGCATGGCTTATGCTGCAAAGAGTTCTATCTGGTCCACATGGAAGGAGATAAATTAGGAGTTTGTCTTCAGAAGTTCGTTTTTACGTCTTCAATGGCTCCTGATTACCTAGCTCTCCCACGGTCTTCTGTTGCTGTTTTTTTTATCAAAAGTCAGCAAAAGCACAGGAAACAACCACATTGTGAGGGAAAACTCGGCGAACAGATCTTTGGTCCTTCGGCCGGCGACGTCTAAGCGCTTTTTTCGCCGCTTGTTCGCTCTCCGAGCGGCTATCGGGCGATTTTTCGGTGCTCTCTGACATGTGGGAAGCACGGGGGTCCGTAGAGGTGCGAAGGTCAACTTCTCCATTGCAGAGCTTCCGATATGGAACTTCGACGGCTCGTCTACCGGCCAAGCCGAAGGGGCCGACTCGGACGTGTATCTGAAGCCGGTGGCCATCTTCCCGGACCCGTTCCGACTCGGCGCCAACAAACTCGTCCTCTGCGAGACGCTCGACAACAAGAAGAAGCCTACAGGTGAGCGATGCTTGGAGACTGTCGCCTTTGGACGAGTGCATGGCGCAATCTCAGCCGTTGGTTTCTATAAACACTGACATTTCTCCTACTTCCGCTTCGAGCTTTGCCTTTGAAGGACTGGTTTCTGCCTGATTTCTGCAGGTTGCGATGGCCATTCCCATTAGGAATTGTTTTCGCGATGTGTGTGAACGTTCACCAAAGAAACCTGTTCGATTGCGGTCAGCTGATTGTTTTCGATGATTCGCTGACGCGAAGTGATCTTGCATCGCCGCGTCGTTCTATCTAAACAACGTGGGAAACCATGGTCTTCTGAACTCAACAGTGGAAGGGGTCGAGAGGAAGAATTGATCTACACCGCATCGCAGCGTCCTCTGACGGAGGAAGTGCTTTCTTCCCCCTAGTCTCCGCCCCTGCCCCCACTTGGGACCTGTTCATAGTTGGCGATGGAACCGACGGGAACGATTCAGTCGCCCGTGCAAAATATACGAATCGATCGATTATTGGCAAAAATCGATATGCATTCTTTGCCCAGGCGACCAGTCGCCTTTCCTCCCGTCGCGGGCTATGAACAGGGCTATGCTATCCAGAAAGTGGCTTGTTCAGAAAATCTCGGAACCTTGGACGCTACTGCTCTAGGGGTTGAGACACCACTCCGAAGAATGTGTGCATAGTTGCGTGAATTTCCAGGGCCCTCCCAGGGCAAACCCCTACATAGTGCTGATTGCTCTTTTACGACCCCGCAAATTTTGCGCTTTGACCTAGCACGAAGAGCAACGACCCGTTCGCTAATCGGCTTCTCACTGTTTGTCCTTCTAATCGCGCCGACAGTGGAGCGAACGACCTTGGTCACCGAGAAAAAAAAACGCCGTCTATTTATGGCATCTGTAGGGGAAAAGGCTCAGTCGGACGTGCAAGGTCAAGGTTGATTCGTTTTCGTCGACATGTCGTTGTCTACCGCAGCAGATTTCTTGTATAGGACGGCTATTATTGAATTCTTGCAGCCGCGGGGAGAAGGGTGGAGTTCATAACTGGGTAGAAATTCGTGCAATTTTTTAATAAATTTGGGTCCTTGACATTAGAAATTATTCGCATGGCCGATGACCTACGAACTCTGATTAGCTTCGACTCTCCACCTAGGTCATCTTAGCCTTTGCAATCTTCAGAAGCGGCTAGTTTCTTTAAATTGTCTGTCGAACGCATGGCGCACACCAGAAGTATCAATTGGTAACGACATTTGCTCTTTTTAGCGATAGATTCATCGCAGGTTGGTTTTCCTGGCAAGTTCACATGCAAGTCGAATACGTCTTGACGAACCTGCGCAACACCGCACAGTAGCTGAATGCACGGCGCACACCAGGAGTATCGATTGGTATCGGCATTTGCTCTTTAGGCGCTGTATTCACTGCCGATTAGTCTTCTTAATGAACCCTTGTGCAGGTCAGATACACCTTCACACGCCCTCACAATACCTCATCGATACTGAATGCAGGGCGCAAACCAGAAGTATTGATTGACGTCACCATTTATTCTTCGAGTGGTAAATTTAACGCAGATTTACTGACTAGGTCCTTGTGATAGTCCATTACGCCTTTACACACCTCCACAACACCATGAAAGTCGAATGCATGGCGCACGCCAGTAGTATTCATTGAAGTCGATCTTTATTCAGTTGGTTGACTTCATTTTCGCTTTGTTTTCCTCATTGTGCTTCATGGAGGTCAGGTGCACCCTTACACACGCCCCACAGTTCCGTATAGATGCCGAATGCATGGCGTACGCCAGAAGTATTGATTGGCATCGGCTTTTGTTATTTACGAGCTGGATCGATGTGAACTGCTGATTCACTGTCAGCTGTTGACCTCTCCTTGAGCAACTGTGCAAGTTGAGTTCAATTCATATGCCTTGACAACCTGTCTTAGGGGTTGAATGCACGGCGTATCCCAGAACTATTGATCAACTCATGTCTTTATTCCTTCTTGCTATCGCAATCGAGGCATGCGCTCCATCGACCATAGTTCGCAAAAGAACTCGCCTGATTGTCACAAAGCTATCTCTTTTCTTGATCAATCGATCGATCTTGAATGAGCTATGCACTTGCCTTCTGGTCAAAATGCTTTGCATGATTGATTCTTCAAAAGCGTCGACCTCAACTGCGAAACCCCCAGAAAGGCATAATTGTACGCTTTTTCAGCGACAAATAACCGTCATCGATGTCTGGAAATCATGGAGAAGGCCAAGGATCAGCATCCGTGGTTCGGTATGGAGCAGGAGTACACCTTGTTGGATGTCGATGGACACCCGTTTGGATGGCCGAAGAACGGCTTTCCAGGACCACAGGGTGAGTTCAGGACGTGGTTTACTGTACATTTCCATGCAGAAGCTTTGACATTTTCCTAATAAGGAGGGGCATCTTGAATAAGTTCAGTGCCCAGCGGAGATTTTTCTACAGTTTCACCCAAATTAACGCCGCAGCCGAATTGAGAACGCATTCGAGCTCCCACTAACCATTATCGATCTGTTTATAGCCCGCTACCGGAGTGCGGGCAAAGCATGCATATCGATTTATGTGGCGCGATAACGCGGCACTAATCGATTCGCGTGGCTTGCTCGGGCGCATCTTTAAGTGCGATCAGGCCCTGGAGGACGGTCAGGATGTACGAAATAGGCCACGCCTCTCGCAGGGGGGATTCGGCGGAGTGGCGTTCTATCCCCCGCCCTTTAAACAGAGGCGTGGCAAATGTCTGCGTCTCCACTATCTCGTAAGGCAGCCACTAGACTCTCGAGCAAGCCCAGGGGGTTGGGGGTGGGCGGGCCAGGGGGGGGGGCGAGGGGATAGAACGCTCGACCCCCGGGGGATTCGATCTTCTCCTCGCCCCCCTGGCTTACCCACCCCAACCCCTAGGCTTCCTTGAGAGTCTAGTGGCTGCCTTAGCCCTAGTTTACACTTGCGCCGCCATGCGGCGCGGCATCACGACCGCCATAGATATCGATTTTTCGCGCCGCCCGGTCAATATCTATCTCGACCATCGTGCCGCGCCGTGCAGTGGCGTAAGTATAAACTAGGGCTTACGAAACTTTAGAGACGCAAAACAAATTCTCCCAGCCCCTCGGTACGCTAGGATAGAAACTCGACTCCGCCCCCTCGCCAACTCGGTCGTATATCCTGCTCCGCCGCCTCAGGCCCTAGTCATAAGTCCTTTATATCCTTCAGAGATTCGCTTCAGGACCGTACTACTGCGGCGTCGGAGCGAACAAGGTGTACGGTCGTGACATCGTCGAGGCGCACTACCGAGCCTGTATGTACGCCGGAATCAACATCTCCGGCACGAACGCCGAAGTGATGCCGGGACAGGTGAGTGGCGCAGACAGGTCTCCTGGAGACCCTCCTCTCGTCTCTCAGCTGAGGCATCTGAATTCAGTGGGAATTCCAAGTGGGTCCGGTCGAAGGCGTGGCGATGGGCGATCAACTGTGGATGGCTCGATTCCTTCTGCATCGTGTCGCCGAAGACTTCGGTGTCGTCGCCTCGCTCGATCCCAAGCCTATCAAGGGTGAGTATGTCTTCAGAATCGACTTTGGAAAGAATTCATCGCATTCCTAGTCAGGATGAGAAATTCGTATCTGTGCATTATTGCGTACGAAATTCTGTTTTGTCATCAATCTGACGCCGTTTTGCACACACTGTTATGGACATGCTTATAGTCTGCGATAGCAGCGATTGATCGCCCTTGCAAAACATGCCAATCGATTAAGGCCGGGTCAAAGGACCGTAAAAATCGATAGGTATGATTTGCTCACGCATCTTCGTTGTCGCAGTTGCGCACTACTAATGGGCTCCAAATCCTAGTTTATAGTTGTGCTGCTGAAAGGACCATAGTTGGAATAGATATCGATCGGAAAATCGATATCTGTCGCGATCGTGGTACCGCGCCCCGTGCCGGCGAACGTATAAGCTAGGGCTTAAGGCCTGTTCATGCTCCGTGACAGGAGCGACGTGGTTGACAAGGCAGAGCATGCGTATCGATTGTTTCTGGGTGATAGCTTCCAGTAATCGATACGTATGCTTTGCTCTGTCGTTCTCATTGAGGAGCATGAACAGGCCCTTTGGCACTCGCGTCTAAAGCGACATGGTAGTGACGAGTTTCTGGGGCGGGTTGGACGAGTTTTCGCACAGTATGCAGGCGATCGTTGCGGGACCCAAGTACTCCAATCAATCATCAAGAAACCAGCGAGCGGGCGTAAGCTTCTGTACTCAGCAGGAATCTGTGGAAGTTGAATTGAAAAGGAGACGAATGCTAGGAATGAGCAGTAACTACAATCATGGAGCTGGAAGGGATAGAAAACCCTCAATTCCCTAAAAATGTTTGCAAACGTTTGCACTGTTGGGATGGGCATGAGCTTCTGTTTTCTCTTCCACTAGAGAATTGACTATGGCTCACATGTTATATTTGTTTTGAAGAATGCTATGGTAGTTGTGGGGGGGGGGGTCACCTTATAAAAAGTGTCACTAACACGAACAAAAAGAAATGATGGCAAACCTATACTGAGGAAAACAAACAAACAATGCTATAGCTATGTTATATGCTCTTGATTTAAGCAGGGGAAGGGACTCCAGGATGTGGCTGGAGTGACGCACCCGTGTTAAAATGCCTACATCTTGGGGCTCCTTCCCTTGCCCAATACGGAAACAGACAAAATACGGACCTGTAATCGAAAATAAGAGATAAGACTGCATTCACATGGGCTGTATGTAGCTACTCCACTCCCGCACCCCACGGTATGCTGTGGTGACCACTCCCCTAACTACCATAGCGCCACTCCCGCACCCTACGGTATGCTATGGTGACCCTTCCCCTAACTACCAGATACCAATAGTTCTCTATTTTAAAGCAGAAATCTCGATTGCCTGAGGCTGCCCCACAACTTGGTCCCAATCTTACAAGAGCAGCTGAAAATTAAGTAGCCTACTCCAAATAACAGTGGATTTGGTCTTTTGCGCTCCGAAGCAACGTTTGAAACCTTCTGCGGCTAACGCTTTCCTTCTGCGCTGGCATCACCCACAACGTTGTAGCTGCAAGGAGCACTGCAGTAAAATCTTCTTCGGATTGGAATAAAACATGCTACAATCGTTTACTGATGAAGGTTTTTTCGTTTCCGTCTGCAAGTCCAAAAACAACAAAGGAACATAAACAAAGGAACTTAAGAACGTCGGAAAATGGTTTTAGCAGAAGTGTCCTACCGCTTTTAATCCGTACTTAAGACTATTGTCCTTCTCTTGGTGGAGCCTAAGGACCATAGGTACACTTGGTGTTACCTCCCGAGATGGAAGGTCTTATATGTGTGTAAACCTTGTATTGTGTTCCCACCCTTGATCGAGTCACGGAACAGTTCAGCTCGACGAGGCCTCGGTTGGCTGCGACCGCGTGGCAGCCGCCAGTCTGTCACGCGACGATCGCCTGCATACTTTGCGAAAACTCGTCCAACCCGCCCCGGAAAACTCGTCACTACCATGTCGCTTTAGACGCGAGTCCCTTTGGCGCCGTTTATCGATTGATCTGGCGACGTGCTCAATCGATCAATTCAGCCACTATGCATCTGCCGCATCTTCAGCCGCCATGCAGTGCGATGTCGTGAGAGCTACTAATATCGATCGCTTGAGCCGCCTAATCGATACTGATAGTGTTCACAAAGCCGTGCCTCGCCTAGTCGACAAAGCCCTAGTTTATACTTGCGCTGTTACGTGGCGCGGCATTGCGATCGCCATAGGTATCGATTTTTCGCACCTCTTGATCGATACCTATTTCAGCTATGGTGCCACTCCGCGCTACGTCGTAACTATGAATTAGGGTTAACTGGCCGTCCTTCCCTTCAACTAGTGAAGTGGTCAGAATTCTATTTTTTCGAGGAAATGCCGATTTATACTTTATAGAGCTGCTGGATTGTGCACTATCGTTGTTGGGTGTACATTGTAGGATTTTGTGTTCAGTCGGAAGCCACTTTCAGAAACTTTCAGAAACGGTACCAGTACAATCCGGGTAGTAGCGTAGTGGAAACGCTCCGGGGCAGTTGACCCAGTCGGTATTGCGGCGCGTCCCTCGCTGCAGGACTATGTACGGAGCTTGAGCAAGTCAGCTTGGCTATTTATGCTGAATAAAGTCATGACTTCGTTATGAATCAAGCCTTGAATGTGCAGCTTTTTAAGCATCAAACACGGGGGACCATATAAAACGCTCTCACGCGTCGGCTATATCGATTGTCGCGTCCTGACAGACAGCAAAAGCTGAGATGAAATCCCAGAAAAATTGCTGATGATGAAACTTTTAGGAGACTGGAACGGTGCCGGCTGCCACACGAACTTCTCGACAGCGTCGATGCGTAAACCGGGAGGCATCAAGTGAGTTCTGGAGCGGTCGTGATCCGCCGTAAGGACAGCTAGCTTTCAGTGACATCATTACGGCCATCAACAAGCTGTCGCTCGTGCATCCGCAGCACATCGCCTACTACGATCCTCATGGTGGAAAGGTTGGCGATTGATTTCGGTCTGCCAGACTTGCTGGTTGCGCATGCCTTCCAAAGGTGATTATCTTCGATTTAGGACAATGAGCGCCGTCTGACGGGTCTTCACGAGACGGCAAAGATCGACCAGTTCTCATACGGTGTCGCCTCGAGAGCATGCTCGGTTCGTATCCCACGCCAGACGGATGACGAAGGCTATGTAAGGATCCTTATTTTTTGGCGCCAATCTTGAGCTAAAGCCTAGTTTATACCTGTTCCAGCGCGCGCGACGACACCGAAATCGATATTGATTTTTTTGCGCTGCCGTGCTACCCAGCGTTGCACCTATGGTTCAGTGCTGCGAAACACTTCATTTGACGGAATTAAAAGATATTGTATTATTGTATTGCCAGCACGGAACAACGTGATAACCGGGCGTGTAGGCGTTAACCGGGCTTTCTTTCTTCTACGCGGCTAACTGCAGTGCGGTGTAGTTTTCCCGTCTACGGGATGAAAATACCCTTAAGGCCCCGTTTATACTTCCATCGCCAGGCGACGGGATTCGAACTGAGCGTTCTGAGCGACATATTTCTGAGGACGTAGTCGTCGCCTCACAATCTCGGACGAGTTATCTGCTTGAACCTAATATACGCCAAAGCCGTGGATTGACGCATATCAGGTGACTGAAAGATCCGGAAGCAGTCGAAACGTCACGTACACCGTCTTCAACAGGAAATGGTAATTAAGAAGAAAGCCGAGTGCTTTTTCGTATCAGAAGGTTCATCAAGGTCGATATCACTCCTTGAAAGGGCGATAAATGTATAGTAAATGCACCGTACTTCTTTATTGTACGTATAGTGAGGAATACGGTTTGAAGACGTACCTTAGTAGGGCCTTGTTCATACTTCGAGACGCTCCAATCGCCGGCGCGAAGTATGAACAGGCGACAAGCGCAACAAGAGCCACAGCGCCAGAGCTCGAGTATGAACAGATTTCGGTGGCGATCGCTCGGTTTTAATCGATTTGCAAGTTTTGCACGGACGATGAGTCGCTCTCGTCGCGAAGTATGAACAGGCCCTAAGGACTGTGCTATAGCCACATGAGCTTACGCGCCAACAAGGATGTAATTGTACTCACTGCATAGGGTACGAGCTCCCAAAAGACGTTCCTAGGCCCTGTTCATACTTAGAGCGACAAGAGCGGCTGGAGCGACGGGCGTAGTGTGGTGTACGTAAGTAATTACGTACTCGACACTCCGTAAGCGACGAATGTAGTGTGGAGTACGTAATTACAATCACATTACAAATTTACGTACACCACACTACGTCCAACGCCCCAGTCGCTCTTGTTGCTCGAAGTAGAAGTGAACAGTGTGTAAGAACGTCTTTTGGGAGCCCGTACCCTATGCAGTGAGTACAACTGCATTTTTGTTGGAGCGTAAACTCATGTGGCTATAGCACAGCCTTTAGGGGCTGTTCATACTTCGCGACGAGATCGACTCATTGTACGTGCAAAACATTCAAATCGATTGAAAACGAGCGATCGCCGTCGAAATCTGTTCATACTCGAGCGCTGGCGCGCTCGCGGATACACTTACAACCGGAAAAAAACCTGTGTGAGTTGTCCGGTGCGCCACGCCCACCAGCGCGCAATTCAAACCTGGATTTTGCTGGCCATGGAGCGCGTTTACCACAGGCTCTATACGTTGAAGTCAGGATGAGGACATTAACGACGCTTTATGGGATTATCTGCGCATCAGAAAGAAGATAGACGAATAGCAACATACCCGATCTTCTCCTTTTCCAGAGGATCGGTCGGATTGTTCTATTTTTCAGCCGCCTCGTTCTTTTTCAACCAAAGCTGTTGAAAAATGGAATGGTCCTTGGAATAGCAATTCATTCGATGTCTCTTGACTTTTCAGTGCTACGAAGAAGGCGGAAGACATCCAGTCGAATAATAACCACATAACAATTTTGATTCTACATCATGATAGAAACCATTATTGTTGATGCCGCTCGATAGCATCCCAAGATCCAAGGTAGCTGAGCGTGGAACTATCTGGGTTGGATAAAACACTAACTTTCCATAGGCTAGCTACTGCAAGCAATTGTGTAGGCCAAACACATTCATAAATACGTGACATCCTAACCCTTCTATGTTTAATGGCTTCGGCTGTTTCTGACTCTTACTATCATAAAGATCCTCTACATAGACCACCCTTCACCACGTCCAAGCCTAAGATTCAGTCATTTCTTTGTTCATTATCCGGCCCAAGAATCAGCGGATAACAAACAACAAGACGGATAGACCAAAACCTCTGAAAACTGGATAACTGATAGCGGATAACGGTCAATCCACTCATCCCTGGTTAGAGCCCAGACTATGTGTAAGCTCTGTGGTTCCTAATTTAGTATGCTGCTATTCCTTATTCTGCTGCTGTTTTATATCGTCTACTGATCCTTCTAAGCGTCACTCACTGTATTCCACAATGTCTGCTGACTACGTTTATGGTATAAGCCTGCCCTCCGATCTTGGTCCTCCTCCTGCTGTTTCATCGTTATCCCTCGTGCCATTCCTCCTTACCGGCACCAGCCGCGGCGATTAATTAGCCCATGAACAAGCAACTGCGTGGTCCCGCAACGATTTCCCTGAACTTCACTTGCACGGGTTTTTTTCCGGTTGTAAGTGTATCAAACACTCGCTGGCGCTGTGGCTCTTGTCGCGCTTGTCGCCTGTTCATACTTCGCGCCGGCGATTGGAGCGACAGAAACGTCTGGAGCGACGGACGGAGTGTCTTGTACGTAATTAATTACGTACACCGCCCCAGTTGCTCCTGTTGCTCTCGTCGCTGCTGTGGCCTGGTCATATTTTTGCCGTCGCGAAGTATGAACAAGGTCTTACCTGTGGATATCTCTTCTGCATACATGCCAAGGCGTCCTTCTAAAAGCTTTGCAACTGAAGCTATGCGGGCTTCGTGGGATGTTATCGGCCGTTTATACTTCGGCGTCGAGCGACGCAATTGATTACTCCGGCCAATATTCACGCCATCTCGTCGCTCGGCGTCGAAGTATAAATGGGCCACAGAGCTGCGACTTCAGGAGACGGATGGCTACTGTTACCAGCGACAACGAACCGGCCAACGTCGGCGGGGACGCGAAAATAGTGATTTTAGGCCATGTGCTGTGCGTTCATAGCGCAGTGCGCCGAGATCGAGAGACGCCGCGCGCGCGTGTCGGGACCCGCAGTCGCGCGAGGATGCCGCGTCCTTTGAAAGAGTCGCCCCGCTTCGTTGCCCAGACCTCTTACTCGCATTCTGCTTCAGGGCTACTTCGAAGATCGCCGGCCGTCGTCGAACTGCGATCCGTACAACGTGATCGGCGCGCTGGTGCGCACCGTCTGTCTGGACGGAGACGATCGGAAGCTGTCGATGATGTACGTGCCGACGAGCTGCACCAACCACTGATCAGCCAACACCTCACGCATTCAGCATTCCGCTTCTCTTCGTTCTGGAGTCTTCTCACCCTGCTGTTGCTCCTCCGAATTGAATGACGCACCAACTGTCAGTGTTTCATCCATTCTCCTGCTCACTTTTCATCGTTTTATCGACGTTTTCCGTCTATCGAACTGTGTGCCTTTAAATTCCTCCTGTACAGAGTTTTATAAGTATTAACGATAAATATTATTAATATATTCTATAAGGAGAAGCCAATGATTTCCTCTGTAAACGATTACGCTATTGGTTTCACTGATACGAGCGACCTACACAGACATGGCGCTCTTACTGGGATGCCACGTCTTCAAACCGCTACCGTATGAACAATCGTTTTGGGACCTCCATGTCTTAGGATCAGTGTAGAACGTGGTACTTCTTCTCCAACAGAGATGGGTCGACCTTGACGCTGAGCTGCAAGTCTCCATGTTAAGCTCGAAGAACGTGCTGATGTGTCTAAAAGTATCCAAATTGACGTAAAATCAAACCGAGCAGCGTCAGTGACGACAACGAATGCTTACCGAACAGGGCATGCGTATCGATTAATGTGCCGAGCAGTTGGTCACAAAAAATCGATATCTATGCCTTGCTCGAGCGGATCAGACGCTCCCGCCGCGCGCGGCCGACGCGAACTATGAACGCGCGCTTTTGTTAAAGCTGATGAGCTTCTTGACGTCCAACCGTCGTCGGCGAAAGCTTTCCGTTTCAGTTGCCCTTCCTCGAAAAGCACAGCTGTAAGGGTTTCAATGGAGCACTGTGGTTTGTGGTGCGCTGTGGTTTATTCCTGTTTGAGAAGTAATGCGTTAGCCGTAGTTTATACCTGCTCCGCCACGCGGCGCGGCACCACGACCGTCATAGATATCGATTTTTCGCGCCGCCCGGTCGATATGTATCTCGACCATCGTGCCGCGCCGCGCAGCGGCGCAAGTATAAACAAGGGCTAATATCTTCCTTCGGGCCTTCACGAAGGAATCCGACCAACGCGTTGGTGGGCGTCCGGTGTTCTCTTCATCCCGCGGAATCCTGTCGATGACGGCTGTTATCCAGCGGGTGTCTGCGAAGCGCATTACGTGGCTGGCCCACCTAATTTTCGAGACTTAGACTATGCGACCGCGTCTCTGATCTTCGAACGTCGACGAAGCTCGTCGGCTGAACTCCGGAAACATCTTAATTGCGTGAATAGTGTCACTCCGAGCATCGTCCTCTCGATTCCACGCTGCGCGACGCTGATCGCGTGTCCAGGATGGTAGGCTTTGGTAGGGTCCAGGTCTCTGAGGCGCGTGTTTTAGGCCCCGTTTATACTTCGACGCGATCGATCAATTTGGTCACTTTACATGCCGTCTCGTCGCTCGGCGTCGGAAGTATAAACCGGGCCTTAGGGCAGGAAGAATGGTAGAGTCGAGTAGGTGAGCGCACGGAGTCAGACGTTCTTCGTCTTCTTCGCGACTGCTGACGTTTTCGAGGGTGGCGCTGAAGAGCTTCGGGGTGTGTTCATAAAGCGAGATATTCAGACACCTCAGTAGGAATAGCTCAGAAACGTTGGAGGTTCTCTTATCTCCATCATCTCCGCTTAGTGCAAGGGTCAGCCAGACACACACCCCTAATGGAGATTAAATCTTTGGGACCAAACAGCCGTCGACTCGGACACTTCTTCTCCATAACTCGGCGCTTCTCTTCCTCCCTTGTAATTGAGCTTTCTAAGGGAATTTTCAGATTCTCTGAAACAGTTGACTCCCGAAGGGTCCGCAAGGGTTGGAGCTTTAGAGCTTGTTGAATTCCGATCGGATCTTATTGATTGGTTTGAACTCTAAGACCTTTAGTCCCTCCAGTTTCTACATATATCAGATTACCTCCAAGAGATGCGATTAGCTGCAGGAACATGGGAGAACCAATACCGCGTTATTCAACTCCTCAAGGAATCACGTGAAAGTCGAAGGCATCCTTTAAGATTTGCCCAGTGGGTGGTTTTACATTTTTACGCTTCTAATTAAAGCATCTCGTCCGTCATTACCGAACCACCATCTAGATGTAGTAGTGCTCCATGGCGAGATCGGATCGTTTTTCCTGCCTCTCCACCGTGATTCCTAGGTAGCTTCTACAGGTTTGGACGACGCACTTTCTCCGTCGTCAGAGAACGTGACCATTCGTCCGCTCGATAAAGCATCCGGTGTGCATCTGAAGATGACGACGGGCGTGTTTATAGTCCGCGAGGACGGAACCCGAGTCGCATGTACAAATCGATTAATATCAAGCAATCGATATGTGCACTTTGCCTGGGCGACCGGTCGCTCCCGTCGCGGACTATGAATAGGTCACCGTCTAATCTTTTAGGCATTCCTGGTAAAGTACATGGCGTATCCGAGCGAACGCAATCGATTTTTTGCAACGTCGAGAGTTGTTTGATAATTGAAGCTGAAAAGGGCTACTTCGAAGATCGCCGGCCGTCGTCGAACTGCGATCCGTACAACGTGATCGGCGCGCTGGTGCGCACCGTCTGTCTGGACGGAGACGATCGGAAGCTGTCGATGATGTACGTGCCGACGAGCTGCACCAACCACTGATCAGCCAACACCTCACGCATTCAGCATTCCGCTTCTCTTCGTTCTGGAGTCTTCTCACCCTGCTGTTGCTCCTCCGAATTGAATGACGCACCAACTGTCAGTGTTTCATCCATTCTCCTGCTCACTTTTCATCGTTTTATCGACGTTTTCCGTCTATCGAACTGTGTGCCTTTAAATTCCTCCTGTACAGAGTTTTATAAGTATTAACGATAAATATTATTAATATATTCTATAAGGAGAAGCCAATGATTTCCTCTGTAAACGATTACGCTATTGGTTTCACTGATACGAGCGACCTACACAGACATGGCGCTCTTACTGGGATGCCACGTCTTCAAACCGCTACCGTATGAACAATCGTTTTGGGACCTCCATGTCTTAGGATCAGTGTAGAACGTGGTACTTCTTCTCCAACAGAGATGGGTCGACCTTGACGCTGAGCTGCAAGTCTCCATGTTAAGCTCGAAGAACGTGCTGATGTGTCTAAAAGTATCCAAATTGACGTAAAATCAAACCGAGCAGCGTCAGTGACGACAACGAATGCTTACCGAACAGGGCATGCGTATCGATTAATGTGCCGAGCAGTTGGTCACAAAAAATCGATATCTATGCCTTGCTCGAGCGGATCAGACGCTCCCGCCGCGCGCGGCCGACGCGAACTATGAACGCGCGCTTTTGTTAAAGCTGATGAGCTTCTTGACGTCCAACCGTCGTCGGCGAAAGCTTTCCGTTTCAGTTGCCCTTCCTCGAAAAGCACAGCTGTAAGGGTTTCAATGGAGCACTGTGGTTTGTGGTGCGCTGTGGTTTATTCCTGTTTGAGAAGTAATGCGTTAGCCGTAGTTTATACCTGCTCCGCCACGCGGCGCGGCACCACGACCGTCATAGATATCGATTTTTCGCGCCGCCCGGTCGATATGTATCTCGACCATCGTGCCGCGCCGCGCAGCGGCGCAAGTATAAACAAGGGCTAATATCTTCCTTCGGGCCTTCACGAAGGAATCCGACCAACGCGTTGGTGGGCGTCCGGTGTTCTCTTCATCCCGCGGAATCCTGTCGATGACGGCTGTTATCCAGCGGGTGTCTGCGAAGCGCATTACGTGGCTGGCCCACCTAATTTTCGAGACTTAGACTATGCGACCGCGTCTCTGATCTTCGAACGTCGACGAAGCTCGTCGGCTGAACTCCGGAAACATCTTAATTGCGTGAATAGTGTCACTCCGAGCATCGTCCTCTCGATTCCACGCTGCGCGACGCTGATCGCGTGTCCAGGATGGTAGGCTTTGGTAGGGTCCAGGTCTCTGAGGCGCGTGTTTTAGGCCCCGTTTATACTTCGACGCGATCGATCAATTTGGTCACTTTACATGCCGTCTCGTCGCTCGGCGTCGGAAGTATAAACCGGGCCTTAGGGCAGGAAGAATGGTAGAGTCGAGTAGGTGAGCGCACGGAGTCAGACGTTCTTCGTCTTCTTCGCGACTGCTGACGTTTTCGAGGGTGGCGCTGAAGAGCTTCGGGGTGTGTTCATAAAGCGAGATATTCAGACACCTCAGTAGGAATAGCTCAGAAACGTTGGAGGTTCTCTTATCTCCATCATCTCCGCTTAGTGCAAGGGTCAGCCAGACACACACCCCTAATGGAGATTAAATCTTTGGGACCAAACAGCCGTCGACTCGGACACTTCTTCTCCATAACTCGGCGCTTCTCTTCCTCCCTTGTAATTGAGCTTTCTAAGGGAATTTTCAGATTCTCTGAAACAGTTGACTCCCGAAGGGTCCGCAAGGGTTGGAGCTTTAGAGCTTGTTGAATTCCGATCGGATCTTATTGATTGGTTTGAACTCTAAGACCTTTAGTCCCTCCAGTTTCTACATATATCAGATTACCTCCAAGAGATGCGATTAGCTGCAGGAACATGGGAGAACCAATACCGCGTTATTCAACTCCTCAAGGAATCACGTGAAAGTCGAAGGCATCCTTTAAGATTTGCCCAGTGGGTGGTTTTACATTTTTACGCTTCTAATTAAAGCATCTCGTCCGTCATTACCGAACCACCATCTAGATGTAGTAGTGCTCCATGGCGAGATCGGATCGTTTTTCCTGCCTCTCCACCGTGATTCCTAGGTAGCTTCTACAGGTTTGGACGACGCACTTTCTCCGTCGTCAGAGAACGTGACCATTCGTCCGCTCGATAAAGCATCCGGTGTGCATCTGAAGATGACGACGGGCGTGTTTATAGTCCGCGAGGACGGAACCCGAGTCGCATGTACAAATCGATTAATATCAAGCAATCGATATGTGCACTTTGCCTGGGCGACCGGTCGCTCCCGTCGCGGACTATGAATAGGTCACCGTCTAATCTTTTAGGCATTCCTGGTAAAGTACATGGCGTATCCGAGCGAACGCAATCGATTTTTTGCAACGTCGAGAGTTGTTTGATAATTGAAGCTGAAAAGGGCGCGTGTAGCGCAGTCGGAGGAGGCGCGACTGTCGCGTGCACCCGATACCAGGTTCCTGGTTCGGATTTCCCGCCATTTTTTTCGGATTTTTTTTTTCGATAAAGGGGATACCGTCCTTTATCGAAAAGCTCAATTCCTCCTTTCTGTTCTCTTCAATTCGGCTTTTCATCCTCTTCCTTCCTTTTCTTCTTCCTTCTCAACTCTTCCACTTCTCCCACATACTGATTCGTCATCGAAAATTCCAAAAAGTTCCTCCGAAAAGGCCAGCAACTGATTCAGCGATGGGTGGCCAACCAAGCCTTCCATCCCTCCGGGGTCGGTGATTTGGTACCAGACTTGTCTGGCAAGGATAAAGCGCTGACTTGTTCATCGGCTGGCCACCGCAAGTCATTGTATGGCCAAATACGCATTCAACTCGCCTCATTCCTCGCCTTCAAATCCAGTCATTGCGTCACACGGTCTTCAACGTGTTAAGGTTCCTTGGAAATGGAAACATCGGAATCCAGCTGCATTCAGTTCAGTTCCTGTTTTGGCTAGAAAATTCGGAAAAAAGCAACACCTCC
Organism: Heligmosomoides polygyrus polygyrus; assembly: GCA_947396885.1. Classification (NCBI taxonomy): domain Eukaryota; kingdom Metazoa; phylum Nematoda; class Chromadorea; order Rhabditida; family Heligmosomidae; genus Heligmosomoides; species Heligmosomoides polygyrus. The sequence continues at coordinate 110,057,959 of OX377201.1, forward strand.
GAGTGTCTGCTCCCAAATATTTGATTGGCTTCCTCAGCTTCTCGTCGTCTGTAAAATTCGTCATTGAGAATTTCAAAAATTTTCTTTGAAAAACTGATTCAGCGACGCGGTGCTCTGGGACACGTTCGCGAGTCATCATCGGTCTGTTTGCTCGATCGGAACGCCGTTCTTCTTCAACGTCATCATCAGAATCTCCCACTTTCTCTTCACCTTCCTCGTCCTCGTTCTCCTATTCGTCCTTTATTTCTTCTCTTTCTTTTCCTACATCCTTCTCTTCTTCGTTTTCTCATTTTCCTCTTCTTCCTTTCTTCCCTGCTTGTCGATTTCCTCTCTTTTTTTCCTCCTATTCTTTCCCCCGAACCTCCAGTCGTCTTTTCTGAAAATCCCCTTCTTTTCTGAAGCCAGAATATTTGGAAAAATGCATTTTTGCTCCTTATCGAGAATTCCAAAAATTTCCTCCGAGAAGGCCAAAAGCTGTTCATCATCGGCCTGTTTGCTCGATCGGAACGCCGTGTATCCGTGTCGAATTGTCTCCTGAAATGAAAAGGTGCACGTAGGCTTCTTCGCCTTCGTCTCCTCTTCATCTCTCTTCCTCTTTATCCTTATGATCTTCCTCTTCTCTTCTTCGTCTCCTCTCTATCTTCACGTATCCTTCCCCCCCCCCCCCCCGATAAAGGGGATACCGTCCTTTATCGAAAAGCTCAATTCCTCCTTTCTGTTCTCTTCAATTCGGCTTTTCATCCTCTTCCTTCCTTTTCTTCTTCCTTCTCAACTCTTCCACTTCTCCCACATACTGATTCGTCATCGAAAATTCCAAAAAGTTCCTCCGAAAAGGCCAGCAACTGATTCAGCGATGGGTGGCCAACCAAGCCTTCCATCCCTCCGGGGTCGGTGATTTGGTACCAGACTTGTCTGGCAAGGATAAAGCGCTGACTTGTTCATCGGCTGGCCACCGCAAGTCATTGTATGGCCAAATACGCATTCAACTCGCCTCATTCCTCGCCTTCAAATCCAGTCATTGCGTCACACGGTCTTCAACGTGTTAAGGTTCCTTGGAAATGGAAACATCGGAATCCAGCTGCATTCAGTTCAGTTCCTGTTTTGGCTAGAAAATTCGGAAAAAAGCAACACCTCCGAGTGTCTGCTCCCAAATATTTGATTGGCTTCCTCAGCTTCTCGTCGTCTGTAAAATTCGTCATTGAGAATTTCAAAAATTTTCTTTGAAAAACTGATTCAGCGACGCGGTGCTCTGGGACACGTTCGCGAGTCATCATCGGTCTGTTTGCTCGATCGGAACGCCGTTCTTCTTCAACGTCATCATCAGAATCTCCCACTTTCTCTTCACCTTCCTCGTCCTCGTTCTCCTATTCGTCCTTTATTTCTTCTCTTTCTTTTCCTACATCCTTCTCTTCTTCGTTTTCTCATTTTCCTCTTCTTCCTTTCTTCCCTGCTTGTCGATTTCCTCTCTTTTTTTCCTCCTATTCTTTCCCCCGAACCTCCAGTCGTCTTTTCTGAAAATCCCCTTCTTTTCTGAAGCCAGAATATTTGGAAAAATGCATTTTTGCTCCTTATCGAGAATTCCAAAAATTTCCTCCGAGAAGGCCAAAAGCTGTTCATCATCGGCCTGTTTGCTCGATCGGAACGCCGTGTATCCGTGTCGAATTGTCTCCTGAAATGAAAAGGTGCACGTAGGCTTCTTCGCCTTCGTCTCCTCTTCATCTCTCTTCCTCTTTATCCTTATGATCTTCCTCTTCTCTTCTTCGTCTCCTCTCTATCTTCACGTATCCTTCCCCCCCCCCCCGCCGCCCCGCTTTTCGACGTTGCCTCCTCCATTCCCTCTTCGTCTTCTTTTTGTGCTTCACCTTCTTCCTCTTGTGCTTCTGTTCCTGATTCTTCATACTGTTCCTTCCTGTTGTTCTTCCTCTTCGTCCTCCCATTCCCTTCCTATTCCTATTATCACCTTCTTCTTCTTTGTATTCCTCGTCCTCTCTGTGTCTCTGTCTTTGAATGTTCTCCTCACTATTCCTCCTTTCTGTTCTCTTCAATTCGCCTTTTCATCCTTTTCTTCTTCTTCCTCCTGTCTTCTTCCTTCTCAACTCTTCCACTTCTCCCACATACTGATTCGTCATCGAAAATTCCAAAAAGTTCCTCCGAAATGGCCAGCAACTGATTCAGCGATGGGTGGCCAAGGTACACGTACTTATTCTTCTTCTCTTCTCCCTCTTCTTCATCCCCTTCCTCTCTTCTTTTTCTCCTCCCTTCCGCACCCTCTCGTTTCCCGTCTCTTGTTCCTATTTCTCTCTTTTTTTCAGGCTACCTGTGACCTGTGTCGCCCAATTCCTGGACTCAATAGCCGGTGAGGCCCGGTGACCTGTTACCGGTCATTGACCTCGAAAATTGTTGAATTTGTCTCATTGCTTTTGGCCCACCCTAATTCCTTTTCTGAAACCTCCTGCTCCTCTTGGTTCCTATTCTGAAGTCCCCTTCCTGCTCCTCTTGGTCTTTGTGTTTCCCTTTCTTTGTTCATTTTTGTTTTTCTCCTTCCTCTTCCACCTCTTTTCTGTTTTTTTTTTGTTCATAGGCCATAAGGTCATTTTCAGTCCCTGCATATGGAGTGATAAGGAGAGAGGAAAGATGAGCAGAAAGAGTAAACGGAGACGATGACAAAAGCGAATTGATGATAAAGAAGTTGATGAAATCTTCCCGAACAGCAACAACTCTTTGAATTCCTCCACCGCTTGAAGTCTAGTGCCCAATAATAATAATAATGGCTTTTGAACACTCGAACTTTCGTTCAAGAAACGAATAACGAATTAATAACGAAAAAAGCTGAACGAATTTTGCACAACCTTATGTTATGTTAATTCCAGAAATGGCAGCACAATCTTTAGCCCCGTACGATGTAGGAGAAGATATGGTTTAATTGCGATATATAAGATTATGAACGGTTTCACTCCCTCTTCAGGAGTTCTACACCTTTTCTTCATCGGTCAGGGAAGATCCAGTTTTCCAGAGCAAAAAGCAAAGCAGTATAGGGTCTCAGTTTTTCAGAACACATCATACCAAATCAGTTTCTTTTAAGCCTCAATTGGCTGGTACCGAGGATGTAAGCTGTTACGACGATGTTTTGTTGCGATCAAAACTTCTAGCGCCAGGCGGGACTCGAACCCGCACCTCCCTCTAACCGGGCGGGAATGCTCTACGCCATTACACCACCGGCGCCGTTTGATCGAACGCAACATCCACACCTCGTGGGACCCATCAGCACTCACCCGTACATCGGGATGAGCCGGCCGCTGATATCAGCATGGAACCAGTTAAGCTGTAGGTCTTGATAGAAATGATTCAAATCAGTTTCTTTTAACGAGGTGTGGATGTTGCGTTCGATCAAACGGCGCCGGTGGTGTAATGGCGTAGAGCATTCCCGCCCGGCTAGAGGGAGGTGCGGGTTCGAGTCCCGCCTGGCGCTAGAAGTTTTGATCGCAACAAAACATCGTCGTAACAGCTTACATCATACCAAATTCCCTAAGGAAAACATCTTGACCGATATCTTCAGGGTGTAAAATCAGGATTCTTTTTGTTCCCTGTTTACAATTAACTTATGCTTAGATTTGCTTTGTTTTTCTTTTGCATGGCTATCCATGTAGAGAAGAATAATAATAAGCGACGGCGCAACTCCGAGCAGACATCTCGTGACTTCTGATCTTAGACTTGGAGGAAGGAGCTGCTTATATATGCAGTGATAGCCAATTCATCCTGCCTTGTTCATCGTTCCTAGAAGTGAAACACCGCATTGGAACAACTTTCTACAAACTTAGGAAAGGAGGTGGAAGAGGAAGAGAAACAGGAAGAAGAGACGGAAAACGAAGAAGGACCAGAAGCGAAGAGAACAACATGCAGGGGAAGAAGGAGAGGATACGGAGGAAAGCGCTGAAAAAGGAACAGGAATGATAGTAAGAAGGATAATAAGGAGAACAAGGAAGTAATGGAAGGACGAAGAACAGGATGCGAAGTGGTAGGAAGAAGAGAGGAGGAACAGTATCTGGACGCAGGAACAAGTATTAGGACGGACGAATGAAGAGGAGCAATAAATTTCTGAAATTCTGAAATAAAAAGAAGAAACGAAGAAGAAGAGGAAAAAGCGGAAGAAGAAGAAGGCGATGAAGAGCAATGCCAGAAAGACAGAGGAGAATGGCAAAGCAAAGAAGAGAAGGACGTAGGGAAGGAAGAGAATAAGAAACAGGAAGTGGATGAAGAAGAGGAAGGTGATTAGGAGGAGAAAGAGACAAATAGAGGAGTGAAGTGTCCGCGTTCAGCTTTGCTCAGCAACCGAGCAGTTTCCAGTGGCACCACGTGGAGGAACGGACATCGCCACCATTATTTTTTATTATTATTATTTATTATTTTATTATTATTATCTATTTCATTTATTTATCATATTATTTTCATATGAAATAATATTTTCTTCAAAATTTTTTTTATTTTTTATTTGTTTTTATACTAGTTACTTAGGTATTACCACAACCAAAAAAATTTTATATTTTTATTTTGTTTAGTTTTTTTTAGTTTTTTTTTAGTTTTATTTTAGTCAAGTAATAATTAGTTGCGATTTCTTTGTTGTTATTGTTACTGGCCGTTTTTAGACGTTTTTGGATTGACCAGGGCAGGCGCTTGAGATCACCGTATCCGAGAAGACGTCGCCGGAGAGAGCAGAATTCCGCATCGAGTGTGTGTGTGTGTGTCTGTGTGTGTGGCGTGTGTGTGGTGTGTGTGTGAGTGTGTATGTGTGTGTGTGTAGTTTCTGTGGACCAACCCCCAGAGGGCTGGAAGGGTTGGTTGACCTGGGCGGAGATCACCGAACCAGGTCACCCCGGAATCGCCGGCACCAGCGACGGCCGCCGGCACCTCCTCCGACTGCACTCCACGCGCCCTGGTTTTAAAATTAAAATGAAGGGCGCGTGAAGCGCAGTCGGAGGAGGTGCCAGCTGCTCTCGTTGGTGCAGCCGATTCCGGGTGCCTGGTTCGGTGGTTTCCGCCCAGGCCAACCAATCCTTGTTACTAGATTGTACTAGATGTTGTGTTGTGTGTGTTTTGTATTTGTATTGTGTTATACATTGTTATTGTGTTGTACATTTTTTATATTATACATTTTGTTGTTTTTATACATATATTTATACATATATTTATATTTATATTTATACATTTTTATATTATACATTATATTGTACATTTTGTTTTTTATTCTTATTTTTTACTTATATTTTTTATTTTTATGAATTGATTTTTATTATTTATTTTATAGTTTTTTATTGTTTATTTATATGTTTTTCTTTTTTGTTTATATATTTTTATATTTTATAAATAAATTATCATTTAAATATTAATTTATCTTTTTTTATAAATTAGTTATATATTTATATTTTTTTAATATTTTATATTTTTAATTTATTTTATATACATTAGTTTACAAATTTGTTTTTTTCACTTATTTTTAAATTTTATTTTAATTTAAATAATTTTATTTTATATATTTTTAAAATTTTTTAATTTATTTTTTATACCTATTTTTTCGTTTACCTTCCCATCTCTATTTTTTATTTGTCTGTATTTATTTATTTACATTTGCATTTTTGATTTTGTTTCTGATTTTATACTTATTTTATTTTATTTTTGATTTATTTTACTTTTTTCTTTCTTTTCTTTTTTTAATTTTATTTTACATTTTAATTTTTGCAATTTTTAGTTATACTTTTTATTTTCCAATTCCAATTATTTTTGCTTTTATTTTACAATTACATTTCTATTTTTCATGCTTTTAAAAGTTGTTTTTGTTTTTATTTTGTTTATTTTTCACTTTATTTTTTACCTATTTATTTTAGTTTTCAATTTTTATTTTTATTATCTTATATTTAATTGTTTTAATTCAATTTTTCTTTTTTCTACATTTGGTCTTTATCATTTTTATTTTTTTATATTTTTCTACTTTGGATTTATTTTTATACTCATTTTTTATATTTTTATATTATTATTTTTTATTTTTTATCTTTTTATTTTTTTTTATTTTTTATTTTTTTATTTTTTTACAAACTACTTACCTAGAAACGTACCTGGAACAGCCGGCGGAGCGGAGATGAGGCGAGGCGGTGGGCGTGGTCCTCGAGTCGGCTGCAAATACGGTCATCAGATGAACTCCACACAGGAGTATTCGGCTCGCCTACCTGGCTGGCGCGGAGTACGGTCGGGTGGGTGTCGCGACACCGTCGTCATCGTCGAGTCAGCCGCTTATATGGCCCGGAAATGAGGTCGTCACCTGCTGGGGGCGATGTACGACGGGGCGCGGCTGCCCCGAGGGGAGGTCACCGCTCGGAGGTCGCAGCTCCACGGATCACCCGACCCGGGGACAGCCCGGGATGGCACCCGCTCGTTTTCGAATTCTCGCCCTTGGACGGGCCCGTGTTGCCCTGCGACGGAGCGGACCGCGGGCAGTTTCCGTTCTCGAAGTTCAGAGCCATGAGTATTGGGTGGAGATTCTCTTTGGAACGGCGAAATGATCTCCTGACGGGGAATTCTGCTCCTCCTCCTCCTCCTAATCGCCTTCCTCTTCTTCATCCAGTTCCTTTTCTTATTAGTCCTCTGTTCTCTTTTCTCTCCTCCCTGCCTAAATCCCTCATTTCCCGTTATTGCTCGTATTCGGCAATTTTTCTTTCTTTAACTCCATGTTTCTTTTCATGTTCTTCCTGTTCTGCTTCCTTTTTCTTTTTCTTTTTTTCGCAGTCTTCTCTCTATTCCTCTCAATCATCATTCTCTTCTGTCTCTTCCTCCTGTTCCCGCTCGTCTTCCCCTTCTTTAACTTCCTTCCTTCTCTTCCCCATCATCTAGTTCATCTTTCTTGTTGACTATCCTCTTTTCGTTCTCCTGTTCATCGTCTTCTTCTTTTTCTGTTCTACTATTTGCCTTCACTCTATATTTTGCTTCACCTTCCTTCTGCTCTTGTTCATTCTTCTGTTCTTCATCTTCCTCTTCCTCTTCCTGATCGTTTTCTCCTTCTTCATCTAGTTCGTCTTTCCTGTTTCCGCTATCCTCCTCTTCCTTCTCCTGTTCGTCCTCATCTTTGTCTTCCTTTTCCTCCTCCTCTTTCTATCTTTTATATTCTTTCTATTTTCTATTTATTTTCATTCATTTTTCCATTTTCCCGTCCACGTCCCCATTATCGTCCTTCTCCATCCGCTGTTCCTACTTCTACTCGTCATCGTTCTCTTCCTCTTCCTCTTCTTCCTCCTCTTCCTCCTCTTCCTACTACTCTTCGACTTGTTCTTTTCCTTCTCCTCCTCCTCCTCCTCCTTCATCCTCTTCCTCCTGTCTCCGCGACCTCTGTCGATAGACCACACTCCTCGACCCGTCGATGACCTCCACTCGTCTTCAGGCAATTCCTTCTCGAACCCCTCTCCATCCAGAGTCTTCTAGGAGACTTCTTCACCTTCTTCTCTCCTTCATACCTCTACGGATCACCGGCAATCAATCGTCTCTCATCACGCTTATCACCAGAATTTCCGTCGGCATCGCCTGATTGTCGGGCATTGTCTCTCGTCGTCGTCGCCGGCAAGACTGTCGCTGCTCCTCCGTACGTCTTCAGCGATAAACCCGTCGGCTTAGAGTCGTGATCGTCTGCGTTTTTGTGCCGTTTGATAGCTTTCTGGTCGCTTATCATACAGTGAATTTCCCCTGAAAATGTCCCTTTCGAGAGCACTCTTCTTGATATTTTTAGCTCTTTTTTCGATGCACTGTTTAGTCCTGCAGTCATGAATAACCATTTTGAAAGTTTTCGATGCCTTAAAGAAGCGGCATTCAACTAGCTTGCTGTAAGGGCCCGTTTATACTTCGACGCCGAGCGACACGACGCCACGTATAGTGGCCATATTGATCGAGAGACGCGATCGATCAATTTAGCCACTATGCCTGCCATTGCGTCACTCGGCGTCGAAAGGATAAACTGGGCCCAAAATGCAGCCGCGATTCCTTCACGTTTGTTGAAAATCCAAAAGAAATTGAACGCATGGCGCATCCCGAAGGTGAGCGACGCTGTGATCTATCCAGTCGTCTACTTGCTCTTCCACGGTCTTCCCGGCAGGACTTCCCGTTGCTTTGAGAACGTAAAGAATCTAATAGAATGCACTACTTTCTGCAGAAAGCCCAGCAGAAGCAGAAGAGCGTATTTGAATTCAGAATTCAGGATGACGGCTTATGTAAGCAGCAGCAGCAGTCGATGGAGAACACTCTGCTTATCGTCCTTGTATCGTAGCCCAATCTACAGAAGGCCTATCAGGCTATATAAGCTTCCCTGTTGTCCAGAAAGCTCTCACCATCCGTAGTCTTCGTGACTTCGCCGCGACTCTCGAAGGCCAAAGTGTCTTCATGCTCTTAGGCTGGATTTGTACTTCAACCGATAGGCGCTGCGACGTAGAACGAGCTTCTAATATCGATTAAGCCGTACATGCGATCAATATTGGTCGCTCCAGGGAGGCGGATTTATACTTCAGTCGCCGAGCGACGCGGCACTATGGACCCGCAATATTGATTGGTGGCGCCAACAATCATTACCGTAAATCCCGCCTTATATGCCCTGCCACGCGCATGCTGCCAAGCATGGTTGATACGCCGCGAGCGACTGTATGCCTGTTCATAGTCCACGACGGTAGCGGCTGAAGGTGAATCGCTCGTGCAAATCATGCGAATCGATTAATGCCGAGCGTTCATCTGTTAGAAATCGATAGGATTTCTTTGCACTGCTTCGTGTCGCTCCTGTCGCCCCGTCGCCGTCTATGAACAAGCCTCCACTGTTCCTCTCTCTTTTGAGTTTTACTAAAATGAGGGGAAAATTGTGAAATCTATCAGGTTTCACGGTAGAATTCGAACTTGTGACAGTCAATTCGAACAATTTTCGTCACTTTTTTCGGCCTTCTTGTACCTAAAGTTTGTGGCGAGTCCATGCGGGAATTCCGGCTCTTCTACCAGCTCCGCCGAGCTCATTATGAATCGTCGCGCTTCTCAGAGTCGCGAAGAACCTTTTAAGCATTAGGGCCTGTTCATACTTCGCGACGATACGATGGCTCGGCCGAGCAAATCATACGTATCGATTTTCGCTGGACGAGGTGTAACTCGTCCGCCGCGGCCACGCCCATTACAACTCGTACAGTTGCTCAGTGAGCTCAGTTTAGCTCAAGGTCTCTTCATGGTTCACGATGAAAGCGGTGATAGCGACCGAGTCACTCATGCAAAGCTGCGAATCGATTAATGTCGAGCGTTCATCTATCAAAAATCGATATGCATTTTTAGCCCAGGCTTCGTGCCGCTCCCATCGCGGGCTATGAACATGCCCTCACTGTTCCTCTACCTTTTGAGTTTTACTAAAATGAGGGGAAAATTGTGAAATCTATCAGGTTTCACGGTAGAATTCGAACTTGTGACAGTCAATTCGAACAATTTTCGTCACTTTTTTCGGCCTTCTTGTACCTAAAGTTTGTGGCGAGTCCATGCGGGAATTCCGGCTCTTCTACCAGCTCCGCCGAGCTCATTATGAATCGTCGCGCTTCTCAGAGTCGCGAAGAACCTTTTAAGCATTAGGGCCTGTTCATACTTCGCGACGATACGATGGCTCGGCCGAGCAAATCATACGTATCGATTTTCGCTGGACGAGGTGTAACTCGTCCGCCGCGGCCACGCCCATTACAACTCGTACAGTTGCTCAGTGAGCTCAGTTTAGCTCAAGGTCTCTTCATGGTTCACGATGAAAGCGGTGATAGCGACCGAGTCACTCATGCAAAGCTGCGAATCGATTAATGTCGAGCGTTCATCTATCAAAAATCGATATGCATTTTTAGCCCAGGCTTCGTGCCGCTCCCATCGCGGACTATGAACATGCCCTTATTTTTCTATCTTTTGAGTTTTACTGAAATCACGAGGCAAAAATGAAATCTACCGATCACTGCGGAAATTATATCGAAGTTGCCGATTCATATAGGAAACGCGATAAGTGTCGGTATGAAAGAAGAGGAAGCTGAAGATCCATAATGATTATAATAACGAAAGAATTATTAAAAAAGTCATTTCGCCACTGCCTTCAGATGAGCCTTTGTATTATACTCCTCCCGTGGCTCTTATGTGAGGACGAGGGGTATATATTATGCTGGTAAGGGCCTGTTCATACTTCGCGACAAGAGCGACAAGAGCAACTAAAGCGACTGAGGCGACGGATGTAGTGTGGTGTACGTAAATAATTACACATTTCACACTAAATTCATCGCGGACGGAGTGTGGAGTACGCAATTATTTACGTACACCACACTACATCCGTCGCCCCAGTCGCTCCAGTCGCTCTTGTCGCTCTTGTCGCTCTTGTCGCGAAGTATGAACAGGCCCTAATTGAGCGGAGAAGAAGAAAAGACGTCGCGACAGTGAAACTCGTCCGCCATGGCCACGCCCATCACAACTCGACCAGCCGATTGGAGAGCTGACTTTAGACCATTGCTCTTCTGTCTCTTGAGTTTTGGTTGAATTAATGGCTCATAGAAGTGAAATCTGCCTGTTCTACCGCGAAGATCGGAGCCGTGACAGTCGATTCGAATAATTTTCGCCATTTCTCGCGCATTTTCGACTTTTTGAAGCTGCCGCGAGTCCACACGGCCCCTTCGCTTATGAATCGTTGCACTTCCGAGAGTGCAAGAGCGGTTCCGAACCGGAATACCAGTCCACCGGCCTAGATGTCACAGTGCGGGTGCTCGTCTGTGTAACACCGCCCCGTCTAATTATAGGACGCGATCGATTTTTCGTTGGAACTGTGCCAACCATTCCATTCTGCCGTTCTCCGCCCGTCTATTCATCGTTTTGGAATCAAATTCTGACGAAAAACCTTCCATTCACGCCAAGCCGACGAATTCATTGTCCCGTGTCGAACTGGCTCTCTATTCGCTGCGTGGTCGAGCCATTATTTCGAGCATTTTCGCAGATTTTGCCAGATTTTAGCACTTGCTCACTGCTAGTTGTAAGAATCCGATTTCAGGTAGGATTCTCACCGGTTGAGCCGCACGACGACGACCAGACTCGACGATGTCAAATCTCCCGGAAGATGTCCTCCTCGGCTGCGGTAACCCCCTACTCGACATCCAAGCCGTCGTCGGCAAGGTATTCCATCCACAGATCAACAACTCCATGGCCATTAGTCTGATCTACTGCTTAAATTCACAAACGAAAGGGCGGGAAGTCAAATTCCAGACGTGGCGTCTCGCGTACGGTCCGCAATTGCACAAGCCGAGGCGATCGCTTTTTTTTCAGGATTTTCTCGACAAGTGGGGCCTCAAGGAGAACGATGCGATCCTCTGCGACGAGAAACATAATGCTATGTGAGTTCCTCATCAATTTATTCATTGTTTACCTCAACTTATCACTACGATTCTGCGAGATTTCAAGAGTGAAGGTAGCACGCTCGGCAAAAAATCTCTTCTTGTTCTTATTTGGCACGTTTTGTTCATGTTGGGACGGCAGTATCCCAGGTGCTAAGCCTCGGAAATCAAAAATTGGTGAAAATAAATAAAAATCGGCGCTATACGAGTTGGGATGTGGACCCTAATAGGCTAGGAAATTTTCGATAGGCTGCGGTAAGATAGAATAATTTTGATTTTCCTAGCGGCGGTCCTAAACTAATATTGTGTGGCGCAAACAGGGTCGGGGGGGGGGGGGGGGGTCACCATGTAGGACAGCCTTCCATAGCGTTTTTTTGCTTTTGAAACCGGAATTTTTTGCAGCACTCCTGTGTTCCATCCTACAGTCAGCTGAGGTAGGCCATTTCTGATGTAACTGAACATACACTGCCTTCTTACCTAAGCGTTAAGCGTACAATCACTGAGTAGAGGGTGACAGCCAACCCCATTTGCGCCGATTGTGCTAGAATAGTGGGTTCTAGTATGAAAAAAGGCGAGAAAACCATCGTCATAAGTCGACATCCCCCATCTCGTATTGCGCCTAAAAATCTGATGTTACATAATGTTTGGTAGGCTCGTAATATTAGACGAAACTGTAAGTGGAACTAATTGCGCGTTTCGCTGAGAAAGAAATATCAAATGAGGATCAGGAAGCCGATTCATCAACCGCTTACCGCCCTCTAACGGTGAAAATACCGCCAAATACCGATGCCGATGAATGTGTGTATTGTTTGGCAGTATTTTCACCGCTAGAGGGCGGTAAGCTGTTGATGAATCCGACCCAGGAGGGAACGTTTGTCCAGCAAGGTGACCTCGTTAAAGTTCAGTCGTTTTTTGAGTATCATCAGTCATCGAAAGAGCCAGTAAATAGTGTAATGTATCAAATCATTTAAAGTAACCACCCTTTACATCAATTGTCTTTCGCCAACGTGCTGGTAAGTCATGGATGCCTTTTCTCCAAAACGTGGCCGGTTGTGATTCGAAAGATGTGAGCAGTGCCTCCTTGACATCCTCTCGGTTCCTAAATTGCTGGCCGTCCAAATAGCGTTGAAGGATTGAAAACAAATGATAGTCAGAGGGAGCGAGATCTGATGAGTGAGGTGGATGTGGAAGAACGGTCCATCCGTAGTCCGCCAACTCAGCCGCCGTCGCTCTAGCAGTATGCGGTCTAGCGTTGTCGTGTTGAAAATACACCTTCACTTGCTCCCCTCGTGTGGTTTGAAGGTGGGCCCCCAACTTCCTCAGTTGGTTGACGTAAACCTCTGCCGTCACTGTTATCCCTTCGTCCAGCAGCTCCCAGTATTCTACGCCAAGAACGCTCCACCAAATGCATAGCATCACCTTCTTCACGTGAAGGTCGGGTCTCGGAACGTCCTCTGCCTCTCCAGTTGCGTCAACCCACTGTGCACGCCGGTGATAATTAGAGTAGAGTATCCACTGCTCTTCCCCGGTGACGAGGTTGTCCAGCCATCCGTGGGTACGTCTGAGGGTAAGGAGAGACAGAGCGACATCGGCTCTGCGATCCATGTCATGTTGTGTCAAGTCGTGAGGTACCCAGTGACCCAATTCTTGCACCTTGCCAATCGACTTCAATCCTCGAACGACTGTTGAGTGACTAACACCAAGAGTGCTTGATAGTTCGCGAGTGGTTTGGTATGGGTCCGCTTCCACTCTACTTTGGAGCCCATCCAAATCCAGTGTCATCGGGCGCCCTTCTCGTTCCTTATCTTCAACGGAGAATTCACCAACTGCAAACTTCGAGAACCGCTGGTACACAGTACTTCAAGCAGGAGCACCCTCGTTGTGAACATCCTTCAGGCGACGATACGATTCGTTGGCATTGAGGCCCGATTGATGCAGGAATAACATGACGTGCCGAATATGCGTCTCAGTTGGGATGAATTGCTCAGCCATAATAGCTGACGTTAACAACGCAGAAGTAAATGTTAGGAACAGTTTTGTAGCCCCTTCCTTTCTCTATCGACCGATCATTTACGCGTTGATACATGTGAGAAATTTGGCGGGAAAATGCGCTTTCAATTCAGGAGGGATCAAATGTCCGAGAACTTATGCGCCAACCTAATACCCAAATTTTCCTAGTACGCTGCTGCGAATTTAGCTGAAAAATCGTCATTGACTCCTTGTAAGTTCCACTGCTGCTGCTTTGAATTCAGAAAGCACGGCATCGCTGGCGATGCGGTAAGGGACATATGTGACGCGATGGTCCCTCCAACTACCTCCTAAGACGCAGCAAATGTTTGGTTCCACATGAGCAAACACCGCGACTTTGACTTGAGCGGCAGACCGCGACCTGCTGGTCCACCGGTTGCAGTGAAGTGACGAGCGTCGGAATTTTTCTTGGCGCGACAATTTTAATACTGATCAGATTCGACTGTACGTGAGTCTTGGCATAGTAACTTGAGCTCCTTTTGGTGGTTTGATTGTAGCAAAATCCAAGGCGGCCGCTCATTATTCGCCTAGCGTTTCAGCGGTTCGCCTTCGTCAGAGCCTGGAACATCAAAGGCCAGATTGATCCTACCAGTCCCAACTGTCTTTTCAGGCTACAGGGCAAGACAAAGGTGGCAAATCATTAACACGTGTGGTGAGGCACGTAGACGCAAGAAATGCTTACCTAATGAGACAGAAAGCACCTGATCGCAGGCCACCACTTCGCGCAACGTGCAGTGAGTAGTCTGACGGTCTGGCGAGGGGCCTTCCTGGCTTGAAGACTGACAATGATTTAAAGAGGTTGGAATCGGGAAGGCCCCTAGTCAGGCCGTCAGAATACCCACTGTACATTGTGCGAGGAGGTGACCTGTCATCAGGTCCTTTCTCTCCCATTGGGTAAGCATTTCTTGCATCTACGTGCTCCACCGCACTTGTTAATGATTAGTCACCTTTGTATTGTCTTGTAGCCTGAAAAGGCAGTTGGGACTGGTTGGATCACTTTGGTCTCTGATTTTCCAGGCTCTGGCGAAGCCAACAGCCGAAACGTTAGCCGAATAAAGCATTACCGTCCTGGATTTGGCTACAGTCAAACCACTACAAGGAACTTGATTAATGATAACGAAAAGTGGGATTTTTAAACGTAAATCTCGAGTGGAGGCGCCAGTGGTTCGGACGTGGAGCATCGGAGATACCAACATCGAAGCCGACACTCCACATTCAGAAGACAACGGTCAGTATTTGATGAAACTGCAAAGGAATCACTACAAAAAACAACACAAGGACTTCTCGCTCCTCGACAGCGCTCGTCCACACATTGCGAAGAAGACCTAGAAGAGACTTCAAAGCTTGGGATGGATCGTCGCTTTTTCGCCGTTCTTGGATTTTTTGACATTTTTGGAGGTTCAATGGACCCTTTTCACATTCATAGACTTTTCCTGATTTTCTAATGTCGCTGTATCCCGTATTGTATCTCGCTTTTTGCGTTTCTTTATTCTTTCTCTGCATTTGACTGCTTTTTAAGGATGGAGACCTTATCAGAATATCTAGGAAAACGGGGAATGAGAACAAAATAGGCGCACACGAGAATCTCATATGATCTGCTTTTAAAGGATAAAGGACGGCGTTACTCAATCCCTTCTGGGATGCGCCAGCGCATTCTACTTCTACGGGATATTGTGGAGGCGATTTGAATGCGTATTTGGCCATACAATGACTTGCGGTGGCCAGCCGATGAACAAGTCAGCGCTTTATCCTTCCCAGGCAAGTCTGGTACCAATTCACCGACCCCGGAGGGATAGAAGACTTGTGGTTAGCCCGTGCGGGAAATCCGAACCATGAATCTGGTACCAGGTGCACGCGACAGTCGCGCCTCCTCCGACCGCGCTACACTCGCCCGATCTGCTTATGAATGCAAAAAAAAATACGTGAAAGGCGGTTTAAAAATTGTGAAAATTCAAGGTGGTGGGTTGGGTTGGGTTAGGGTTGGTTAGCGGCGCGTTCTCTTTGTCACATAGGAATCGTTTGAGTCTGTGTGAAAAACTCGTCCGATTTGGCGGAAACTCGTCCACGTCGTTGGAGGTCTAAGTGCGAGTCACAGACTTCGGAAGTCCTCCAATTACTCTCGCTTCCAGAATGTGTCATCCAAAAGCTTAATGCTTCCTACTTTCAGGTTTGATGAGTTGGTGGAAAAATACGACGTGGAATACGTTCCCGGTGGTGCTACGCAGAATGCTATCCGCGTTTGCCAGGTATCCAGACCCTTTTAGCGAATCTTTCTTGAAGACGGCGTATATCCTTTTGTTTCAGTGGATCCTCAACGTGCCGAATCGTGCCGCGTTCTTCGGCGCCATTGGAAAGGACAAGTTTGGCGACCTGTTGAAGTCGAAGGCCAAGGAAGCTGGAGTAGACGCTCAGTACCAGGTGGACAGCGAGGTTTTTGAAAAGAAAATTTCTATTTTTAAGGACATTTCGTTTTAGATCAACGATACAGTGAAGACTGGCACATGTGCTGCGCTTATTAATGGACAGAACAGGTAGATCACCCCACTATACACTTTTAAAACCGGCAAATTTACGGTATATTTAGGTCGTTGTGTGCGCATCTAGCTGCGGCCAACACATTCACCATCGACCATCTGCTTCAGCCGGAACACGCGAAGATCATCGAGAAAGCGCAGTTCTTCTACATTGCCGTAAGTTAGTCTTAAGCGGCGTTTATACTTCGACTTCCAAGTAGTGTGAAGATTGATATCGAACACGCCACGTGATTGTTGAAGTATAAAATCTATTGAAGAGAGTCTTCTCAGCTCAGATGTTCAGGGTTTCTTCCTCACTGTCTCTCCGCCATCAATTATGCATGTGGCAGAGCACTCGCTAAAGCATGGAAAGGTGGGTTTCTTCGATTTTGGCTTCTTGTGCAGAAGCAAGGTTCTCTAACCTTGTTATTTTAGACCTTTATGTTCAATCTGGCGGCGCCCTTCATTTCTCAGTTCTTCTCCGAACCTCTTCTTGCTGTAATGCCGTACGTTGATGTGCTTTTTGGCAACGAAGACGAAGCGGCTGCCTTCGCGAAGGTTCGTTTCTCTCATCTAAAAGAGTATTTTTATGTCAAATATAGACAGATAGGTTTTTGTCGTACGGCTTGAATGGGAGATGCAGGTTTAGGGAAGTCAATATAAGGGTGATCTTTTCTTTCCCGGGATACTTTATGACTTTCTAGACTGAATTACAAAACTCAACCAAAGTTTAGTGCCACCCGCAAGCCAGCGTTCGGTTAGGGCGCCATCGGTCCTTCAGCATTTTGCTACCGTACAACTTTGTCCGAATGGAACATGGCCATGAGATTCAATGATAAAATGACAGATTGAGCAGTGAAAAATTAATTTTATATGTTACTGTTAGTCTAAACCCCGTCAGAGCATTGTTTCGAACTTATGTTACCCATCTCCGTCTTTCTTCCACTGATTCTGACCTAATTTGTGGGCATTAGAGCTTGCATCTCGCTTACTTTCACAGTGTAAGGTATGGTTATGCTCTCGAAATTCTTTCGAATACTCTTTCGAATATTCTGGTATGCATTCGAAAAACGAGATTGTTGGATGTCCAGCTTCGAATAAAAATCATACGAATGCCTATTCGAGTAGGTAGGTCATTAGCACCTGAAGCCATTTGAGTTTGACTATTTCCTCCTTAGGCTACAACTTCCGTCTTCATTAACCTTTCCTGTTGGAGTACACCTGGAGCCGGATTCATCAATGACTTACGTAACCTTAACGGAGAATTGTAAGCGAAAAGCTCACATGACGCGGCTTATCGCTCACCATATCGCTTGGTAAGCCGCATTATCTGAGGTTTTCGCTTACAATTCTCCGTTAAAGTTACGTAAGTCATTGATGAATCCGGCCCCTGATCTCCAAACCCTCATACGAGTAATAAACGCGATCAATCTAGACTCGAAAGCATACGAGTTATTGGAGTATTTTTGTGGATCATTTAGAACAGTGGCCATTAGCTCAGTTGCCTTCTTTCAGTGACTATTCACCAAGAAAATACAATAATTATTAGGTCGTTACCTAAGTTCTGTCGTTTTTTGACCTCTAACTTCAAATGTAAATATCTTAGCCCAAACATAACGTTATTAGTCGAAATAAGAACCATTACAATCTACACATCTTTGCCAACGAGATACTTGTTTATCTATTTTAGAAGCGTAGAACTCCGGAGATGTAGAAGCGATGAATTCTTCGAGAGCATATTCTGCATCATGTCGGTTCCTGAAGTATTTTCCGCGAAGGAAACCGTCGGAATGTTTGAAAAAATGGTAGTCTGTAGACGATAGGTCGGGCGAATACGGTGGATGGTCGAGTTTTCGTATCCCAAAGAATGGAGCTTCTGCCTGGTGATCATCGATACGTGCAGCCAGGCATTGTCGCACAAAAGTATCGGTCCCCTTCTGTAGATCAGCGCTGGGTAGATTTGCTGGAGCCTCTTGTGCACGTCGTTCAGCTTCTGACAGTACTTTTCCGCCGTGATTGTTTCACCAGGTTTGAGAACGCTACAGTGGATTAAACCGGTGGCACACCACCAAACGGTCACCATCACCTTCTCTTGGTGCATACTCGGCTTTGGACAGTGTTTAGGTGCTTCGTCAATATCCAACCATTGAGCACTTCGTCGTCGATTGTCGTAGACAATTCATTTTTTGTCACACGTCACAATTCGCTCCAGAAACGGGTCGTTTTTGTTGCGTAGAAGGAGCGCTGACGATACTTGTAAACGGCGAGCTCGAAAGGCGAATTTGCTCTCGAAGAATTCATGGCTTCTATATCTCCGGAGTTCTATGCTGCTGGAATAAATAGAAGAGTATCTCGTTGGCAAAGATGTGTAGATTGTAATGGCTCTTATTTCGCCTAACAAAGTTATGTTTGAGCCGAGGTTTGAAGTTAGAGGTCAAAAAACGACGGAACTTGTTACTTAACGACGGTTATGGAAACTGCAGGACATGTTCTATTAGGTAACGACCTAATAGAACATGTCCTGCAGTTTCCATAACCGATCCGCCAGGAAAATGTAGGATGGATATAAAGGTGGTCATTGGACTATTGTGATAGCGAAAGAGCAATTAAATATGTATTGAGAAGTCTATGAAATTGCCAGTCTTCGAATTTCCCGCACTACCTCGTTTAAAGCACGAAGTTTCTAAATTCGGTATGTCTGTCAAAAGAAAATGGTGTTAAGCGCATGCAGTAGTTGAAAAAATGTTCACAGCACTCACAGCCTCCTATCCTCCTCTTCCTCCTCCTCCTCTCCCCCTCCTCCTCCTCCTCCTCCTCTTCCTCCTTTTCCTCCTCTCCTTTTCCTCTCATATCAGTGTGAGAATCAAATGTACCCAAACAATAGTATCATAATGTGGTGAACAACCGAGGGAATACTACAAATCTGGCGACAGTCTGCTAGTAGTGTCGCAGAAGGCGCCCCAACTGGACGACGAGTTACGGCGCCATTATTTCCTGGCTTTTCCTGGCTGATTTTTATAACTCAGTTTGCTCTAGCGCTAAAGCTTGTCGGTCATTAATTACGCTTAATTTTCAGCTGCGTCCCAATATAAATTTGTGGGAAATATTCCTTGGCAGCGCGACAGGAGGTACACCCGCCCCCTGCTTGGGGCGTGACGTCAGGAGGTACACCGCTGTTCTGCGGACCGAAAACTTTTGGTTTGCGAGTCAAAGGTTTCATAAGGCAGCTGTTAGACTCTTGGTGAAGCCTAGGGGGTTGGGGGTGGGTGAGCAAGGGGGATGAGAGGAAGATCGCACGCCCCCAGCAGGGGGCGGGTGTACCTCCTGACCGTCCCCCATATTCCTTCAATTGGCTAGAATTTATAGGTGAACATTTGATGCGTTTAAACACTTGTTTAGGCTGCCGGTTTCGACACCACGGACCTTAAAGAGGTCGCTCTGAAGGCCGCGGCTATGGAGAAGGTAAGGCTTCTATTAGGATTTTCACTGGTCACATTCCGCCATTTACACGTCAAATTTGACATTTTTAAAATCGATTAGGACACCTGAAATCGAATTGAACCCTCTTTATGCAAGGTTGATGTGTTTGAAATCAAACTGAATGAATTCTGAGTCAAAATTCTTCTTTTCTAAATCAAGATTTTTTTCCAGATTGAAATAGAAATTCTCCATGAAGGCTACAAAAATGTTTCGCTCAAGGAAAAATGAATGCGACTTTCCTTGGAACTTTTTATTTCGCCTGCACCGATAAAGTGAACACACTCTTTGAAACTTTATGATTTTTTCAATTTTTCTATGGAAAAAAGATGGTTTATTGCTCATTCTAAAGTGCACATTTGGATCTATCCTAGTCGCGGGGAGGGGTGAGCACATAATTAACGATTTATGCACCAATTGACTTGAGACTCACGGAGCCGGTCAAAAGGGGACAAAATAAGAACCAAAAAACAAACAAAAAATCGCTGCGGTTGTAAAGACGTCTCGGCTGGCAAAGCGCATTCAAATACAGCTGACCGCCGCCTGACATGTATTCGGAATTCATCATGTTACAGAGGGGGGGGGGGCACATAAAGGCGCATGCCGCGTGCTGATCGTCGCAGTACATGCTATAACCTGTATCCATCATAGTGAGGGGTGGGGACACATAGCTTTACAACCGTGGCTAAGTCGAATGCAATTTTTGCGACTTTTTTCCAGATTAGGCCTTATTTTGTTCACTAGAAGTCGCTCCGGGAATCCCAGCTCAATTTGTTACATAATTTTTAGTTTTTGCCTCCTCCCCCCCCCCCCGCAATTAGGATAGGTTCCTGCATTTTTTAGACCAACAAGAATAGATCGGGATCAGGGGTGCACACAAAATTCTGTGCGTTAAATTTTTTAACGAAATTTTTTAACGGAAAATTTTCGTTAAATTTCCGGTAAATCGTTAAATTTCGTTAAAAAGTACAATTAGCTGCAAACCGTTATTTCAAGTGCAAAAATCAAGGAAAACCTTATACGTTTCAACTTCAAGAGGTCAACAGCTAAAGTTCAAAGAATGGAGTGTAACACTGCAATGTAAAATAAGCTATTCAGCATCAACAGACACAGAAAAATAAATAAGCAACAAATTATCTGCAGGGTGTGGAATAAGAGAGGTATGGAATTATGATAATTCCATACCTCTCTTATTGAAAGATGATCACCGACAAGGCATCTCAAGATGTGCGATCAGGCAAGACCCGGAGTTCCCTTCTCTTAGTTCTTTGCGAATCCGTTTTGAGTGACTGTTATACGAGCATATACAGTCTCGATGCGAGCATCAGACCATTAAGTGCAGAAAGATTTAATAAAGATACAAAGCCTGTCAGTGAAATGTGAACACGTTGTCGAACGCATGATTTTCCTGGTGTGTGGGGCCTATCCATTTTTTGCAACGTGACATGATATCGTGTCATGCGGTCGTTCACTGCCGAAAAGGTTTGATACGTCGTCAACCTGTTAGCGTTCAGAAAAGTAGCTTTCCTAATTTTTGTTATTAGCGTTTTTTAAATCGTTTAAAATACGTCCGGTGGCCGAAATCATTCTCTCCGTCAGGACTGTTCCAGGTGGCGAGCAAAAGTGTTCTCGGATAAGCATTGCCAGGTGAGGATAGGCATATCTTACGACCAGGTTAGACCAGTATCTTTGTGGATTCGTTGACGTGCTTGGGGGCTCGGCGAAGCATTTTCTAGCTCCATAGTGCATTAAAGAATAAGGATAAAGGGCGGCATTACTCAAACACTATCCGCGCCACGCATTCTACTTCTACGGGATGTCGTGGAGGCGAATTGAATGCGTGTTTGGTCATACAATGACTTGCGTTGGCCAGCCGACAAGAGACAAGTCTGGTACCAATTCACCGACCCCGGAGGGATGGAAGGCATAGTTGGTCTGAGCGGGAAATCCGAACCAGGAATCTGGTATCGGGGCACGCGACAGCCGGCACCTCCTCCGACAGCGCTACACGCGCCCCAAAATGCATTAAAAATTCCAAAAATTCAGAGCAAATTCATGAAAACATTAAATATTCTTGCTGATTTCAATAGTTTTTTTTTAAAGAACAGTTCTAATAGGGAAGATGAGATCTGCAGTATTTGTGAAGCCTATGGGTAAATGTGATAAACTGACTGAGAAAAAAGTCCGTTAAACATTCCGTTAAAATTCTAAAAATTTCCGTCAAGTCGTTTAGCCAGATTTTAACGAAAAATGCCGTTAATTCGTTAAATTCGTTAAATCGTTAACCGTTAAATGTGCACTCCTGATCGGGATCCATCACAGTCGGGGGGGGGGGGGGGGCACATAACTAAAAATTACGCAACCATTCAACTTGGGATTTACGGATCGGCTTCTAGATAACAGAGTGGGACCCAAAAAGCATGCAGACAAACAAAAACAAACAAATGCCCGCGGTTGTAGAGACGTCCCGGCTGGCAAGGCGTATCCAAACACAACTAACCGCCGCCTGACATGTTATAACCGGGATCCGTCATGGTGAGGGGCGGACATAGCTTTACAACCGGGGCGAATTTTTTGTTTTTGCTGTATTTTTTGCGAATTTTGTCAGCTTGTGCCCTATTTTGTCCTATAGAACCTGCTCCATGAATCCCAACTCAATTTGTTGCGTAATTTTTAGTTATATGCCCCCGCCTATTAGGATAGGTCCAGAGATCGCCTGATGCGCTCGTCTATTGTGACTTTTATTCGATCGTCTCCACTGAGTTACACGCAACAAAAGCATTTGTAGAAAACACACATATCTTCACCTTCCTGTTTCAACCAGGCACTAGTACCGCGCACTTTTACGCTATTGATTAGACGAAAATCATGACGAGTTACATAAGTGCATGGCTTGTTCACTTCTTTAAATAGGCTAAAATATCATACTACAGCGCGTGTGGCCTAGTGCGTGGCTGTCTACCCACTTGCTTACTATTATCGTCCCTATTTTGCTTTACAGAAGTCTTCGAAGCCCCGTACAGTGATCATCACTCAAGGTGCCGACCCTGTGATTGTGGCTGTAGGATCTGAGCTCACCCTTCATCCCGTCGAACATATCGCTAAGGAGAAGATCGTCGACACTAACGGAGCAGGGGATGCGTTTGTTGGCGGTGAGCACAGAACTTGCTCTCTTCGTTGCTTAACCCCTCCAATCAACCGTTCAACTTCCAGGTTTCCTCTCGCAGTACATCCAGCACAAGAGTCTGGAAGAGTCGATCAAGTGCGGCAACTACGCGGCCGGGGAGATCATCCAGAAACACGGGTGCACCTTCCCATCTGTGTGCAAGTATCACTAGTCCACGAGAAGCTAACGGATTCGCCAATTCTAGTAGTTCAGTGCAGTAGTTCTAGCCGACAGGGTCAGCGGAGGCCGCTTGTCGTTCACCTCTTCTCACATTGTTGGGTTGCTCAGTGATTAAAGTTCTATGTAGGTGTCGTTAGATGTTTGTTGATTCACTAGCCATTGATACGTTGTGACCAATTGTTGTGGCTTTTAAACTGCCGAATATTTTTACGTGGGGTTTCAACGGTTTTTTCTCGTCGATTTCATGTCGCTCATAAGAAAGGCGGCCTTGAAAATGTGGTTCAGGAATATTTATTTGTTTTGTATGTTGTTATTGTACGCAGTCTTCACTAAGCACCTCACTCACCTCGACCATTGTTAAGTTTTAAGAGTTTTAAAAGTAAACGAAAGCGATGAGATGATGAATAAACGCTTTACCTGGGGATGTTCGTGAGTCTGTGGGCAAGCTGTTTCGACAGTAAGGATATTGGCAATCGTTCAGGAGGTTATCGTGCTATTCCTAGTAGTTTATAAGGTTGTGTTCATAGTCGGCGAAAGCGGCGACTGGCTGCCGGGACATAAAGAGATAAGAATTTTAAGCGCAGTCCATATTGTCCGTTACAAGTTCTTGAAGACTGGAGAGACCATCACAGCGGAGACCTACTGTGTCGAAATTGAAGTGATGCACCAGAAACGATTTCCCCACTTTTCATGGGCGAATGACGCGTACCATGAACAGGCCCTAATAACAGCTCTGTTCCTCTGGACTTTTCCTGGGGAGATAGTCGTGGGAGAGATTCAATGAGAACGTAGCTAAGACAGAATTCAACTATAGAGGGAGAAAGCGCTAAAGTAGGTGTAAATGGATTCGCTTCGTATGCGCCACGCATCCTGTCTGCAGGTGTTGCTACCTCTAACGTAATTTAGATGTGACGGCTATTCTTGCCGACTTCGTCGTATTTAAACCACGTTATGGTGATAATATCTGCAAATAGAATGCATGGCGCATCACATACGGATCCGTTTGCGCTAGTCCGTAAGTCTTGGCATGTGATTGAACTTGTTGTGGCTGTTTTGACTGTAGCCAAATCCAAGACGGCAATCGTTTATTCGGCTAACGTTTCGGCTATTCGCATTCGTCAGAGCCTGGAAAAATCAAAGACCAAAGTGATCCAACCGGTCCCAACTGCCTTTTCAGGCTACAATACCAGACAAAGGGCGGCCAATCATTATCAAGTGTAGTGGAACACGTAGACGCAGGAAATACTCACCTAATGAGATGGAAAGGACCTGATGGCAGGCCACCTCCTCGCGCAACGTGCACTAGGTAGACTGATAGACCGGCGAGAGGCCATCCAGACTTGCAGACGTTGCGATCAAAGTCTACAGAGGTCAAGGAAAGCTGAGAGCTCATTAGTGATGGCAAGGCACTCATCCGTTACGTTAGAGACGTTTTGGATTATTGCAAAAAGTCCAAAACTGAATCGAAAGGATGAGTGCCGCCTTGCCATCACTAATGAGCTCTCAGCTTTCCTTGACCTCTGTAGACTTTGATCGCAACGTCTGCAAGTCGGGATGGCCTCTCGCCGGTCCATCAGACTACTCACTGCACGTTGCGCGAGAGGCCTGCCATCAGATTCTTTCCATCTCATTAGGTGAGCATTTCCTGCGTCTACGTGTTCCGCCCCACTTGGTAATAATTGACCGCCTTTTGTCTTGTATTGTAGCCTGAAAAGGCAGTTGGGACCGGTTGAATCACTTTGGCCTTTGACTTTCCTAGGCTCTGAGGAAGGCGAATAGCCGAAACGTTAGCCGAAGAAACGATTGCCGTCTTTGCTTTGGCTACAATCAAAACAGCCACTACAAGTTTTGTAGTTTCTTGAGGTATGCAAGGTTCGTGTTAGAGGTTTTCTCATTAAACGCTAAGCGACGGCATTTATAAATTTGGTTGCGGGGGTGCGCCATGCACTTGGGCAGTTCTATGGGATAGCTTGGACTTGAACTTTCGATGGTGAGGCGATGGGCGGGTCAGCGTTCTATCCTTTTTAGGTGACTGCTATCATTTCACCGACCTCGGCGGGATGGAAGGTTTGGTAGGCGTGTGTGGGACTCGTACCAGGATCTACTTGACTGTTCTCCCAAAAGCCACACTAATTTTAAGTATTTCAGTCCTTAGTGGTTTGCTTTCGTTTGCTTTTGGTGACTTAAAGGATGAGGATAGCAACTTAGTCTCTTTAGTTGTACTGGTTGACTCTTTTAATCCGCATCGAATAGTAACAGAATTCCGTTACGCAATCAAGGGATGGTGTGCAGTTACGTTCGACGGCGAACAAAATGGCGCCGTTCTATGTTTGCCCCATTTTTCTTGAAAGTTACACGTAGCCACCTTTTTTTGGGAACAAATCCGGCAGTGGTCAATAGAAAGGATGTCATCCTACCTCACGATAACGCAAATGATGTTCGGCAAAAAGAAAAGAATCAGGAACACACGGCAGTCGGCGCCCTCTCTGACTGCGCTGCCACGTGTCTCTCTTGCATATACTCTTCTGTCCTTCACTTTTATATGACCTTTTTCTCTAGGTCTGGTCATTTCTGAGCTTTAAATGGTTGTTTTCCAGTTATTTGCTTCTGCGATGTCTATATCTACCTTTGTATGTCTAGTTTTCCTTGATTTCGATTTTTTCACTTCTACTTGTGAAAAATAAAAGAACAGCAGGCACATGACCACCTACTACTTGTCTTGGTAATATTAGGTTGTCCCATAAGTCCCCGCCGTTTTTTTTTTTCAACGATTCACTGCAGATTCCTGCGGCGGTCTCTTGCATAGCGCTGCACAGCTTTCGAAAAAGAATGATTTGCTCTATCAGAGCGTGTATTGCATATCTTTTTTCATCATAAATTTTGTCAATTTTTAGGTCGTTGAAGTGAAAAGTGAAAAAGTAGCTATTTGCGCACTTGTTCTCTCCGCTTAGGTTTGTAATTTTTGCGCAGTTTTTTATAGCACTTGGAAGACAATGATCTGTACTATAAGAATATGTGTTGGTCCTATTTTCTCACTTGTCCTTTATTGATTTTTAGGCTATCGAATTGGTAATTCGGACTTTTCCGTCCGAACTTTTACCAAAACTCCGGTTCTGTGGGTTGGACTTTTTTGTATGGTGTTATATGTCGTTTGGAAGAGGATGTCTTGCTCAGTAAGAATTTGTGTCGCGTTTATTGGCTCACGCTGATTTCTGTCGACTATCAACAACTGAAGAAGGAGAAGGAGTTGTTGGTGAAGACGATTTTCTCTTTTTGGTATTTTGTTGATATTCAATAGAAATCAATAAACGCGACACATTCTTATAGTGCAAGACATTCCCTTTCGAATGACATATAACACCAACCCAAAAAGTCCAACCATAGAGCAGGAGCTGTCGGCAAAAATAACCATCCATCTTCGGACGTCCCAATTTGATGACCTAAAAATCAATATAGGACAAATGAGCAAATAGCACTAACACATTCTTGTAGTACAGTACATTGTCTTCTAAATGCTATAAAAAATTGCGAAAAAATTACAAACCTAAGCGGAGAGAACAAGTGCGCAAATGGCTACTTTTTCACTTTTCACTTCAACGACCTAAAAATTGACAAAATTCATGATGAAAAATGAAATGCAATATATGTTCTGATAGAGCAAAGCATTCTCTTTCGAAAGCTATGCAGCGCTATGCAAGAGACCGCCG
Source organism: Heligmosomoides polygyrus polygyrus (assembly GCA_947396885.1). Taxonomy (NCBI): domain Eukaryota; kingdom Metazoa; phylum Nematoda; class Chromadorea; order Rhabditida; family Heligmosomidae; genus Heligmosomoides; species Heligmosomoides polygyrus. Next base: position 110,084,426 of record OX377201.1, read on the forward strand.
GCAAAATCTGCAGTGAATCGTTGAAAAAACGGCGAAGACTTATGGGGTAACCTAATAGATGGTCAGGTGACTGTTGTTCTTTAATGTATTTGCGCGCCCTCTGGCGCATAAATAAGTGAATAAATATTGGTAATCAAGATATGAGACAGTTTTGGTTGATTGTTCAAAATGAATGATTCCCTGAGCTTCATATTCTCTCTTCGATTTATGTGACTGCTTGAAACTCGAAGTTGATGTTTATTGGTGACAACGTTTCGGGCATAAGCCCTTCTTCAGGTCTGAATACAATAATGCTACATAGCACATACACAAAGTAAAGCGGCAAGAAATACAGACCTGGGATCTACGACGCATTAAAAGGGGGAGGGAAGGGCCAAGGTCTTCTTGGACGTTTGTTGGCCGGAAATGAAGTGCAGGGGTGCTCGGACTCTTTATATATGGCAGACCCAGTGGAGAGGAAGATCAAGGAAGGGAGTCACCGATTAACAATAGAGAAGAAATGAAGTATGCGATGAGTCCTATCACTCTATAGGGGCTAGGGACGTGACCGCTGAAGACCATCGTGACATATAAGTGACTAGTCACGACTCGACCATATATAAAGAGTCCGAGCAGCCCTGCACTTCATTTCCGGCCAACCAACGTCCCAGAAGACCTTGGCCCTTCCCTTCCCCTCCCTTTTAATCCGTCGTGGATTCCAAGTCCGTATTTCTTGCCGCCTTACTGTGTGTATGTGCAGAGTAGCATTATTGTATTCGGACCTGAAGAAGGGCTTATGCCCGAAACGTTGTCACCAATAAACATCAACTTCGAGTTTCAAGCAGTCACATAAATCGAAAAGTTTTGGTTGAATTATACAAGATGGTGGGATACGGACGGGTGTATGGGTTAGAACCCTCTCTTACGAAAAGCGCGTCATCTGACACGTTAATATGCTATGAAGACCATGATCAAAAAGTAGTAACACAGTAAGAAATGGTTTTGTGTTTTCTTGGGCAAAATAAAGCTTTCCAGCCCAATTTGGCGATTTTCCCCCAGACTTCTTGCCGTATATGAATTGAGTTATGGTTAGATAGGACGATATCGTTTCCATTGATCACTGCCGGCAGAATTTGTTCCCAAAAAAACTAACTGTGTGTAACTTTTAAGAGAAATCGAGCAGGCATAGAACCGCGTTATTTTTTTCCGTCCGACGTAAGTGAACAACACTCCCTTGATCGAGTAACGGACTTTTATTACTATTCATTGCGAATTAAATGAGTCGACCAGTGCAACTAGGGCGCTTATGTTGCTATCTTCATCCTTTATGTCACTACAAGAGAACGAATGCAAACTACTAGGAACTGGAATACTTAAAATAGAGGTCGTTCTTCTCAGACACTTGTTGCTTCTGAGCCGCGTCCCATTACCGTCTCGTGAGTTTCCTAGATCGCGGACTGGACGCTAGTCGGACGCGGACGAGACGCAAAATGCGGATGAGCTCGGGCGGATTCGTTGCTCCCAATCACGTCCCACTGTGCTCTTGTGTCGGACGAGGTTCGCACGTGGGTCAACAACTGCCGGCTGGACGCGTGCTTCGACGTTTTTGTCGCCTCCGGTGGCTCCGGAATTCACCACTAGAGCGACATGACGTTGGTACCAGCTCCATTGAGTATTATTGTGCGACAACAGTTTAGTAGCACTTTCTTATATTGTTCTCTAGTGCTATACCACTAATACAGTTAATACTATGAAACACTCCGGCAAATTTGTTGTTTTCCAGCACGTTAGAAGCAATCAAAGACAATTCCTTGAGGTCACATAATGGACATCGCAACTCATTAGCAAAATATCCAATTTAATTCTACTGTCCAATTTGTCAATATTGTCCAATTTTAAATTAAGTGAGTGTCTAGTTTAACATGAAAAATGTCCGGTTTAAAACGAAAAATGTCCACTATGAAGTGAAAATATATATGTATACTAGACACTGGAAAACAATGAATTTGCTGGAGTGTTTAATAGTATTAACAGTATTAGTGGTACAGCACTAGAGAACAATATATGAAAGTGCTACTAAACGTTGTCGCACAATAATACTCAATGAAGCTGGTACCGACGTCCTGTTGCTCTAACGGTGATTTCCGGAGACGACGAAAACGTCAAAGCACGCGTCAAGCCGGCAGTTGTTGGCCCACGTGCGAACCTCGTCCATCGAGGTTTCCTCGTGCATAAAGTATGCACGCGGTTCAGATCAAAATCTATCTGAAACATCGCTATCACTTCGACATGAAAACCAACTCCCGGCTAGATGGATCCCTTGCCTTAGTAAAAGAAATGCTCGCAATTGCGTAGTTTTTGTACAACTTAAAATTCGCTAACATCTAGGTTCTGCTGCGTACTTTAGTGGCATAAAGCTGTTTTCTGTGCGTTAGATTTAAACACTCTCTGGACTGTCCAATAATGCCATCGGCTTGTGCTGTGCAATACTCCTGCCCTCAGGTTGCTGTCCAACAGCATGTGTTTCCGGATATCATTGCAACGCCTTCCGAATCCGGACGCCAGGTTCCCTCTCACTCGTTTCTTCTTACTGGATCTAATTGTTGGTCCGCCTTTACTGGTCTACCCCTTCCCTGCCCCATCTTCCCGGTTCCAACTCCTGGCCCACTTCCTTGTTTCCACTATTGACCCCCCTACTGGTTTCTTTTTGATGGATTCCCCGTCCTGGAACCTCCTCCAGGTTGTTTCTTTCCTTCCTAGTAGCTCTCCTGGTCCACGCTAGGGGTTCCCCTTACTTCCCTTCTCCACCACCCCTTAGTGGTCCTCCCATGCTTTCAGCAGACGTTGATGACACGTGTTTGAAATCGGGACGCCCAGAAACGCGTGCAAAGGCGCTGTGTGAGAAAGACTGCGCTTCCTCTGCTACAGCAGCATCCCATGTTGAAAGGCACATTTTGTCCTCGCGGGGTTCGATGAGGCGTATCTCACGCAGGTTTGACCACACAAACGTCATCGAAGGCTAACTCAATTATATAAAGGGATAAAGGATAAAGGACGGCGTTATTCAATCCCTTCTGGGATGCGCCAGCGCATTCTACTTCTACGGGATGTCGTGGAGGCGACATGAATGCGTATTTGGCCATACAATGACTTTCGGTGGCAGCCGATGAACAAGTCAGCGCTTTATCCTTCCCAGACAAGTCTGGTACCAATTCACCGACCCCGGAGGGATGCAAGGCTTGGTTGGCCTGGGCGAGAAATCCGAACCAGGAACCTGGTATCGGGTGCACGCGACAGTCGCGCCTCCTCCGACTGCGCTACACGCGCCCCAACTCAATTATATAGTGGTAGATATCCTGAAAATTCACGTGTATTACACCGAGGACATCTGAGGTTACCGGCTATATAGGAGGTACTGAGGGGTTATCCGTCTTGGTTGGAAGACACATGATTGCCAAACTACATTGGAAATGGCCAACCTCAGTTCACCCCTAGGGTAGAACATAGCAGTGCTGTGTAGAACCGTTAATGTCGTGCCATACAGAACGTTGTATAGGCCTGCCGTACACGGTGACTCCCCCCCCCCCCCTTCCGAGCCGCACGTCTCCGAAAAATTCGAAAATGAAAAACCAAAAACGTCCAACCCCTCAAAAATCGATAGGTCGGACACCCGAAACCGCTAGAGGCGAGTTCAGCTCACAAGAAGCCAGGCCGGACGCGCAGACGAGACGCGAATGAGACGGTAAATTCCGAAAACTTCTCTTGTGGGACGAGGATGAGACGCAAGAGATCTCACCACGAAAACTACCTTTGTGGGACGGGCCTGGTACGCAGCGGTCCTAATAGTTACGCGGCTGGGACGGAACAGCTGTTATGGGACGCGGCCCGGACGCAACGAGTGTCTGAGTTGGGATCGCATTTTATAGCGACCTGCTTGCCATGAAAAATTGTTATTTGTTAATTGAAAAAAAAAGATAGATGGCGTCCGAGTTGTCCGGTGCGTAACGCCCACAGCCGCGCGGTTCAAACCTGGTTTTTATTAGCCATGGAGCGCCCTTACAACAGGCTCTATACGTTGGAGCCAGGGTGGAGGCACATTAACGACGCTAATAGGGTCGGGGAGGGGGATGTATGGGATTTTTTGCCTATCACAAGCCTCCCCCCCCCCCCACTCTATTTGCGCCGGCAAGCTCGCAAATATCACTAGCTGCAGCGACTTGTTAGCAGAGTGGTTGGCAATTGCGTGATCCCGTAACGATTTTCCTGAATTTCACTCCGAACAACGGTAGACAACCCCGACGGGTTTTTTCCGGTTGTAAGTTTATCAAACACTGAAACAAGGTAATAAACAGTAATGATGAACAACGAGCTTTCAAAATGCCATCAATTTTTCAGGGCAAGCAGGTGGACTCGCCGTTAAACGCACACAAGCAAAAAACTGCGGACGAGTTTTCGGACGAGTTGTTCGGGCGCGAAAGGTAAAAATTCAAACAGGCCAACACGGCGTTGGCGATGGGGCGCGAAATCCTTCAATGCAAGCATTACACGAGCGAACCTCTTGTCGCTCAAGGGTGGGAGGGGTTCGGAGCAGGCAAGGGAAGGGACTCCAGGGTGTGGTGCAGCCAAGCTGCTCGTGTGGAAACTGCTCACATCGCCCAGGGGGGGGGGTTCGGAGCTGGCTTCTGCGCTCTTTGAGTATCACTTCATGGGGCATCAACCGCTCAACAAACTCCCAATCGATCTTCACCTCCTCAAAGCTGGTGGTTGTTGCACCTGAAAGAACGAGATGGGCGACAGATATGCGAAAACAGATAAAACTGACTTGGACGCAAATCGTATCAATATTCTTAAGAGTGCACAGACCGCTATAATCAACTTTGAGGAACCATAATCGCTAGAAAAACTAATTAAAGCATGCTGTTTGTCCCTTCAGACAAGGAGATTGTATAATGCTACCTCTCGTAGGTTAGGTTAGGGTGTTGTGTTCCTATAATCACTTATGTCCAATCTCCGTAATTATCAACCTGACAACACTATCGAACCGGATCACTAACCACTCAGTACTGCGATAGCTATGTATTCTCTGGCTTACGGATAGCGCCAACTTTGAACGCTAGGAACTGAACAATCTAGCGATATCTTCAATTGATGTCTTTGTCCTGTCCTCGGTTGGTCCCCAAACGAATGACGTGTTAGAGCGCGTTAGAGGTCTCTAACACGTCATTCGTTTGGGGACCAACCGAGCTCTGGTACTAGGACAACTTCCCCTCAGTTTTTTGCTTGTGTACGTTTAACGAGGAGTAGCAGGTGGCTATAAAATGCGACCCAAAAGACGATACAAATTTCAATTATTCTGAAACCTAATAGTTTGCTTTCGTACGCGTGTAGTGAGTTCAAGGGTGAGGCTGGAAACTTATGATTTTAGTGTTGTACCGATAGTTTGTCTTCCATTCGGAAATGAGCCGTTCTAGAACGCAGTATGCAATGTCTCATAGGTTTTCATCATTCGAAGAATTGGCTACTTCATATATAGACGCAATACCTGGCAAATAAGACAATTTCTGCTCTTTAATCCTTGGATTTGTTAAGGTCCTCTTTTGTTTCAGTTCTTTATTTTTCGCATTGGCCTTTAAGGGCCTGTTCATACTTCGCGACAAAAGCGACAAGAGCGACTGGAACGACTGGAGCGGCTGGGGCGACGGACATAGTGTGGTGTACGTAAATAATTGCGTGCTCCACACTCCTTCCGCGACGAATGTAGTGTAAAATGCGTAATTATTTACGTACACCACACTACATCCGTCACCCAAGTCGCTCCAGTCGCTCTTGTCGCTCTTGTCGCGAAGTATGAACAAGCTCTAAATACGTGTAATAGATGGATGAAAGAGAAGGAGATGTTAGAATACGTAGTAGTCCTCATTCTTCTTTCATTTGTCGGTTTTTCATCGTTTCTCAGCCGAGAATTCAGAGAACCTGTGCCGGACCACCATTTAGTCCCTATATGTGGCCCTGTTTAATGTTTTTTGGCACTGTTGTACTTTCGGGTCTATAGAGGTCGAGAGGTCGAGAAAAATTTCGCCCAAACTTCGCCTAAGGGGTTATTTGAGGCGCTGATGACGAATCTGATATCGCTTTTTTGTGAGTTCATAATCACCGATTTTCGCCCAAACTTCGCCTAGGGGGGGGGGGGTATTTGGGGTGCTGATCACGAATCTGGCATCCCTTTTCCGTTTCAGGCCTGAGTTTGGGCGAAATCGGTGATAATGGACTCGGCAGCCTTAGTTACCCGTACTATACATTGGATTCTAATGAATCATTTTCGGATATCCGATTCGGATAACCGACCCGATGGCCTCAAAACCGCCCTTGTCCGAATCATTCAAAAATCCGGTGTTCCCGAAATCGTCGTTATCCAAATCACTCAAAAATCCTGGGTCCGCAAAATCGCCGTTATCCGAATCATCCAATTATCCGAAGATTTTAGATCGGATCCAATGTACAACCCGTACCTACAGTAACCTACCTTAATCGGCCGAAATTTTAAAAACGGATGTCAGATTCGTGATCAGCACTCCAAATAACCCCCGTAGGCGAAGTTTGGGCTAAAATTTTTTCCGACCTCCCCTTGTCCTCTGGAGTCCCGAAAGTACAACAGCGCCGTTTTTTGCTGGGATTTCCCGTTATTTACGTTTTTTTTTTAATGTTTTTCGCATTTTTCTACTTGCTTTCTTCTGGATGCCGTTTTTCATCTTTATAAATGCTATTAGGCTTTAAGAAATCAGAAAATCTTCGTAGATCTGCGCAAAACTGCTGAAAATATGCTTAGTCATGCTCAGGGCTTTTAGAAGAAGGAAATACTCGAAGTAAATGAAGGACATATGCGATGGGAATGGAAAATTTACTACAGTTCATTGAGTTTCAGAAACCATGACGGACGTGACAGATCTGATGCCGATTATACGAGTACGTCGTAAACGATCGGCGGATCCACATGCGGCTCTAATAATGGAAACGAAGAAAAGAAAGGTAATTTTCGCTACCTTGCTTGTTTAGCTTTCGAAGGTTTGAAGTCAGTAGATTCGTTCTCTTTTGCAAAACGTGTTTCTTTCTTGTCTTGTCGTTTTATTTTTTGTTGTATTAACAAATTGCATTTATTAGCCAACAGGTTCTTGGGATCTATCCTACTCCGAGGGGGGGGGGGCACATAACTAAAGTGTATGTAAAAAAAATCGACTAGGGACTTACCGAGCGACTCCTACAGAGCACGATAGAACCTAAACCAGAAAAATTCACGAGCAAAAAAAAAACGAAAAAAATAAATGTTTTCGTCGCGGTTGTAAGCGGGTGGAGTTATGTGCCCTCCTCACCATGTTAGAGTCTGGTTATAACATGTCAGGCGGCGGTCAGCACGCGCTAGGTGGCTTTATGCGCCCTCCTCACCATGTTATATCCTGGTTCTAACATGTCAAGCGGTGGTCAGCACGCGGCACGACTCCATTGCGTCGCTCTTTGCCCGACAATACGGTTGTCAAACCGCGGCGATTTTTTTTTATTTATCAGTTCGTTTTTTTCTTTGTTTTAGGTTCTATCTTGCTCTGCAGGAGTCGCTCGATAAGTCCCAAGTCGATTTTTTAAATACTTTTTAGTTAAGTGGCCCCCCGGACTAGGGTAGATCTGGTTCTTGTCTTCTATAGGGGTTGGTCGGGCATACTTCCAGTAAAATTTCTGTATTTTTCAGGAACCTCAGCTTAGTGAGGTGTTTACCAGCAAGTATTTCATCTACTTGGTATTACAGTTGTTTCCTCGTCCGTTTGCTTCCCTTCATTGTATACGTATTGTTGGAGTAAGACTAGTGAATGTCTATTGTTTTTAGGAGGATCCATTGCTGTTCTCACTGTTCAAAACAGAGGACGCAAGCGAAGGCCTGGATGGAATTAATGGAGCGCGCGTTATCGAGTTCAAGGCTGAATGCACTGGTGAGTCGTTTCTGCTGTGATTCTCTTTCATTCTTGAAATTGTACGGTAGTTGTGCCTTGGACCAGAAACGACTAAAATAGCTATCTGGAGCATTTAGATGACGTACAGGGATTCAAATGATTCTATGAAAGTCACTACTTTCCTAACCATGAGACATTTCTATGAAGAAGGTCTTAAAACGTTTAATTCTGAAAAACTAGGGTCATTGCTCGTCAAGAAAGATCTTTGGAGTAATTCGCATAGACAGAATTGCTTACTGGCCCTGATGAAACTTGCGTCTACGCTTATTCTTTCGAATTTTTTAAAAATATGATTGAAGTTCTTCCTTTATTATTATTTTTTGTTGCTTATACGTCATTTTCCATAGAAAACCTTCAAATTTCATTGTTTTCGGATCGGTTTTAACGATATGAAGCTTATATTAGTCAAAAAAATGTCTACATTACTATGTTTCTCATTGTCAGCCTTCTCCATGTCTGAATTAATCAATCCAGTCGTTACATCTCAAAACTCTTGCACCAAGAGAGACTCGAACCCGCATCTTCTGCTTTCCGGGCAGCGATATTCGCCTTACACCTCCGGCGCTGTTTGACCGCATGTAACATCCGCGATGTCCTCGAGGTCTGTCAACACCCACCCGTGATATCAGGATGGGCCGGCCGCTGATATCAGCATGGAAACGGTTAAGCTGAAGACCTCGAGGATATCGCGGATGTTACGTGCGGTCAAACAGCGCCGGTTGTGTAAGGTGAACATCAGTGCCCGGAAAGCAGAAGATGCGGGTTCGAGTCCCGTCTGGCGCAAGAGTTTTCATCGCAACAAAACATCCTGTAACAGCATATAGCCTCTCTACCAGCCGCTCCAGGCTTAAGCGAATCTGTTAAAGCAATCCAGTTGTGTTTCAGGAGAGGCCGAAGGCAAAGGGCTCGAATTCATTGGCGAACACAGTGAAGGTGCTGCTGGTCCGAGTGATGAGTCAATGGTAAGAGCTCACGTGTACATGTCAGCGCAAGGGTAGGCTCCTTTATAACCATTTTCTTCAAATTCAACAGATCAAATCAAACTGGACGCTCTTCCAAGCAAGAGTAGCTTTTAAATTCAAACTGGACATCTTTGAAATCAAAATGAGCGTCTAACGCATTCAAGTGGACTCTCCTGCACCAGTGGAGCCTTTAAAGTCTTGTCACATCGATAATTTGAACGTTTTATGTTAGGAGTGGAGGAGGAGTGACTAGAGTGAAGTAAAGTCCATAAATATATACCCTCCGCAAGTGAAATTTAACGCTTTCACAATCAATTAAACTATTTTCAAACCAAGCTGGACACTCTTCTGAGCAAGCTTGGCTCTTAAAATGAAGCTGAACGCCTTGGAAGTCGAAACCAGATTCGTAAATGTTAACTACAGACTTCGAGACGGTTGGAATATTTTTTGTGCAAGCAAAATTTAGTGCAACTTTCTCTGAAATTACCTATTGGGGCGGGTCAATTGAAAGTTTCAAAGAAGGTTGTGCTGAGTTTAGCTTGGAGTGATTCCGACTATCTTGGAGAGCCTGTAGTTAACATGTAGGAAGCTCGCTTTAATTTCCAAGGTGTTCAGCTTCATTTTAAGAGCCAGGCTGCTAAGAGTGTCCAACTTGGTTCGGAAGAGTCAATGTGATTGTAGAAACGTTAAATTTCACGTGAGGAGGTATATTTTTACTAGGTTTTACTTGTATTGTTGAGATCAAAGCTCTAGCGCCAGACGGGGCTCGAACCCGCACCTGCTGACCGGCCGGGAATACTATGCGCCATTACGCCACTAGCCCTGTTTGATAGAACGCAACATCCACACCTCATGTGACCGATCATGCACTCTCCCCTATATCGGGATGAGCGTCGCTGATATCAGCGTGGAACCAATTAAGCTGAAGGTCTGGGTAAAAGTGATTCAGTTCATTTTCTTTAAACCTCAAGTGGCTGGTATCGAGGATGTAAGCTGTTAGAACGATGTCTTGTCGCGATCAAAACGTACATTACTCGATACCATCCACTTGAGGCTTAAAGAAACTGTCTTGAATCATTTCTGTCAAGACGATCAGCTTAACTGGTTCCATGCCGATATCAACGACCGGCTCATCCCGATACGGGTGAGTGCTGATCGGTCTCACGAGGCGTGGATTTTGCGTTCCATCAAACAGCGCCGGTGTTGTAGTGGCGTAGAGCATTCCCGACCGATCAGAGGGAGGTGCGGGTTCGAGTCCCGCCTGGCGCTAGAGTTTTGACTGTAACACAACATCGTTATAACAGTTCAAATTATCGATGTGATACGATTCTAAAGGCTCAGGATGTAACAAGTGGTTTAGGTTCTAAAATTACCACCTGCTGATCAGGGATATTGCAGGGAGACGTTGAGGCAGTGAAAGAAGATGAAGCAGTTAGATACGACTACTATAAGATCTACCGAGGATCCATGACGGAGCCCATAAAACAGTGGGATTCTGAGGATATCGAGCTGAGATTCGCGACGGAGTGAGTTGTACCCCGAAATGGCTGCGTATTCTCTCAGATTTCATTTGTGATTCATTCCAGGGAAGAGCAGACGTTACTTCTGGGAAACTCCGATTCCGAGAGTGACTGTGTTGCCGACGATGACGATGACTCGAACGACGAGAATAACTGGCGAAACGATTACCCCGACGAGGATCCGGATGAGGACGACGACGATACCGAAGACGAGGATCTGAGCTCTTATGATGAGGGCCATAGGGTGTGTTTGGCGTAGCATGCTCTTTTTGTTCTTTTTAAAGATATTTTATGATTCTTTGAAGGTATGGGGGTTCTTGGCTTCAGGCTCAAGAAGTGTAGGTTTTCTATGTCTGGGTATAATACCCCTTGAGGGCACAGGCCCCTCTTTGACCAAAATTTCTGTCCCCAGAGGTTGCCTGCCCTTAAGGCCTTTTTGTGGTTTCCTTTGATTTTTTAAAGCCGGACTTTTAAAGCAGTGCTGGAACTGACGCTAGCAGCGTCTTTATTCGTTACTGTCGCGTGCCAGAGTGTTCCAATGGATCATCCTCGTTCGAGGGGCACCCAGACATCATATCGATCGTTTAAGCCCCCCCCCCCCCTCCCTCTCCCCAGACTTCTGCGGCGTTGCCGCTGCCCTATCCTTCATCATAGGGCAGGGACGCAGAGCTCGCCGCCAGCGGCGTCCCTGCCCTATCCTTAACCACAGCGGCGAGCGCCGTTGCCGCAGAAGTCTGTGGGGGCCTTTAGAGCTTTCACAAAGAAGTCCGACCAGGGCGTTGGTGTTCTAGTGTTCTGTTCTCTCGACATCCGCAGAATTCAGTCGATGACGGCTGTCATCGTGAGAAATGCACTACGTGGCCCTCCTAATTTTCGACAACTCAGCTCATGTGATAGATCTCTGATCTTAGAAATTGCTACTCAAATTAGGTTTAGGAAGAACAATCGCAAAAAGCAGAGCCTTTTTCTACCACGTTGCTCTTTGTGAACTCCATTAATGTCAGAAATCAACTGGACATCGCAATATAGTGAGCGAACTCGTGCTATCAGTCTCTACCTTCAAGCTTTGATTTTCTCTCCATGTTGTTTCAAAACTACCCCAAGAAGATTTGCCTATCGGAGAAGGGTCTCTGGAGTGTGTCTGAATGACTAGGATGCCACTAATGCCACTACGAGAATCTTCACCTTTCAAACGGTTGAAAAATGTGGTCCATTTCTGCAAAGACTGAACCTACCGAGTTACAGGCCCCATAGTTTACTATGGAATCGCGCAGTTGCGCAAGTCAACACCTTCCAAACATCGAATATGCAGGAAAAGTGCAAAAATACTGCACGGCAAAGAATTCAGCACCTGATTCCGAGCTTTTGAAGCAGTATTTTTGCCTTTTTCTGCACATTATGTTCGGAAGGTGTTGCCCTGTGCAACTGTGCGATTCTTTGGTAAACTAGCGGGACCTCTAACTCACCAGGACAGGGTCTCAGGCCTAGGTCTGAACGGGTAAATGAATAGTACTAACTACGAGAATCTCCACCCTTCGTATAATAGAAAAACATGTTACTTTTTTGCTCAGTTCTTGAATCAAAAGAGCTACGAGCTCTCGAAGGTGGGGTACAGTAGCGCACCGTCAGCACGTGCCCGCGTGCATGTGTTCGTGTGCGCTGTTGTATGGGACATGGCGAAAGGCTCTGCGGCAATCGAGTCGGCGGCTCAGTAGGGTGCGATGCTGCCTCAAAAGTGCTAGACTAGATGTTCGACTTCCGTGCTATACACTATTTCTGCATTTTTTCATGATCGCTGCATTCTTTACCAATTTGCTTCCTACGATGTGAAGGAAACAAGTTGGTAAAGGAGGCAGTGGTCATTAAAAAAATGCAGAAATAGTGCATAGCACGGGAGCCGAACATCTGGTCTAGAACCTTTGAAGCAACCTCGCACCCTGCTGAGCCGCGGAATAACTTGCTCCAGAGCCTTTCGCCAGGTCCCATACAACAGCGCACACGCATGCATGCACGTGGGCACGTGCTGACGGTGGACTACTGTACCCCGCCCTCGAGGACCCATAGCTCTTTTGATTCAAGGACTGAGCAAAAACGAAACATGTTTTTCTACTATACGAAGGGTGGAGATTCCCGTAGTACTATTCATTTCCTCCGTTCAGACCTACGCCTGAGACCCCTCCCTGGTTAGTAGGCTTAAGTTCTTTGCAAAAATAGAACATAACTTACCCGCCTGTTGAGGATGATTAGCCACACGAGATTGGTAAATCCGTTTATTGGTCGACGTTTCGGCAAAATCGTCTCCTTCAAAGGCCCATATGAGACAGAACATTCACGAAGTTGAACGACCAAAACATTCGACAGAGTCTTTTAGGAAGTCGACGATGTAATACTCAGCAAGCAAGAGAGATCAACTTCAAAAAAAACCAACCTTAGGTGGTGGATCCATCTAAGGTCGGTTTTTTTTTTGAAGTTGATCTCTCTTGCTTGTTGAGTATTACACCGTCAACCTCCTGTAAGACTTTGACGAGGGATTTGGTCGTTCAACTTCATGAATGTTCTGTCTCATATAGGCCCTTGAAGAAGGCAATTTTGCTAAGAAGTCGGCCAAAAAACGGATTTACCAATCTGTGTGGCTAATCAACCTCAACAGACAACAAACACCGATGCCGAGATTCAATAACAGTCGGACCTGGAGATAACTTACTTGAATAACGGAGGTCCTCGCGATGGTGTTCATTTTTTCGTTGAGACATACTCTGGGACCGCTTCCTTGTTCGATAGAGAACTTTATGGCTATTTGGGCAACGTTTATAATTTTCTAGACTAGGCATTGCGTTCTTGACTTCATTGACTTCCGAGCAGTTTTTCTTGATTTCCTTTGGCTCTAAATCGTTGATTTTCTATTTATAGGAGTCTGTTAAGATCAACAGAGATCAGCTGGATGAAGGCGAGGATTCCCCGTTCGCACTGGAACGAATGCGACGTCGTCTGGAAGGCTTTGCGATGGGCCATTACGAGGGTGGCGAAGAAGACAACTCGGACGACGACAACATACGGGGCGACAATTCTCGAAGCAGCACCCCGAACAGCGACGACGACGGGTACGACTATAGGTACCGCGAGGATTAACTCAGCTGGCACCGCGTACAAGTGCCTCAATCCCTTGCCTATTGTTCTTCTAATTGCGATATTTGTTAGCTCACGCCCGCGACGTGGTTTTAGGCCGAGTGTTTCTAGGTTTGTACAGGTACTCCACATAATAACTGTTCATATTTGCGAGTAAATAAAGTGTCTAAACTTACGAACCTGTTTAGAGTACTGTCTGGATACGGTACATTTACCGTAGTACTTGTTTTCCTTGCAGTAGAGTGGAATTTCGCGGACTTGAATGTATGACCTAGGTTCAGATGAATATAGACGAGAATGGCACCTCATACGCCGAAATGCAGGCGGTTCCGTTTTCTCACGCCGACTCGCGCGTGCCTGGTGATCACGGCCTGGTTGGAGACAACTATGGACAGGTGGGCGGAGCTAGATTTTTAATTTCCATCATTTTTATGTTCAACTTTTGAATTTAGGATTTTATTTGTGTGTTTTACCGCACAGTTCGTAACTCAACCATAATACTGGTATCTAAGGTCTTTAAAGTGTTCACTTTGTTCAATTAACCCTAAAAGTGTTATCACTCAGCTGTAGCAAGGTTTTTTAAAACTTATATTAAGGAGTAAATCTTCGCTTTGGTAAGGGTTGAGATCACGCCGTGTACTTACCCAATATGACGCTATGTATACTTGATTGATAGTGCGTATGCTATTTGTCATGCTATCAAGAAACGCACAAAGAATTTCATTTAGTTCGGCTACCTATAAGACTTTGAATAGAACCAGTTATTAAAATGACTGAAAATTGAGTGGCTGCATTATTTCGTGATTAAGGAACACGTTTGTTGACTAAGACGCTCTCCTCCATGTTCCTGTAAGCACGAAAGTCGTGAAATACTCTATGAGCGATCATTCACAAGCCACAAGTTTGCAATGCTCAGGAAAAGTCGGTGGATCTATCCTAGTCAGGGGGGGGGGGCACATAATTAAAAGATATTATATGTAATAAATCCACTTAAGACTTATCGAGCGGACTCTACAGAACAATATGGGACCTAAACAAGAAAAGTCACAAAGAAAAGAAAAACGAAAAATTACATTTGTGGCGGTTGTAAGCCGGCAAAGTTGTGTGCCCTCCTCACCATGTTGGATCCTGGTTATAACATGTCAGGCGGCGGTCAGCAAGCGGTATGCGGCTTCATGCGCCCTCCCCACCATGTTAGATCTTGGTTATAACATGTCAGCCGGCGGCCAGCACGCGACATGCTTCCATTCCGTCGTTCTTTGTCCGCCGAGATGGTTGTAAACCGCGGCGATTATTTTTTCGTTTGTTCGCTCGTTTTCGGTTTCTTTTGGGTTCCAGCTCGTTCTCTAGGAGCCGCTCGGTAAGTTTCAATTCATTTTGTTGCCTACTTTTTAGTTATGTGCCCCCCCCCCGGACTAGGATATATCCAAATCGGTTAGTGACCGAGCATGAAAGGGTTTGTAACTGATTTAGTGGTCGGTTTGAACATTGCCGTGTCTCAGACACTAAGTGTAAGCGACCATAAAAGGGTTTGGGGATCTATCCTAGTCCGAGGGGGGGGGCACATAACTAAAAAGTAGGCAAGAAAATGATTTGAAACATACCGAGCGGCTCGTAGAGAACAATCTGGAACCTAAAGGAAACCGAAAACGAGTGAGCGAACGGGAAAAATAAAAAATCGCCACGGTTTACAACCGTCTCGGCGGACAAAGAGCGACGGAATGGAGGCAAGCCGCGTGCTGGCCGCCGGCTGACATGTTATAACCATGATCTAACATGGTGGGGAGGTCGAATGAAGCCGCATGCCGCGTGCTAACCGCCGGCTGACATTTTATAACCAGGACCTAACATGGTGAGGAGTGCACACAACTTTGCCTGCTTGAAACCGCAACAAATGCAATTTTTCGTTTTTTTGTTTGTGACCTTTCTTGTTTAGGTCCCATGTTGTTCTGTAGAGGCCGCTCGGTAAGACTCAAGTGGATTTCTTACATATAATACTTTTCACTCATGTGGCCCCGCGGACTAGGATAGATCCGGGTTTGGAACCGAGCACGAAAGCCGGCCACGCCTCCCGCAGCACGTGTTGCTACTGCACAGCGGGGGCGTGGCCGGCTTTCGTGCTCGGTTCCAAACCCTTCCATGGCCGCTTACTAACCAATTTAGTGTCGGAGACACGGCAAGGTTCAAACCGATCAGTAAACCTGTTACAAACTCTTTCATGCTAGGTAACTAACCTACTTTTGCCTGAATGTCCATCTTTAGCCTTACCTTGGACCCCTCGATCGATTGTCTCTTCGGCACTTGGCACGATTAGTCGTGTGTATGCATTCTGACTTATGGTTTATTGGATGGCATTAGATAATAGCATGCATATACACCGATTAATCGCTCAAGGTGCGAAAGCTATGATTGGTCATGGGATCGAAGACACGGTTGATGATGGATATACGAGCGAATGATCGACCACTACGTAATTCATGACTCCTTCGGTCGCAAAAAGCTGGTGGAGGCTAGTAGCAATGTTTTAACACGTTTGTTTAGGCATGGAGCGGTTGATATACAGGCTATATGTTGTTACAATATGTTTTGTTGCGATCAAAGCTCTTGCGCTAGGCGGAACTCGAACCTGAACCTTCTGGTTTCCGGGGAGCGATGCTACGTCTTGCACCACCAGCGCTGTTTGACCGCACGTAACTTCCGCGATGTCCTCAGCACCCACACGTGATATCGGGATGGTGTTACGCCTCGAGGATATCGTGGATGTTACGCGCGGTCAAACAGTGCTGATGGTTCAAGACGTAATATCGCCGCCCGGAATGCAGATGGTGCGTGTTCTGCGTGTTCGAGTCCCGCCTGACGCAATAGTTTTAATAGCAATAAAGCATCTCAACAGCGTATAGTGTAGACTGTTTTAGTCAATAAACTTGGTCTTTGAACGACACTCATTTCCCAGTTTGATCTTAAAGAATGCTGTCTCAGTTCTAGGTTTTATAAGTGGTTTTAGTTACTCGAAATCGCTGCTCAAAATAGGTTCGAAGAAGAAAGACGGAAAAAATCGCACATTTCTTCGTTGCAAAACATGCAATTGGCATTTATACTACCAATCAAGTAATTCTGAGAGCCTACGTGGCGCAATCTCCGCCTTCAAGAAACTAGGACATTATCGCTTCATTGCACGCTGAAAGGACAATTGTGCTGGGTGGACCGTCTAAGCTTTTTTTGGAAGTTACGTAAGCGCTTGCAACTGCCTGGTGACTGTTAGGAGTATTAGGGCGTTATTGAGCGCGGCGATCGTCGACTGCTTGGCGAACTGTGAGTGATAAGACAGACCAGGTGACTACAAGTTGCAGCGATGTGGGGTAAACAAGGCCAAACACAGTCGATGTGACAGCCACAATCGGCGAAAGTCGTTTTTCTCCATTTTCTCTCTAATAAAGTACGCCTATCACACAGCTTAATGACTTCGTCTTTATGCGTCTTGCATCTTTGTTTGAAAGTGGACACTTTTCAAATCAAAATGATCACGTGAGGTGGTTAAAAGAAATTTCTGCTTTCAAAAAATGTCCCAAAAACTCGCCCATGATTGCACAGTTTGAATTGCTCTGAAATTTCTACTATTCCAGTTATAGAAGTGCCTTCGGGCTTGTTTTAAAGTCCAGAGAATCGAAAATTTAAATTTTTTGTTATATGGAGAGGCTGCGCCATCTAATACTTCAACGTCGCTTCAACGTCGCTATGTTGATTCTCATTGAGAGTGAAAATATTGTTCACGTGGAGTTAATCAGAAGAGATTTGCGTATTTTTGTTGCAATTGTTTCATTTGAGTCGGGTTTTGCGAAACCACTCGGAAACAGCATCCCTTCCATGAAGCAGATTGTAGAGAAATAACGAGAGAGCTCATTCTCCTCATCTGGCACCTCGAAAACGTCTGCGTTTCTTCTCTGTAAACTAAGATTGAAAGCTTTGCTTTTGTTACTAAAAGGAGAGGAGTTTCATGACCATTCAAACAGTGTAATCATTTTCTGGGCAGCCTGTATAGATAAGTTTTTAAGGCAGGTCTTTAATCGATAGGTTTGTCTTCCTCACATTGTCGTCATTTTGATCGCAAGTACTTCCATCTTGTCTTCAAGATTCGGTATAAGTCGTTAATATGGCCTACATGGGTAGGTGAGACTGCACCAAGCCAATCGGTCCGCTTCGAAAGGGCGTATACGATCGGTTTTTGATGGTTAATTGGCGTGTTCTCTCCTCGTTTAGGCGACTTTGACTCCTTCAACCGATAGATGTCTATAGTGTAGAGTCATTGTTCCTCAGTGTGGAAAAAGCTTGTTCGAGCACATCGGTTAGCCTCAAACCGGCCTAAAGAGCAGAGAAGGCGAGTTCGAGTCCCGCTTAGGACCAACTGCTGTATAATTCATTTGGCTTAGATGACAAAACCGAATTTCTAATGAAGTTTTCTTCGCAAACAGTCAGATTATAGAAGGAGTAGGGGTAAATAGGACTTTTTTGGGTCCCTCAAGAGTGGGCCATGCATTTTGCTTCCGTCAAGGCACTACGTCCGCGTATGGATTTGGTGCCAGAGGAAAGACACACACCACGACCGCATTCCACATAAAAACGAGCGAATTGCGCCGTGATTCATCATCATATCGTCAAACTGCAGTCAAATTGGGGCAGTTCACCCATAAGTAACCGTCTGGTGCTAGACAGCGTCGCATTTTTGGCCCACTGGTTTCTAGAAGACACGTCTGAGCACCATGATCGAAGACAAAACGAACACAAGCGGCCATGGTAGCGAAGGCAGTGGTTCAAACTGTAAGACAATCCCCACCTAAGGCCACGGAACGGATTGTCCTACAGTTTAAGCCGCTGCCTTCGTACCATGGGCGCTTTTGTTCGTTTTGTCTTCGATCATGGTGCTCTAGAGGTGTCTTCTAGAGACCAGTGGGCCAAAAATGCGACACTGTCTACCACCGGGCGGTTAATTATGGTTGAATTGGCCCAATTTCACTGCATTTTGACGACATGATGGTGAATCACGGCCCAATTCACTCGTTTTTATGTGGAATGCGGTCGTGGTGTGTGTCTTTCCTCTGGCAACAAATCGATACGCGGTATGACAATATGGTGTGTCAATCAGAGCTGGGGCGATTACAGACGGCGGTGAGATAGAACCATAGCACTCAGAGCTGTACCGCTGTGGCTTTATCTCAAGATAGTCGGAGGAGATGCGGCTAAATCGACCCTACTACTTCCGCTGCATCACATGGAAAGTTTCGCTTTGCCAATGACTTGCTGCTTTTTTGCTGGCCGCAGCGTTATCAGTTTGTTTAGACATGAGGGCGCGTAGTCGAGCTGGCTATACAATCGTGTGAATCTTTAACGCGTCAAGGTTTGACCCGGCGTTCAACCTGTTCAGTCTAAGGATCGTTCTTCTACCAGTTAAGCCTCAAGGAGCAATAAAATAAGCGCTTGTTGGATTGTTTGTGTTTTGTATTACCACTAAGCACCGTTAACAGAAAAAAACTGATTTGGTGATTAATTAATTAATTAATTGAACAGATTTACACATAAGATACTTCTTACGATTTACGATTTACGAAATTTCGGATTTAATTTACGCACACCCTGCTGCCCATGTCAGGCAGAGATTAGGTGTCAGCTGAGTAGAAGGCGTTTGCACGCATTAGAAAGCCTTTCCTCTATGATGCAGAACAATGAAGTTTCTGGAGGCTCTCCTTTTGCCCCTATTTCTTTGTTTTTCCATATGAAAAGATGCTAAGTTAGCGTGTTCGCTTAGAAATCCCTCATTTTCTAGGAATTTCGGTGCACAGACCCTAATTGTCAGCGCTTTTTCAGATTCCTGTGATTATGAGCGATGGAGAAGGAAAAGAGTTCATGGTGCATTTTGCTGATGATCGCGATATGGAGCACATCGACGACGATCTCGAGCTTGGAGTGGGGAACGTGAGTCCGTGTTTTCTCTCAGTGATTTCGGAGCTTAGCTTCTCTCTGCAAAAAAAATGATTGGCGATTACACGTAGTTCTTCCAAGACACCGGGTTTTTGAACTCTCTTTATCTGAACGCCCAAATTTTTAGGTTCCCAGTCCGAACAGTGCTGACATGCATGTTTTGCAGTCGCCGACCAACCCGGTAAAATCGATTTCGAGTATTTACATACTGATTTTTTCAATTTTTAGGTCCTTGAAACAGAGCCATTATTTGCGGATTATTCGATATTGTCTACATTTTTTTAAATCCATAGGCCCCGTTTATACTTCCGACGCCGTGCGACGCGATGGCATGCATAGTGGCCATATTGATCGATGGCGTTGCCCGATCAATGTGGCCACTATACGTGGCGTCGCCTCGCTTGGCGTAAAAGTATAAACGGGCTCATAGACCATCAGGTCTCGCATGGCTATCAGCGGTACAAAATGAGCTCAGTCAGCGTAGGGAGGTCTCATCACACAGCTTAAAAAATACTTTCGGAGAGTCTCTTCTTACCGCCATTAAAGATCTGTTTATACTTCAGTCGTTATGCGCAGTAGTGGCTTGGGTTCGGTCCGTTGCGAGAAATCGTCGATATGCACGGCTTTCATATCGCGATGCGGCGCCGCGGCGTCAAACTATAAACTGTGCATGAGCGGTTCCTTCTTCGGGAGTTTTTGGTACTGGTATTTAATTTGGCCTACACGGGAAGAACGGAAGCGGCAGTCCGGTCAGGCTACGTTGAATGTGCGTGCCGCTCAGCATCAGAAGAGGCATGTACGGACGCCGCCCTGATCGGTCGTGATTGGCTGGAGCATTGTGGGCTCCCGTGTAAGCCACACTAGTTGCTGGAATTGTCTCAATTCAGGTTCTATTTATAGAGACGGGGTTTTACTTCAGTCGCAAAATGCAAGACAACAGGAAACTTTCAATATTGATTATCTGCACATTTAAATCGATAATATGCTTCTTATGTCGGCTAGGCCATCCGGTAACGTGAACATGATTGCTATCATGGGTCCTATTTGCAATTCATTGGCGAGATATGACCCTAAGGCTGCGTTTATACTTGAACCACTTGTCAAAGCGTCAGTTCGAAGCCACCGATATCGATTAGACGCGCAAGCTAATCGATATTCTTGGTTTTGTACCAACACTGCCAAGGCGCTGAGGTCTAAAGTCAGCCTCAGGGTAATATCTTACCAGTGAAAAGGTGTAAATAGGCCCTACGACAGAGTTTATACTCACGCTGCCAGGTGGCCTAGCCGACATGAGAGTCATTTTATCGATATATACTCGCAGGTAATCAATACCACTGGCCTTCACATTGCCTGCCGTTTGGCGACTGAAGTGAAGCCCCGTTTAACGTCTATATTTCAGTCGATGTCTGGGTATTAACCGATATCGATTGGACGCGCATGATGATCGATATTTTTGGTTTTGGTGTTCGTACTTTATAGGCCTTAGCCTGTGTCACGACTACGGGGACTTATACCTCTACAAAATCAGTGCTTAAGGTGTTGGTTCTTATTTATTTATTTATTTATTTGTTCTGCTTAGAATTATTTTTTTAGATGGAGAGTAGATACCTTTTTGTTTCTACACAGGATCTGCTGAGCGTCAGGGACCATTAGGCCCCGTTTATACTTCCGAAGACGAGCGACGCGACGGCATGTAAAGTGGCCTAATTGATCGATCGCGTCGCTCAATCAATATGGCTACTATACGTGGCGTCGCGTCGCACAGCGTCGAAGTATAAACGGGGTCTTACAGCGATTTGAGCTGCCACAATATTGAAGGCACATGCACAGCACTGCTAGCAAGGTCAACACAACGTTCAGTGTTATTTGTGTAATTCAAGCAGATAAAAATATTTTTTGGCTGAAAATTTCGCACGGCAATTTTCTCCTTGTTCTCAAACGGTTCACTGTATTCCAGGAAAGTCTGAAGATGACCTATCAACATGAAAATCAGTGTCGAGGGACCCCAGAAACGCGTACTGGCCACCCGATACCCGACCAGGAACGCTTTCTTCCTATCGGTTAGTGATCTTTGAGCTGCTAATCTAAGGATTTTCATAAGTTTTGTAGTTAACTTCTCATTTGTTCAGCCAATGTGGCCCGGGTGATGAAGAAGATGATACCGAGCAGTGGGAAGATTGCGAAGGACGCGAAGGAGTGCGTGCAGGAGTGCGTCTCCGAGTTCATTTCGTTCATCACCAGTGAGGCCAATGATAAGTGCATGAGTGTAAGTGTCAAATCCATAGCTCTGCTTGGGTTTTTGTGTGAAGAAATGCTTTGAATCCCTTGATCTTTCAAGGAGAAGAGAAAGACGATCAGCGCTGACGATCTCCTCGAAGCCATCAACAACATGGGCTTCGACAACTATGTCGCTCCGCTGCAGTTGTTTTTGGAAAGGTGTGTATCATCCGCTAGTTCTTCCTGGTAAACAACAACATCGTCGCCGTGTTCAGGTACCGAGCCGCCCACAAATTGGGCAGCGGGCATTCCAGATCACACACTCCAACAACGAGAAGCTTCTCAGCAGGACCGGAGAGAAGTCCGACACAAATTATCTGCGGTTTGTGGGGAAAACTCCTGGGAGAGCTACAGCATTTCTGAGTCCGTTGACGTTGTCGGCTTATAGGAACAACGGTAACCATGCCGTCATGTAGCGATTATTCCACGAAACCTCCTCCGATGATGACGACGGTTCAGACGATGCCGACACAGACGTCCACTGCGCACACTTATCAGGTTCGGGCTGTTTCATGGGCGATTATTGTCTTTCTCTGTATTTATTTATAGCTCCAACTTAAGCGCCTTGATAAATCAGGGTAAAAACAAAAAAAATTGTCCTGCACAGATCGCCTTCATCAGAGCCTGAAAGGGTCAATTCGATTAGGAGTTATCCCACCAAGTATCTCCTTAACCTTACAAAATTCAGTGTCAGATTTTTGAAAGCCTGGCCAATGGGAAGAATCCAAATACCGTATCTCACCATAGTTCACTGAAGGTCCAGCTGAAGCTGCACAGAGTAGACCAGTGGTACGGGACAGCACCTACCCCAGGTTAGAATGCGAGGTTGAGGTAGGGCTCAAGCTCGCGCATTATATACGGGCACTCCTCCTTTTGGTTGACCTTGAGATCTCTGGAATAGATTCAGAACGTCTCAAGGGCTTAGATCCAGAGACCCATAGGTCAACTGAAGGGAGGAATGCCTATATGTAACGCCCGAGCTTAAGCCCTACCTCACTCTGGCATTCTAACCTGTGGGTAGGTGCTGTCCCGTGCTACTGTTCTACCCTGTGCGACTTCCGCTGGTCCTTCAGTGGACTATAATGAGGTATGGTATTTGGGTTCTCGTCATTGGCCAGGCTTTCAAAAATCTGACACTGAAATTTGGTAAGGTTGAAGAGATATTTGGTGTAGTAACTCCTAATTGATTTGACCCTTTTAGGCCCTGAAGAAGGCGATCCAGCCGAAACGTCAGCCAATAGAGCTCTAGAAAATCTGTAAAAAGCCCATTTAAGCTGTAGTTTTTCGAATTAATAAATAATTATGAATGTTTAGACGGCGACGACGACTTCTCATGAGACGCTAGATCTCTCACCGGTAGGTTGATATTTCTAAGGGGATTCCAAAATGAAACGGTTTAGTAGCTTTTTGTAGCTGCCCGCGCTGTATTATTCATAGTTCATACTTCAGTCTTTGCGCTGCGCGTAATGTGAAAACCACGGGCATCGATTAGGCGGCAGATGATCGATATTGGGGCGTTTGCGCTGCAACGTTGATCGATAGTGGAACTATATAGATGTATCCCGGGTGTGCTTTCCATACGAGGTTGTGCTCGGCTGCGATTGCATTTGGCTCTAAAGGGCCTGTTTATACTTCGCGATGGGAAGGGCTGTAACGATTGGTCGCTCAGGCAAGTCGTACGTATCGATTTTTGCCCAGCAAAGATCGATACGTCTGATATGCCTCACCGACCAGTCGCTCCTGCGAGGTATGAACGGGCTCCTAGTTTCATGTGGTATTTGGAAATACGCCGGTTTGTTCTCCCACATGGAGAGAAGCCATAGGTGTGGAGGCCCGGCCGTCGAAGAAACAAGCGATTGCCAAGCGGATGAGGAATAGATTGTCTTTGAGGCTTAGGTAGGATTGACTGGCTACATGCTAGACCTGGAAAAAATGTATCAAGTATATGTCTGACTGCCGCTGTGAGAATCCCCACCCTTCAACTAGTATTAGGGGGGGGGGGGGGCAAAAGTAATGAGACACCCCATGCCGTCTCCATATATCTCGTGGCTGGAGTCTGGTTTCGTGCTTTCGTATTTGTATGTTTGTATGCTACTTAACGAAGCCCGTCTGAGAAGTTACCACTTCCGCCCTTCCCAGAAGCATGCCAAAACGCCAGTCTGCCTCATGCCGAAACCCCAGTCTGACGAGTCGACCTGTGTCGCTCAAATCTCCCCCAATTCCCAACCCCGAGCAGCCTGGGCTCAATATTAACGCAAGATGAAAAGTACGTCTTCTACCTTAACCCTGCCAAGCATCGAGTCCGGGTGAGGACTGGTGACCTGTTACCGACCTTCGTTCGGCGAGATGCTCACGGCGAGAAGCATCTTTGGAGCTTTTGGGTCTGCGCCCATGGATCGGTTTACCGGAAGCTGTTTCCCAAGAGCACTACGATGAACTCCAAGGCCATGGTGAACGAAATGGAAGAGATGGGCCGGCGACTCGCTGTTATTCATTCGCAGCGCTTCAAGAAGGTTCTCCTCTTCGACAACGCCGCACCCCATCGGGAACAAGTAAGCACGGATAAGCTTGGCCAGCTGGGCTACGTTCACATGCCTCACCCACCGTATTCGCTGGACATCTCTCCATGCAACTACCACTACTACTTGAGCCTACAGGACTTCCTGGTCGGAAGGGACACAAGAACCCAAGCAGTCCTTGACAACCATATCGAGCAGTTGATCAACACCAGGCCCAAGCTTCTGGAAAGATGGGATCAGGAAGTTGGCTGAGCGATGGCAGCAAGGTCCTTGCCCTTAATGGCAAATACATTCCGCAGCATCGTTGAGTTGTAATTGAGTTATAAAGAGATAAAGATTTTTTTTTCAATTTGACTCATTACTTTTGCCCCCCCCCCCCCCTAATAGAAAAGTATGTTTCATCCTTGCCGAGTACTTGAGCCATAGGAGCTAGGGGCCCTCAAAGTTTACCCTTCAAGTCAAATTGGGCATTTTTCACGTCAAATTGGACACTCTTCACACGAAATTTGACAGTTTTCGGCGTTCGTTCTCTCCTCTCTTCTCTACACGTCTTCCAAATCGAAACGAGAGTCTTACAGGTTAAACTACAGACTCTCCAACATGGTTAGAATAATTGGCACTCCTGTAGCTGTACTTTCAGGACTCCAGAGGTCGACGAGAGGTCGAAGAAAGATTTTTGGCCCAAACTTCGCCCAGGAGTTATTTAAGGTGCTGATCATGAGTCTGACATCCACTTTTCGTATCACGTCTGAGTGCGCTAGGTAAGTGACTAAGGTCATGGTCACCGTAGCCTAATGCACTCCAGCGTGATACGAAAAGTGGATGTCAGATTCATGATGAGCACCCCAGATAACACCCCTGGGCGAAATTTGGGCGAAATCGGTGACCATGACCTTAGTCACCGGTATCTACCGTAGTCTACCGTAATCGGTCGAAATTTCAAAAACGGATGTCAGATTCAAGATCAGCACCCCAAATACCCCCCTCCCCTTCCTTTCCTGAGCGAAGCTAAGCATGGTCGAGAATTTTTTCGAGCTCTCCTCGACCTATGGAGTGTGGTGCTGAATACATTTTTGTTCAATGAATTTTTTTGAAATTCTCAAGTTTAAGTGCTTGAATGAGTGTAATATTTTCATTCAAAAATCATTTTCGAGAGTCATTGAATTTTGTTTCGAAGCGCAAGAGCATAGCAATGATTTAGTGCGTGAAATGACGAGATCGCGCCATACACTCGAAAAGCGTATCGTGTTTTCATTTGATTGACGTGCTGCTTACATAAAGCACCAAAGTGAGGTTATGTGTGTTATTTACAACCGGACGTGGTACAAAGTGCCTTGGACACGGAGGTTTAGCAACCCTTGTTCCCCTAATCCGCAGAAATTTGATGGTCGGTCGAGGTTATTCGGTCAATCGATACTGTCAACTTGTTCTAAATACTGTGTGAATGCCATCACATTGGAGTAATTCTTGTGAGCGAGGGTAATTCTTTCGAAGAGGCTGTCATGGGACTTACACTCCAATGGGTCAAATCTGGGCGAAAACCGATAATTGCTGTCAGCCGATAATGGATTAGACGAAAAGCGAAGATCGATGCTATCGATTGATATTGGTCGCGAGATTGAACCCTCCCTCCTGCTGTGATCCATCGATCATCACAATCGCGTGGCTCCTATCCTAAATGAACTAATCTGAGCGAAGATCGATAACTCCGGTCGAAATCGATGATATCGATCGATATTGGTTGTCGGGTAAAATGCTCCACTCACTTACCCAATCTGGTAATTTCCCGTCAATTTTCGCTCATTGTCATCGATTGCACGTGATAGTTACCTTAACAGGTTTTACATGTATGTTCTTGTTACCTTCACATGTTCGACACGTTTCACAAGCTTACACAGGTTTGTCACACACAGACACACACACGGACAGACGGACTAACGCTTTTATATAGTACCAGACGTTCAGAGGCCTTCCGGCCGCCAAACGTCTTCTTGGGGCTTTCCACCAAACTCCAAAAACAGAACGACTTGGTTTACTGGATTTTACGACCTTTCGACCTCGATCAGCAAGAAAAAACGGTCTCTCTTATTACATAGGATATCGCACTGTAAGGTACTCACTACGGTTGACGTGAACCGCATGCTCCACTGTATTTGTGCGATTTGCATTCCCTAGTGTCCAATCTGCAGAACAATCAATAAATCGATATTGTTCGGTAGGTCGATACAGTTAGGTTGCATCAGTTTCTCTCTGAACGCCATCATATTGGAGTAATTCCCACGAGCATTAGTAATTCTTTCGAAGCAACGGTCGCCTGACCCCCACCAAAATGGATCCAATCTGAGCGAAAACCGGCAACTCTGGCGAAAAATCGATAATATCGGTCGCCTAATTGAACCTACACCTGTAGTGAAGTTGACCTATCGGCCATCAAAATCGAATGACTCCCACTCCAATGGAACAAATCTGAGCGAAAACCAATAGCTTCGGCGAAAAATCGATAATATCGATCGGCATTAGTCGTCCGATCAAGCCCTCTACCTTCTTCATCGATTCCACGTGTGAGTAATCTTAACAGATTTTACATGTACGTTCGGGTTACCTTCACATGTTCGACACGTTTCACAGGCTTACCACACACACACACACACACACACACACACACACACACACACACACACACACACACACACACACACACACACACACACACACACACACACACACACACACACACACACACACACACACACACACACACACACACACACACACACACACACACACACACACACACACACACACACACACACACACACACACACACACACACACACACACACACACACACACACACACACACACACACACACACACACACACACACACACACACACACACACACACACACACACACACACACACACACACACACACACACACACACACACACACACACACACACACACACACACACACACACACACACACACACACACACACACACACACAGGATTGTCCTTTCTTATCGTTTACAGGTGTGAGGCTGCGTGCTAACGGAAATTTTGCTATTTTGCTATCAATCGAATAAAAATCGCAATCTCTTAGGCGACAGCATGGCGCAATCCCTTATTTTAGCAGTAAAAGTGGTCGCTTTCATGTTCTTTAAAATAGTTTTAGACAATTTTTTCCAGCTTTGGACCATTTTTTCTCAAAACTGATAATTTCATAATATTCGAACTATGTGCATCATTTATTGAGAATGTGAATTAAAAGTTCACAGAAAGTCATACCAAAATTTCCTTATTCTAACCTCTTTAGAAAGTCTCTAAAAAATGATTATTGTCGAAGAAGCTCGTTTTTATTGATCTATTTATTGATTCATATAGTGGACGTGATATTCAATCGTAGAACAAATGAGAAAACAGAACATGTTCTACAAGAAAGGCAAAAATGACTACGAAACGTGGCTAAGAGGCATTCGTAACTTTGGAAACGGCTATGAACAGAATTTCGTCAACATCAATTCTTGGAAGCGTGCACAGATAAGGATTAGAGATTTTCATCTCCTGCGAGCAGAGAGTTGAGCTCCCGCAGCCTTCTGTGTGTGTCAAAAATGAAGAACTGATCGTGGTCCTCGCAATGGGAGCGTGCGATGGGAGCCTACTTCTTGTTGTTCTTATCAGTTGATCGCTCTGCGATTGAGTGTTGCAAAGGTCTATGTGGAGTTTGCCCGTGAGAATCTTGAACAGTTTTGTTTGGAAGATGTTCGGCTTCAAAAGCGTGGGGGCCTGTTCATACTTCGCGACAATAGCGACTGGGGCGACGGATGTAGTGTGGTGTACGTAAATAATTACGCATTTCACACTACATTCGTCGCGGACTTAGTGTGGAGTACGCAATTATTTACGTACACCACACTATGTCCGTCGCCCCAGTCGCTCTTGTCGCTCTTGTCGCTCCAGCCGCTCTTGTCGCGAAGTATGAACAGGCCCTAAGGATTGTTTAGAAGAGTGTGCAATTTGACGTGAAAATGGTATGCTAGCCCAGCCTGACAATTCGCTGCGGAGTAGGAGCAAGCTCCCATAGAGATCCGAATATGCATTCAGACCCACCAAACCCTTGAACTAATGCCACTGAAAATGCGAGTCATGGTAGTCTTTTTTCAGAGCACGTCATCGTCGAACGGCGCCACAGTGATGCTCGCCGGTGGAGGAGGTGGTATGGCAGTGACAGCCTTACAGCAGCAGCCAATGCAGATATACATCGATCCCGCCAGCAAACAACACTACATGGCCATCGAAAGTGGGTTGCCATAGGATTAACTTCGATGTTGTATTGGAGTACGTCCTGTTGTGGACGTTTACCTTCTGTTGGGACATATAAGCCACAGAATGCGACTGCACGACAGTAGCACAGAAAAGACGAGGGCCGCCCCGAAACTATGTGACAGTGGTCAAAACGCACTGTCCCGTATGTCGCGCGGGAGAGAGACTCGCTCTCGCGACAGACGGTGAAACAGAAAGTACACGTGCAGAAAAGCGGTGAATCAATGAGAAATGGGCGAATAATAACTCCCAACTAAGGGCCTGTTCATACTTCGCGACAGCAGCGACAAGAGCGCAGGGCGCGTAGAGGCCTGTTCATACTTCGCGACAAGAGCGACTCGTCGCCCGTGCAAAACATGCATATCGATTAAAGCCGAGCGCGCGCCGCCGAAAAGTGTTCATACTCGAGCGCCGACGCTGTCGTTCCAGTTGCTCTTGTCGCTCTAGTCGCTGCAGTCGCTACTGTCGCCCGCTCATACTTCAGCGCGCTGCGCTCTTGTCGCTCTCGTCGCTCCCGTCGCCTGTGCAAAACATGCAAATCGATTTAAACCGAGCGCGCGTTGCCGAAGAGTGTTCATACTCGAGCGCAGGCGCTGTCGCTGCAGTCGCTCTTGTCGCTCTAGTCGCTCCAAACGCCTGTTCATACTTCCGCGCACTGCGCACGTCACGCACTCTGCGCGCGCTACGCTCTCGTCGCTCTTGTCGCTGCTGTCGCGAAGTATGAACAGACCCTAAGTATGAAAGGTGTCTGGAGCGACTAGAGGGACAAAAGCGACTGGAGCGACAGCGCCGGCGCTCAAGTATGAGCACTTTTCGGTGGCGCGCGATCGGTTTAAATCGATTTTCATGTTTTGCACTGGCAACGGGAGCGACGAGAGCGCAGCGCGCGGAAGTATGAACAGGCGACAGCAGCGACTGAAGCAACAGCACCGGCGCCCGAGTATGAACACTTTTCGTCGGCGCACGCTAGGTTTTAATCGATATGCATGTTTTGCACGGGCGTCCAATCGCTCTTGTCGCGAAGTCATAGTGTGGTGCATGTAATTGCACACTCCACACTTCGTCCGTCGCCCCAGTCGCTCCTGTCGCTCCCGTCTCCGGCGCGAAGTATGAACAGGCGACAGCAGCGACGGGAGCGACAGTGCCTCGAGTATGAACAGATGCCGATTGGTGGCTATAGCTCGGTTTTTATCGGTTTGTATGTTTTGCGCTGGTGTGGCCCCTTACGGGTGCGATGTGTCAGAAGATTTCCGGGTTCACCCTTAATTCCGTCCAAAGGAAGGTAGTGGCTGAGGCCACAGCAGCCGCGGTAGCTCGTCGGGCCGGCGGCTGACGGTGGTCGGCGGCTGGAGGCAGGCGGCGGCTGGAGCACGAGGGCGGCGGCGGCTGGAGCAGCGAGGACGAGAAGAGAAGACTTGTCCGGTGTGTGGTCCGGCCACCTTTTATAGGCGCTTTCCCGCGACCCTTTTATCGGCGTATTGGTGACCACTCACGGTGAGCACCCATGGTGACCACCAATACGCCAACGAACGGTACTGTGTTATCTGATGAGCCACATGGTTTGTTGTAAGATTATAACAACGCAAACAGCAAAACCGTAGAAGTGTTACTGTACAATAACAAACAACAAATATCCTCTACACGGGTTCTCGTCGCGAAGTATGGACAGGCTCTAGCTAAAGAGATGATTACAACACATTTTAACTTCTAACAAATTAATGTCATTATCACAACACACAATAAGCGATAATGAGATCACCCATGCCTTCCTCGAGCTGTACCGGTTCAGCCCTCGTTCTGTTCGTCCCCGGCAGCGGAAATTGTTTGTTAGATGGCAGGCAAAATCAGTAGACGAAGGCGAGCTGGAGGAGACGCGAAGAGAAGAGTAGAATGCGTCCGGCGGCGCGAACCCGTGTATTTCTACTGATCAATAGCGTAAATTCAAATGGAATTCAGATGAACACGCGGGATGTAATTGCGCTCTAATCTATAGTGTGCGCCGTGGGCTACAGAGCTCGATCTTGCTAGCTGCTTGTGCATCGCGTTCACGAAAGAAGTGCTACAGGGTGCTAAGGCATGAACTTGAGAAGATAAGAAGGCGCTATGGCAATTGGGGGGGGGTCACCTTGCAAAAAGTGTCACAGACACGAAAAAAAGAAACGGTAAGACACTGATAGTAAAGAGAACAGCCAAACAATGCTATAGTTCTGTTCTGTGCTCTCCTCCGCTGACGCGGCGGAGAGCACAGATTTAAGCAGGGGAAGGGACTCCAGGGTGTGGCTCGAGTGGCGCACCCGTGCTAGAATTGCCTACATCCTGGAGTTCCCTCCCTTGCCAAAATCGGAAGCACGTAAAACTCGGATCTGTAATCGAAAAGCGGAGATAAGACTGCATTCACATTTGCTGTATGTAGCTACTCGCCACGGCTGCCAGCCGCGGCAGGCCATGGTGACCCCCCCCCCCAACTACCATAGCGCCGATAAGAAGATGTGAATCTATGCACTTTTTTGCAGCTGAGGAAGGAATGCAGCTGTATCCGATTCAAATCCGAACAGATGGTCCAGTGGCCTACTCCTTTGCCCCAGAAACTACGACCATGCCATCCAGTAGCAATGGAAACCAGGTATAGCAGTCTAGCTGTGGATTTGTGGTCTACGCTTGCTTTTTTGGCCATTTTCTTTTACTTTCTTAACCTCAAAGGTTCAGACGTTCATAATGATGGCAGCTGGTGATGATGAAGAACAATCGAAGGCACATGCTCCTATATGTGCTCCGACTATGTCCAGCTCCAGCCAGCGGGCGAATCGAACGCAGCCATCAACGTCTAGCGCTGTGTCGTCCACTGCACGTTCAGGATCGAGACAACAGAATCACAATGAGTTGAATTCGCGCACTCATTCGAGAAATTCGAACACCACTACCACGTACGCAGCGGCTCCAGCAGCGCAGAGTGAGGTGGTGAGTGCATAGTCAGCTTCTTTCGCTTAGGTCACAGTATGCCAGTATTTTGCCGCTCCTCTTTGTTTTTTTTTTCTCAAAAATGATCCGGATGAACTTCTGATGAGAACAGGGTCGCAAGTAACGTATGTAGCTCGTGTAGGATGTGAAGTTGCTCATTTATTGTGAAGTTCAGCCCGATGTAGTGGTAGGTAGGCCTCATCAGGCTGTACAGAATCCGCATGTCCTTTCGCAGTTGAACTTCATGAGATCCTGCCATTCCGCATAATTTGAAATGCAACGGCCTTGTGCTTTGTATCTCTGGCACGCTGGAGATCGATCCATGCAGACCTGGAAGAAGCTCTCATTAATCCTAGAGGGAAAAAAGAGACTGACTAGTTCTGTAAGCGACCTCATCAGCAGCTTCAGTGCTGGAGGCACTCAGGAAGAGCAGCGCACAGAACAACTGGAAAAGCATGGTGAAGGTTGTTCTTCCAGATGGACCATCATAGGCTCCTTTTATATCGGTTTCGCTTGACATATTTTGGGCAAGAGACGGTGCTTATTAATGCCGGTTACAACATAATTGGCACGCGGTGAATCGTAATGTTCTGATTAAAGCACATTATCGAATGCCCTTCATCAGAAAGTCCAACAGTTTTCATCTGACTGCTGTTTGGTACTTGTGAACGTTTTTTTTTACTCACTTCATGACAATGAGCATTTTCTGCTGAGGCTTTGCCTCCTCCCCTTTAATACATTAGCGACTCAGTTTTTTTTTTTTTAGATGGAGCGTAGGTGGTAAGGGGCTGTTCATACTTCGAGCGACAAGAACGACAAAAGCGACTGGAGCGACAAGAGCGACAAAAGCGACTGGAGCGACGGACGTAGTGTGGTGTACGTAAATAATTACATACTCCACACTTCGTCCGTCGCCCCAGTCGCTGGTGTCGCTCTTGTCGCTCGAAGTATGAACAGGCGCTAAGGACTAGTACATGGTTTACGTGAAACAATTACAATTCTTCGTTCTCATAGTAGTGAAGCTCGATGTAGTCGAATATTTCGACGTCGTTTCGACGTTGGACAAAGTTTCGGGCGTTAACTCTTTCTTTTGATGCCGGATTCATGAACGATTTACCGGCGGGTAAGTGCAAGATTTACCCCCACTCCCCACTTACGCGCGATTCATGAACGCGCGGCGGGAAAAATCCGAGGTAAGTGTCGAGGTAAATGCTACCCCGTCAGCGCGTCGGGGAACATTTACCTCCAAGGCGAGGGTTTTGGTCCTCTGCCAATTTCTGACCCAATGCATGCCTCCGTTGGCCCTTAGCCAGCTCTGAGCTGGCCGCCAGCCGCAAATTCATTGCCTGGCAGGGGCGCCTAGTTGCCGTCGCCATGCGCACGTCTTTCGCCGCACTTCGATGAGTTGTTTTACCTTTTGTTTTTCTCTATTAGGCTTGCATTCCATGATTTTTTGGGCTCTGTGGACCATGGCGGCTCACAATGCCACTTATTTTTAAGTGAATTGCTTCCTTTAGTGGCATTGTGAGTCCGCTTGGGCCAACATGAGCCCAGTCCACCACGCAAATCGTAATTTACGATTTGCGTGGGTGGACTATGCCCGTCCGCCACCCTAGCTTCCTTGTCATATGTTGTCTATGGAGCCTACTGTGGTGGATGGCACCCATTACTAGTCATGTAGACCCACATTTACCATTGTTTCTCTACTTCCTGCTACGCCACTACTTACCACCCCCTTCTTCCCTCCCCCCCCCCCCGCCCAACCCCACATTTCACATTTCATTTCCCCTAAACACGATGCTGCTAGTGTCGGTGCCAGCGACGTCCCAGCAGCAGGTGTGACTGCTTGGTTTCGCTGTTAGCTGATGACAGCGGGCCAGTGGAGGCATGCACATTGGGTCAGAAATTGGCCGCTGAGCAAAGCCCTCGCCTTGGCCGTCATGAATCAGAAAACGGAGGTAACATCGGGGAAAGTTGCGGGTAAATGGTCGTCGAGGTAAGTGGGGGTAGAACTTACCTCCGGCCGCGTTCATGAATCCGGCCCCTGGTCTAAAAGAACCATGTGGAAGCATATACACTCAGAAGCAGTAAAACGACTGACGTACTTCAGACCTGACTGGATTATGAGGGAAGGAAAAGGAGGGCCAAGGACTTCGAGTAGCATGGCTTGGCTAAAAATGAGGTGAAGAGGTCTCTGGGCTGCTTACATAGAATCGCGGGAGTGACCGCTGTTTCGTCTCTCAATGTCGCCATCATCCTCAGCAGTCACATAACCTGCGTTAGAGACTTATGAGGCCCATTGCACACATCGTCTCTTCCTTATTGTTGATGAGCGGTGACCAGCGCTTTTCAAGCGCTTTCTTGGAAGGAAGAAATGAAGTGTGCAATGAGCCTCATCGGTCTCTAACGGCGGGCAATGTAACTGCTGAGGATGACGGCGACATTGAGAGACGAGGAAACGGTCCCTTCCTGCGATTCTATATAAGCAGCCCAGAGACCCCTGCACTTCATTTTTGGTCAAGCCATGCTACTCGAAGTCATTGGCTTTCCCGCACTTCCTTCCCGATAGCCCATCCAGCTCCAGGTCTGTAGTGCGTCAGCCGTTTTCTTGATATTGAGTGCACATGCTTCGACATGGTTCTTTTAGACCTGAAGAAGAGCTTAAGGCCCGAAACGACGTCAAAAAGAGTAGACTACATCGAGCATCCCTAGTAACGAAGATGTAAACAAGCTCTGGGAAACAACTGTCTTAAGACTATATGATCCTTCAAGTGTAGGATAATATCGATCGACATTGGCTGGCCAATCGATACCATTTATTCGTACAATAGAAAGGCATTCTTTCAGTCAGCATATTAGCGTGATTCCCACTCCTAGTGTCCATTTCTGAACACAACCGATTGTATCGATCGACATTGATTGGATGATCAACAACGCTTCACAAAATTCCCTTTTTTGACGCTGTTTTCTGGATAAAATTGCTTGTTACTTTGAGGTAGATTCTGTGCCCAGGGCTAACTATGTTCGAAGGTCACCTTAAATTGCCATACTTCCTATCTTTTCTTTCATTGCCTTCCTCTAAAAGCGTTCGATACCAGAAGCTATTCCAGCACACTCCAACGCGACCCAACCACAAGCGACACAGTGGCAAAGGAAGTGGAGGAAAAGTGATCGCGCCGACGAAACGGAGTCGCATCAGCTAAGAGCCGCAAGGCTGCTCATTCGGTTCCTTTCTGTGGGATCGTGAATGTCAGGTTACATATAAACTGTCGTATTCATCTGTGGTTATCGTGAAGGTTGTGCATGCTGTGAAGTTTGAGAAGCAGGGGCGAATGAATTGTGTTGTAAGCTCTTATGGACCCCGTTTCTCCTATTTGTTTCGTAAGGTGAACTAGTTCTTGTGAGTTGTCGACATTATATGCTGAGGGGTTGTAAATTTGCTCCAAGTTCGGAAAGGTTCTGCTAGTCCGCGACGGGTCGGCCGCGCAAAGGATGCATATCGATTTTTGTCGACCAGTCGCTTGGCATCAATCGATTCATATGATTTGCACGGATGATTCATTTGTCTCGTGGCTGCAATCGCGGACTATGGGCAGGCCCAAAGTTTCTTTGATGGTACTACCGGGTTGTTTTAAGAAGCGTTTATACTAAGATCGCTATGCTGCGCGTCATGGTTATAGCGGATTGCATGTTGGTAGCTTTGAAATTCCTCGGATCGGTTGTGCTGATGATCGTCCCGAATCCTCTGTTCACCTTTCTTTGAATTGAGTGACACGTGGTTGTCGACCGAGCGGAGCTTGCGCGATTGCAGCGTGAGTCTCAAACTTGGGTAATTGAACCTTTGTTATTGTATGACGTAATTAAGAATACATACGATTAGATTTACTCATGACATTATGGCAATGTGATATGAGAACAAAGTGGACTCATTCGCCTCTCCATCTAACTTATGGTCCACTCCGTCTGCCTCTTTGCTCTCACATATCACACTGCCATAGTGTCACGAGTAAATCTAATTGTATGTATTCGTAGTTGTGCTACACAATAGTAAAGGTTTAATTACCCAAGTTTGAGGCTATCACACCGTAATCGCCTGGGGCACACTCGGTCGACAACCGAGTAGCACCCATTTCAGAGGAAGGCAAGTTGGGATTCGAGAGAATCTTCGGAACCACCGATCCGAGGGCTTTGAAAGCTACCAACAAGCGACACTGCCTTACTGTGGGCGTGGCTGTCACAGATGGGCGTGGTTAGAGAGGGGGCGGGGGTAGTGTCCAGCACCTAACGCGGTTTCTAAGTTGCCAACGATTTTCACAGCGTTTTTTGCTACTTTCTCCCATCAGTATTGTATTACAATAGCTATCTTTGATGTTGTAATATTTTAAGGAAAGGTTGAGATAGCTGAGATCTCCTGAAATGAGTGCTGAGTTTTAGGAGGTCACAGCAATTTGGTTGAATAATCACTTACTAATCGCTTCTATCATAATACAGAATGTCCTTTTTCCCTTAAAGGGCGATAAAGGATGAGGCTGAGCCTGCAATGTTCACTTTCAAATGTGCTAAGGGCCATGAGGACCATTATTAGAGCTGCCCAGGTTCGACTTTTCATAAATCTTGGCATGACATTGTCCAATTATGATGTGTTCTTGATAAGCTGTGGATTGTGATCACTAACGGCTTCATTTCGGCTGGCATTTCGGCAGTTTTACCTTCTTCGGAGCCTGGGAAAGTCGGAGATATTCACGACGCCACTCGCCCAGACATCATTTCATCCTATAGAGTAATCTTCTTAGAGAAAACAGTGAGAGGATTAGTGATGGGAGCTGCAGAGGACGCAGACCTGACATGGTTGTCATCGAAGACCACCGTTCACCCGTAAGTGGAAGTAACGTGGGTGAATGTCCTCGATGGCGACCACCTGTCAGGTCAGTCGTCCTCTGCAGCTCCCATCACTGATCCTGTCTTTGTTTTCTCTAAGAAGATTACTCTATAGGATGAGATTATGTCTGGGCGAGTGGCGACGTGAATATTTCCGGCTTTTCCAGGCTCCAAAGAAGGCAAAACTGCCGAAACGTCAGGCGAAATGAAGCCGCTAACAATCTTAGTCGACAGCTTATCAAACCACATCCTTATTAGAGCGTTCAGGTTCCTCTGTTTGAGATTCCCGCGCCTCAAAATGCCATCCTTTAAGAGATAGTGCCAGGTTGGGCTCAGTGTCTCGACTGTCCTTGTCAAATGATTTGTTGTTTAATAACATCTGTAGGTCACTGATGTTTCCGTTTTTCTAATTTTTGGTTCTGATTTGGTCGATCTCATCTTTCTTCACTCGCATGAATTCGTTCACTAATGGGGTTCTAGGCGCCATGCGAGTTAGGGGGCAGGCCCTTGCTCCTAGTGTGGTCCACATTTCGTTGGAATATGAAATTGTAGTGAGAAAAATAAGTAGGAAAAGTCATCATCGTAGCAGTGAGCCCCTTAACACGCATTGCGCCTGGATTTTGTCTATTTTTCTAATTTTAATAGCTCCCCCATGTGCGGCTCATTGTAGAAATCTCTACCTTGTTGATCATTCGATCTGGTGACTATCTCTATTTATGTGTTTTTGTACGATAAAAATTTGTATGTGTTTGTTTGGCTATTCAGATGTTGACGCTATTAGGCGGACTTGAATCTATCGGACGAACAAACGATAAAAGGTACGTGTTCGTGATAAGTCTAATATTGAAAAGTTCGGTACATGTCGCGAAGATGGGCAGCATTGGGAGTTGGCAGAGCGCCAGCTAATCTGGCAACATCAAGTGGGCGTGCCATTGAGAGGTGGTGTGTACACTTGGTATCCTTATTGACTAGCATGTGTTTCGTCGATGCACTGATTGGTTATGGTTGACTGGCGCGCTCCCAACTTCCAATGCTGCTCACTTTCGCGACATGTACCAAAAAAGTTCGTAGAAAAACGATGTCAGCATGGTACGATCTAATATCTTGCTTACCTAAGAACCTAAGACATACTTAGCAGAAAAGGGTCTCACCATCAGGCGTATGTCTGAAGGATGAATATGGATAACACCGCGAGAACCTCTATCCTTCAAATAGTAGGAAAGCATGTTCCATTTTTGCAAAGTCCTTGAATCTACCGAATTAGGTGCCCCGATAGTTTACTATGGAATCGAATAGTCGCACAAAGCAATACCTTCAAACAGTCGAATATGCAGAAAAAAGGGAAGAATACTGCTTCGTAGGCGCGGAGTCGGGTTTTGCAGTATTTTTGCATTTTTCTGCATATTCGATTTTTTGAAGGTATTGCTTTGTGTGACTATGCGATTCCATAGTAAATTATCGGGGCACCTAATCCGGTAGGTTCAAGAATTTTGCAGAAATGGAACATACTTTTCTACTATTTGAAGGATAGAGGTTCTCGCAGTGTTATTCATTTTCGTCGTTCTGACATACGCCTGAGACCCTTTCATGGTTAAATAGCCACGTAACGCTGTTTCGCGGCCACTATCGTTATCGATTAGGCAGCGAATACGATCGATTTGAGTGATGGATGTAGTATGAGGCCCCCCCCCAAAAAAAAAAAAATTGCAGAAGCACGCTCCTAACCAGGCGCCAGATTCGTCAACCGCTTACGGTCCTCTAACGGTGAAAATACCGCCAAACCTAATGCTAATGGGTGCCTCCCTCGTTGTGCCTTGCATTCCCCGACTTGAGGAAGACATTCAGATCTATCGAGCTGTTATCGAAGTCCATGTTCAAGGTGCTTCTACTCAGTACATCAGAGTTCTTCGAGGGCTGTACAGTACCGGCGGTATCATCTGATCTTTGGCCGGAAAAGGCGCAGAAAACGTCCCCTCCGTCGCTTTTTGATAGCGCTCTTCAAACTGTGTGCTTTGAAAGATGAATTCGATATTTGAGATCAGCATCGAATGATCTATCCGATGACGTGAAAAACGCCCAGTAGATGTTTAAGATGTCGATGCGATGAGCTATATTCAGAATATGACCTTTGGGTGGAGTTTTCTCTCACAAAGGAGGGGTTCCGCCGTGCCGACCGTGTATAGGTCATCGAGTCAGCATTTTAAACATTTATTGGGCGTCTTCCTCTTCATCGAAAAGATCATTCGATGCTGATCTCAAATTTTGGATTTATTTTTCAAAGCACGCTGTTTGAAGAGCGCTGTCAAAAAGCAGCAGAAAAGGCATTTTTTGCGCTGTTTCCGCCTAAGGCCTATGGTACACTCCCGCAGTAGTGTCTGCGGCACGTCTGCGGACTGGAAGTGCGCCGTTCTCGACGGGGTCCAGGCATGGTGAGTCATCGCAGGGGGCGGATTCTAGAGAGGAAAAAGCCGGTTGTGGCTCTTGGCGTCCCTGAATTCACGAATTTCATGCGCCGATTTGCACAGGAAGGGAAGGCCTCGAGCGATGGGATGCAAAATTGGCGCTCGGTAGCCGTATGGCCTGCTCATACTTCGCGACAAGAGCGAATCGTCGCCCGTGCAAAACATGCATATCGTTTCAAACCGCGCGTGCCGCCGCCGAGAAGTGTTCATACTCGAGCGCCGGCGCTGTCGCTCCAGTCGCTGCTGTCGCCTGTCCATACTTCCGCGCGCTGCGCTCTCGTCGCTCTTGTCGCTGCTGTCGCGAAGTATGAACAGGCCCGTAGGCAAAATGCGTGGGCCTCAGCCCTGGTTTATACCTTCTCCGCAGCGCGGCGCGGCCCCACGATCGCCATAGATATCGATTTTTCGCGCCGCCCAATCGATATCTATTCCTGCTATAGTGCCGTGCCGTGCAGCGGCGCAACTACAAACTAAGGCTCACGCATATCAGTTGCGTCGCGGTCTTCGAAAATCCGCCGCTTTTCCCTATCGTCTCCGTACCTCTATTTCTGCACGGCTGCGTCGCCTTTTTTGGCGCATCATCCTTCTGGTTCACTTCTCTTCAATCTTCTTCGTCTTCTTTGCAAAATTCTTCTTCTTTTTGGGTTCTTTCAATCCATAGAGCCCTAATCCCACCCTGGTCATCCGCAGTATCTCAACGCTTCCTGAAGGAAAAGCTAGATAACGGGATTTGATTCAGGGTGAAGAAGGAAATAGGGTTTGCAATGGGGAACTTCGATAGAATGGGTATCAGTATGCAACGATGAGAGGAAGCCTCGAAAAGGGAAGGAACGGGAGGAAAACGATGGGAGGAAGCCTCTCCGAAAATCTGTCGCTTTCCCTATCGTCTCCGCACCTCCATTTCTGCACGACTGCGTCTCCTTTTTTCTGCGCATCATCCTTCTGGTTCATTTCTCTTCGATTTTCTTCGTCTTCTTTGCAAGATTCTTCTTCTTTTTGGCTTCTTTCAATCCATAGGGCCCTAACCCTACCCTGGTTATCCGCAGTATCTTAATGCTTCTTGAAGGAAAGGCTAGATAACGGGATTTGATTCAGGGTTTAATTACCCAAGTTTGAGGCTCTCACACCGTAATCGCATAGGGCTTACTCGGTCGACAACCGAGTAGCACCCATTTCAGAGGAAGGCAAGTTGGGATTCGAGAGAATCTTCGGAACCACCGATCCGAGGGCTTTGAAAGCTACCAACAAGCGACACTGCCTTACTGTGGGCGTGGCTGTCACAGATGGGCGTGGTTAGAGAGGGGGCGGGGGTAGTGTCCAGCACCTAACGCGGTTTCTAAGTTGCCAACGATTTTCACGGCGTTTTTTGCTACTTTCTCCCATCAGTATTGTATTACAATAGCTATCTTTGAGGTTGTAATATTTTCAAGGAAAGGTTGCTGAGATCTCCTGAAATGAGTGCTGAGTTTTAGGAGGTCACAGCAATTTGGTTGAATAATCACTTACTAATCGCTTCTATCATAATACAGAATGTCCTTTTCCTTAAAAGGCGATAAAGGATGAGGCTGAGCCTGCAGTGTTCGCTTTCAAATGTGCTTAAGGCAGTGAGGGCCATTATTAGAGCGTCCAGGTTCGACTTTTCATAAATCCTGCCGTGACGTTGTCTAATTCTGATGTGTTTTTGATAAGCTGTCGAACAAGATTGTTAACAGCTTCATTTCGGCTGATGTTTTGGCAGTTTTACCTCTTTCGGAGCCTGGGAAAGTCGGAAATATTCACGACGCCACTCGCCCAAACATCATTTCATCTCATAGAGTAATCTTCTCAAAGAAAACAGCGACAGGATTAGTGATGGGAGCTGCAGAGGACGATTGACCTGACAGGTCATTGCCGTCGAGGACCACCGTTCACCCTTAACTGGAAGTAACGTGGGTGAATGTCCTCGACGGCAACCACCTGTCAGGTCAGTAGTCCTCTTCAGCTCCCATCACAGATCCTGTCTCTGTTTTCTCTAAGAACATTACTCTATAGGATGAGATTATGTCTGGGCGAGTGGCCTCGTGAATATTTCCGGCTTTTCCAGCCACCAAAGAAGGCAAAACTTCCGAAACGTCAGCCGAAGTGAAGCCGTTAACAATCTTAGTCGACAGCTCATCAAGCCACATCCTTATTAGAACGTTCAAGTTCCTCTGTTTGAGATTCTCGCGCCTCAAAATGCCACCCTTTAAGAGATGGTGCCAGGTTGGGCTCAGTGTCTCGACTGTGCTTGTCAAATGATTTGTTGTTTAATAACATCTGTAGGTCACTGATGTTTCCGTTTTTCTAATTTTTGGTTCTGATTTGGTCGATCTCATCTTTCATCACTCGCATGTATTCGTTCACTAATGGGATTCTAGGCGCCATGCGAGTTAGGGGCAGGCCTCTGCTCCTAGTGTGGTCCACATTTCGTTGTAATATGAAATTGTAGTGACAAAAATAAGTAAGAAAAGTCATCATCGTAGCAGTGAACCCTTAACACGCATTGCGCCTGGATTTTGTCTATTTTTCTAATTTTAATAGCTCCCCTATGTGCGGCTCATTGTAGAAATCTCTACCTTGTTGATCATTCGATCTGGTGACTATCTCTATTTATGTGTTTTTGTACGATAAAAATTTGTATGTGTTTGTTTGGCTATTCAGATGTTGACGCTATTAGGCGGACTTGAATCTATCGGACGAACAAACGATAAAAGGTACGTGTTCGTGATAAGTCTAATATTGAAAAGTTCGGTACATGTCGCGAAGATGGGCAGCATTGGGAGTTGGCAGAGCGCCAGCTAATCTGGTAACATCAAGTGGACGTGCCATTGAGAGAGGGTGTGTACACTTGGTATCCTGATTGGCTAGCATGTGTTTCGTCGATGCACTGATTGGTTATGATTGACTGGCGCGCTCCCAACTTCCAATGCTGCTCACTTTCGCGACATGTACCAAAAAAGTTCGTAGAAAAACGATGTCAGCATGGTACGATCTAATATCTTGCTTACCTAAGAACCTAAGACATACTTAGCAGAAAAGGGTCTCACCATCAGGCGTATGTCTGAAGGATGAATATGGATAACACCGCGAGAACCTCTATCCTTCAAATAATAGAAAACTATGTTCCATTTTTGCGAAATCCTTGAACCTACCGAATTAGGTGCCCCGATAGTTTACTATGGAATCGCATAGTCGCACAAAGCAATACCTTCAAAAAATCGAATATACAGAAAAAGGCAAGAATACTGCTTCGTAGGCGCGCAATCAGGTTCTGCAGTATTTTGCAATTTTTCTGCATAATCGATTTTTTGAAGGTATTGCTTTGTGTGACTGTTCGATTCTATAGTAAACTATCGAGGTCCCTAATCCGTAGGTTCAAGAATTTTGCAGAAATGGAACATACTTTTCTACTATTTGAAGCATAGAGGTTCTCGCAGTGTTATTCATTTTCGTCGTTCTGACATACGCCTGAGACCCTTTCATGGTTAAATAGCCACGCAACGCTGTTTCGCGGCCACTATCGTTATCGATTAGGCAGCGATTACGATCGATTTGAGTGGTGGATGTAGTATGAGACCCTCCCCCTTCCAAAAAAAAAATTGGCAGAAGCACCCTCCTAACCAGGCGCCAGATTCGTCCACTGCTTACCGTGCTCTAACGGTGAAAATACCGCCAAACCTAATGCTAATGGGATTGACGGTATTTCCATCGTTAGAGGGTGGTAAGCGGTTTATGAATCTGGCCCCAGTTCTTATCTCCAGAATGACATCGTGTACCTAATTGAGCGTCGGCTGGCTCGAGGAGTTTTTGCGATGAAATGAGCTCATCGAAGCATGCGGGGGTACGTGTCGTTGTGCCTTGCATTCCCCGACTTGAAGAAGACGTTCAGATCTATCGAGCTGTTATCGAAGTCCATGTTCAAGGTGCTTCTACTCAGTACATCAGAGTTCTTCGAGGGCTTTACAATACCAGCGGTATCATCTGATCTTTGGCCGGAAAACGCGAAAAAAAAAGCCTCGCTTTTTGATAGCGCTTTTCAAACCGCGCGCGCCGCCGCCGAGAAGTGTTCATACTCGAGCGCCGGCGCTGTCGCCTGTTCATACTTCCGTGCACTTCGCTCTCATCGCTCTTGTCGCTGCTGTCGTGAAGTATTAACAGGCCCGTAGGCAAAATGCGTGGGCCTCACCCGCAGCGCGGCTAGGCCCCACGATCGCCACAGATATCGATTTTTCGTGCCGCCCGATCGATATCTATTCCTGCTATAGTGCCGTGCCGCGCAGCGGCGCAACTACAAACTAAGGCTCACGCATATCAGTTGCGTCGCGGTCTTCGAAAATCCGCCGCTTTTCCCTATCGTCTCCACACCTGCATCTCTGCACGGCTGCGTCGCCCTTTTTTCTGCGCATGATCCTTCTGGTTCATCTCTCTTCAATCTTCTTCGTCTTCTTTGCAAGATTCTTCTTCTTCTTGGGTTCTTTCAATCCAATCTAGATCTATAGCCCCACTCAGGCCACCCGCAGTATCTCAATGCGTTCTATTGGAAAGGCTAGATAACGGGATTTGATTCAGGGTGGAAAAGGAACCAGGATTTGTAAAGGAGAACTTCGATAGAAGGGGTATCACTATGCAACGATTGGAGGATGCGTCGGAAAAGGGAGGAACGGGAGGAAAACGATGGGGAAGTCTCTTCGAAAGTCCGTCGCTTTTCCCTATCACCTCCGCACCTCCATTTCTGCACGGCTGCGTCTCCTTTTTTTCTGCGTATCATCCTTCTGGTTCATTTCTCTTAAAAACGATGGGAGGAAGTCTTTTTGACAACTTCGTGTGTCTGTGTCGCAAATGTTAGCACCGGGAACGTACCAGAACCCAGTTAATACTCGGTCGGCTCGTCTGAGTTTGGCATGAGGGCCCAAAATTCTGCTATGCGACCGATCTAAGCAACCAAATTTGCCCACGTCCAAAAGCTCCTTTTCT
Organism: Heligmosomoides polygyrus polygyrus; assembly: GCA_947396885.1. NCBI lineage: Eukaryota > Metazoa > Nematoda > Chromadorea > Rhabditida > Heligmosomidae > Heligmosomoides > Heligmosomoides polygyrus. The sequence continues at coordinate 110,128,397 of OX377201.1, forward strand.
AGCCTATTGGCGTTGTCCTTTGCCCTTGCCTTTCGCATTGATCGACAGAGCGAGTAGCTTGCCAGCGTACGCGCGCACAAGTCGCATCCAACGGCCGAGCCACAAAGAGGGCGTGTCCGGTTAGTGTTCTGATTGGCTGGAGCTGGTACGATGTATGCCCTAATTGGAGTCCGATTGATTGCACTTGCCTAGAGAGTTGTCTAAAATTAGGTGGGCCGGTCATGTAATGCGTTTTGTTGACACTGGCCCAACGGGGATCTGCACTTCTTCATTATTTTCCGTTCAAAATGGATTCTGGAATACATGCTGCTTTACTCGTAAGCGTTCAGGGTATTTGACATGGTGACTGTTCAAGAGAAGTGCATTCTGATATCATTTATTAGTGCTGCGAATGGCGTTGGGTACAATAGGTCGTCGTCGTCGTCATCGCGGCCGTCGCCGATGACGTCGTCGTCACATCAGTACGCAGCAGACTCGTTCGGGCGGCCGTAGATCGGCGGTGTATCGTTGCGTGTTCTGCTTCAGGGCCTGCTGGATCTGCTCGAATCGAGTCGGCGCCTTCTCGATGTCGGACAAGGTGAGGTCCTGAGTGGAAATGCATGAGAATAGCTCATCTGGATTTAACTGAGTGGAGTGAGCTCACATCGCAGACGTCGAACGCGTTCACGGTGATGTTCATGCCCTCGAAGCAGTCCTCTTCGCACTGGTCGGACTCCGAGTCGGATATCTGAACACCGACGGTGAGTGTAGTGGTTTACCCCGGGTTTATAGTTGCGCCGCTGCGCGGCGCGGCATCATAGTCGGAATAGATATCGACCGGGCGGCGCGAGAAATCGATATCTATGGCGACCATCACGCCGCGCCGCGTGGCGGAACAAGTGTAAACCAGGCCTTATGGACCAAGTTACTGCGCGGGTTGCACTGACAATACCCAATTTTTACGTCGAATCGGGCTATTTTCAAATCAAGTTGAACAGTTCTCAAAGTAAATCTGATGCTTTTGGAATCAAACCCAACATCATCCATATCAAAACGAGTTCCTTCCACATTACAGGCTCTCCAAAAAGCTTAGAATCATTTTTTGTTCAATGAAAACTTTACAAGATTTTCTTTGAGAATTTTGAATTCATCTGCCTCTTTTTTGGCACTTGTACTTTCGGGACTCTGGAGATCAAAAAGTCGAAAAAAATCGCTCAAACCACGCCGAGGGAGGTTATTTTAGGTGCCAATCAAGAGTCTGAGACCTATTTTTGAAATTTCGGCCGATCACGGTAGTTTGGTTACGGTAGGTGCGGCTGCCTAAGGTCATGGTCATCGATTTACCCCAATCTTGATCTATGTGGGTTATCTGGGGTGCTGGTCAAGAATCTGACATCCGTTTTACGTTTTACACTGGAGTACGGTAGATTAGGTGGGGATCGAGGTTTGGGCGAAATCGGTGATTATGACCTCGACAGCCTTAGTCACCGATACCTACCGTAATCTACCGTAATCGGCCGAAATTTCAAAAACTAATGTCAGATTCGTGATCAGCACCCCCTAATAACCCCCCTGGACGAGGTTTGGGCGAAAAAATTTTTTTCGACCTCTCCTCCATCTCTGGAGTCCCGAAAGTACAATAGTGCGAAATCATCCGTTTTTTGTTTTGCGCTGGAGTACGGTAGGTTATGGTACGTACAAGTAAGGAAGTCTTCAGAATAACGTAATACCAAAAACGTATACCAAATTCGTGTCCCAACCGAAGCAGGAGTTTTTGTGAATCTGACGCCCCCATTACCCTAGTGTGGAGTATTGAAAGCAATAGTCTAGACAACTCACGATATTACGATGAGCGATTTGCGTCCGAACGGACGAATTGTTCTGAAATGTGGCCAACTGAACGCGTGGAGCGTCGATCTGAGGATACCCGTATCTCTGAAAAAGAAAAGATTTTTATTATTCGTCATTATCTATTGCTTTGGTCGCCAAGGCAAGGCGTGCATATCGATTAATACCGAGCGCGCGGCAAAAATCAATATGTACGCTTTGTCACTGTCGTCAACGACTATGAAGAGGTTCTAAGCGTTAGGGGTTCGCTAGGGGTTCACAGCCCTCTTTTTTAGCCCGTTGACGACCGTGTGACACGGTGTCGTGTCATACCCTTTCTGCCGCGTGACACGATGACGTGTCACACCTTATAGTCGCATTCAAAACTTTCGCAGGCATTGTTTTGTGTTAGGCCCCGTTTATACTTCCGACGCTGAGCGACGCGACAGCATGTGAAGTGGTCAAATTGATCAATCGCGTCGCCCAATCAATATGGCCACTGTACGTGGCGTTGCGTCGCTCGGCGTCGAAGTATAAACGGGGCCTTAGGCCGGGGGCATACTTCCATCGCCGCGATGCCATCGCGGCGCTCAGTTAATGGCCATTCCGCCGCGCGCGGTCGAATAGTCAAAGAAAACTTCGCCGCGGCCGCCGCAACAGTGGCAGTCGGTACGCGCGATGGCTTCCCGCGCCCATCGCGGGCATGGCAACTTTTTCGCGCCTCGCGCAGTGTTTAGCGTTGGTCCTGTACGGATCGCCGCCGCGCTCCCTTGCAGAGCGATGGGCGATGCGACGAGTACTGAGAAGTTCAAATTCTTTCGCGTCGCTCTGCAAAACTCATCGCCGCGATGGAATCGAGGCGACGGGAAGTATGCACGAGGCCTTATGTGCCTTCATCTTCAGAGGTTGTAAAAAAGCGTGGTCAATGAAAACAACTTTCTGTATTGATACTGATTTATTGATCTTATCGACAAGTAGTGGCTTCATTTAACAAACGTCTCTTGACATCGCAAAAAATCGATTGGTACCACGCGGAAATCGCGCCGTTAAACGAAACCGATAGGACTAGCCTACGCTCAGAAAAGAAGAAAGACTCTAATCATTGATAAAATTAAAAAATCGTTAAATATTAGGTTGAAAGATATGTCGCCGCCGTTTTTAACAATTTGTCACTGAATTTCGTCGAAACTTTTTGCGTAATTTTATACAGCAAGTCGAAAGAGAGTGATCTGCCCTATCAGAAAATCCGTTTCGCTTTTTTCCATTTTCGGTGGCAAAGTGTAATAAAAGGTCTTAGGTAATAAAAGTGCAAAGCCAAAAAAAGAGAAATGACCTTCAGTGACAGCTCTTCTCTGTTTAAATCTGACTTTTTCACAGCGTTATACATCGTTAGAAAGAGGGTGATTTGCTCTATAAGAGCATGTGTCGAGATTTTCGCTTGTTTTGACATTCGATGATTTCCAGGGCATTAAAGTGGAGTGTCCAAAAGACAAATTATTTTTGCCAACAGCTTTCACTCTTTGGTAATTTTTGCGTACGTGTTATATAAGGTTCGAAAGAGAATGCTTTGCTCTATCCATGTGTGTGTTTATTTTGTTATTGCTGTTACGTGTTTATTAGCGTGTTTATTTGTTCATGCTGATTTTGGTCAAACTTTAGCGGAATGCTGGTAAAGAATTGATTTTCTACCAACAGCTCTTTGTCTTTAGCATTCCGCTAAAATTTGACAAAAATCAGCATGAACAAATAAACACGCTAATAAACACGTAACAGCAATAACAAAATAAGCACACACTTTCATAGAGCGAGCAAAGCATTCTCTTTCGAACCGTATATAACAACACGTACGCAAAAATTACCAAAGAGTGAAAGCTGTTGGCAAAAATAATTTGTCTTTTGGACACTCCACTTTAATGCCCTGGAAATTATCGAATGTCAAAACAAACGAGAATCTCGACACATGCTCTTATAGAGCAAATCACCCTCTTTCCAACGATGTATAACGCTGTGAAAAAACTCGGATTTAAACAGAGAAGAGCTGTTAGCGAAGCTCGTTTCTCTTTTTTTGACTTTCCACCTTTTTTAACTAAAAATTAACAAAAATCGAAACGTGGAAACGGCGAGACATACCTTCTGATAGAGCAAACCATTGCCTTTCGAATGGTATATAACTTTATGCAGAAAGCTTTCAGCGAAATTCAGAATAAAATGTTTAAAAAGGCGGGGTCTTAGTTTCCAACCTAATAATTGGACGCAGAGCTGTTCCCTGGCATTTAAGGGATCAATGAACTAGCCAGAATTTTCAAGGCAAAATGTAGTGAATGCTTCAAAAACAGTATGAAATCGTGTACTAACGCTGATCTCCGGTCGAAATGTGAGCTCTTTCATCTCAGCGGCCAGACTTCGTTGTGTTGAACCGTCCGAGTCGACGAATCGCTGCTCGGCCAGTCGCTTCATCACCATCGATGACGACATATCATTACCTGAAACCATTAGGGTTTTACGGTTTAGCCATTTGTCGCCGAAGAGATCAGAAAGAGCCAGGTTTAGTGTGTTTCCGTAGATCGCGCCATGCGTTCTATTTTTTCTACGTATTGATCGAGTCGCTATGAGCTTGCTATTTCATCTGTTGGAAGATTTGATGCCAGATAAGACACTCAAACGCATTTAAGACATTCCTACTGCATATGAAAGTGCGAGTCTGTAAGTCTGTCTGTCCATCCGCGCGAAATTAATTGCAAATCATGAGCTTTCACCTTCACCTAGTCGATTGATTATTGATTCTTGCTCAGAATTGGGTTGGTATCGCTCAGGATGTTTTCCAGGATTAGCGAACGATATCCATCAGCCAATCAATATCGATCAATGTCATCGATTTTTTCCAGACTAGATTGACTACTTCAGGCGGATATAACGAGAGCATGGTGACTGATAGACAGAATGCACAACAAGTGCCATCCTTCTGCATAGAAAAGGACGAGTGCGTGAGTCTGTCCGTCTATCCGCGCAGAAATAATTGCAACTCGAGAGCCATTGCTTTCACCTAGTCGATTGATTATTGATTCCTGCTCAGGACTAATCGTTTGGGGTGGGTATCGCTCGAATACGTTTGGCAGGACTCGCAACGAGCGAGAGTTATCGATAGGCCGTCAATCGAATCGATATCAATCGATATTATCGATATTATCCAAAACAGACAGACAAGTGCGTTACAAGTGGATATAACGCGAGTATGATGGCTGATAGAAAGAATTCACAACAGGTGGACATCATTAATCAGCCAATCGACATCGATCGATATTATCGATTTTTTGCTTAGAACTAACATTTTAAGGTGTCGCTCGAGAACGCCAGTGGAGGCCGGTAGACATGTATCACAACCAGTAAACTGTATCGACTACTGAATCAAAATGGATCGATATTATCTTATTTTGGGATTATTGATTTTTGAACAGAATGGACCGCTTGGAGTGGAAATCACGCTAATGATGGCCGGTGACCACCATTTATTGATTTTCCGGTGCAGGCAGTTTGAAGAGAAGATCACACGAGTATCCTGGATCGTGGGAATGCTTCACATCAAGTCAACAGTATTGATTGGTCAGCAAACAGCGATCGATATTATCGATTTCTGTACGGAATTAGCCGCGACGGCTGGTGAACATAAAGGCTAATGACGGCGTTAACCAGTCCTTTACGGAATGCGCCTCACCTTCTACCTCTACGGAATGTGGAGGCAATTCGAATGCGAATCTGACCTACCTAAGGACTTGTGGTGGCCACCCGATGGACAAGTCAGTGTTTCATCCCTTATAGACGAGTCTGGCATCAATTCGCAGGCACCAGACTGATGGAAGGCTCGTTTGGCCTGGGCGGGAAATCCGAACCAGGAACATGGCGCTACCAAGTGCCACTGATTGATATGCTTCATAGAAATGAAGCAGTTTCGATTAGCCAATCAATACCGATCGATATTATTTATCGATATCCAGAAGTAACAGTTTGAAGTGCGAGTCACGCGAATGTGATGGCCGATGCACAGAATTCAGAACAAGTGAACAGTACCGATTGACCAATCAATATCGATCGATATTTTTCAAGTGGGGATAACGTGGACAATATGGACGACGCACAAAATTCAGAACAAGTGAGCAGGATCGATTCACCAATCAATATCGATCGATATGACTGAGCTTTGGGGTGAATTCCCAAAGAGCAGGTAGATCAACTAGGCTGGCGGCTGGTTGTTCCTCATGGTCTTCACCCCAGTCGGGCGGAAATTAGCCCACATTTGATAGGGATTCGAGCATGATGCCATCAGCTGCTGTTCAATTCTGCTGAACAACATGAAAAACACGAGCTTAAGCAGCTTTGGCGCCAGTGGCTAAAAACTTAAGGCCTCAGAATGAGCTCTAAAGCCTTTAGGGAGCAGCATCGGCTATAAGTTCGAGGCATCGCGGCTGCTAGAAAGTCTAGAAAACAGCGCTAATCGCAGCAAAACAAATCTGAGCAGCCATGCGAGTACGACGTAAGGCCGGCCCAGCTGCCAGCAGTTAGCTAGGGGTGGTCGATGAAGAGAAAACACCTTGCACTTCTTCTGCCGTTGCGGCACGGGTGTCGGAACTATAGTGTAACCTGAGAGCACGCCGGAGAACGCTGATGAAGAATAGACGGCTGTTTGCTGGGAATTAAGCAAACCATACAGCCCCCTCGGCCGCTGCTCGTCGGCTCGAAACATTCGGAAATTTGATTTTGTTCAGGCCAGCGGCTTCGTTACTGGCCTGCCACTCAAACATTCACCGCCGTGTGCCGAGCGAGCATTTATAGCGATGGAAATTGGCTGAGCGGCTCTAGCGTCCAGAAGACGTCAAATGGAGATAAGGAGGCGTTCTCGAAAGACCATGAAGGGAAGAGCTCGCTCGAAGCGCCGATTCTCGGCACTTGATTGGCGCATTCCTAATCGGGAGGATCAGTTCAAATGTGTGCAGTGCTACGTAAAACTGGAGTGTCCGCAGTTCTACGCAATATTGCACACTTTTGCACTGTCCACTGCTACGTCACTGTATTAAAAGTACCAAACCACCAGAAAGGGATGGAGCTGTAGAATTACAGCCGCTATCACTGTACGCAGTGGGCATCTTCTATGCGTAATATAACGGCGAAAAAAGTAGAATACAGTTCGAAAAAGTGCTCGAAATACAGAATATACAACAATTTTCACATCAAATTGGACGCCTTTCAGAGCGAATTGAACATCATTGTAGTCAAGCTTGACGTTCTTGAAATCAAACTGAATATATTCCAAGTTAGAACAAGCTTCTTCCACATTACCCTAGAGATTCTCTCAGACCTTCAGAATATATTTTATCCAATAAAAATTGGAGTAGATTTTTTGAATTTTTAAAAAGTTCGGCTGCATCATTAGCAGAGATGTGCGTGATTTCCGTTTTCGTGTTCCGAATTCCGGTTTGCGGCCATTTTCGGGAGCTTCCGTTCCGTGTTCCGTGTTCCGCTTCTTCCCAACAACAAAAAAACCCCGCACATCCCCGGTCAATAGGTTGTTTTGCATGAGATTTTTATTTTGCGAGGAAAAATAACGGCTCAGCGATTGTTCTAGAGTGCAAAAAAGCAGTAATTTTCCAGTGTGCCGAAAGAAGAGATCGCGTCATTCACTCGTCCATCTTACTGCGATTTTCATTTGATTGATAGTGTAAATACTGCTTACTTGAAACTGCGAACTGAATTTAAGTGTGTTTTTGCAATTATTTTTGTTGCGCCGTCAACAGGTACGAAATTCGACACAGAGAGAATTTTTGCTAATAATCAAATGAAAATCGTGACGATCTAGTTGAATGCATGATGTGATCTCTTCTTGAACATTCCCGCGCTTTAAACGAAATCTTAAACCTTTAGCTTTGCTTTAAAAATAAAATCTGAATAGAATTTCAGACGGAGGGTTCACTTATTAGAGCAGATGAATTCTAAAAGAGGCTATATGTTGTTAAGAATGTTTCGTTGCGATCAAAACTTTTGCGCCAGGCGGGACTCGAACTCGCATCTTCTGCTTTCCGGGCAGCGATGTTCGCCTTACACCACCGGCGCTGTTTGACCGCACGCAACATCCCCGTATCACGGATGGGTGCTGACAGCCATGGAGGATATCGCGGATGTTACGTGCGGTCAAACAGCGCCGGTGGCGTAAGGCGAACATCGCTGCCCGGAGAGCAGAAGATGCGGGTTCGAGTCCCGCCTGGCACAAGAGTTTGAATCGCAACAAAACATTCTGTAACAACATATGGCCTCTTTTAGAATTCATCTGCTCTAATAAGTGAACCGTCAGTCTGAAATTCTATTCAGATTTTATTTTCAAAGCAAATTAGGCTTTAAGACTTCGTTTAAAGCGTGGGAATGTCCTCAAGAAGAGATCACATCAGGCATTCAACGAGATCGTCACGATTTTCATTTGATTATTGGGAGAAATTCTCTCTGTGTCGAATTTCGCACTTGTTGACGGCGCAGCAAAAGTAATTGCAAAAAACACTTAAATTGATTTCACAGTGTCAAGTAAGCAGCATTTACACTATCATTCAAATGAAAATCGCAGCAAGATGGACGAGTGCATGACGCGATCTCTTCTTTTGGCACACTGGAAAATTACTGCTTTTTTGCACTCTAGGAAATCGTTGACCCGTTATTTTTCCTCGAAAAATAAAAATCGCATGCAAAACAACGTACATATTCACCTATTGACCTATTCTCTACCAGCCGCTCCAGGCTTAAGCAAATGTGTTAAAACAATTCTAAAAGAATTCAAAGAAAGCCGTTCAAAATTTTCCTTGAACAAAACGTCATTCCAACCTTCTCGGAGGATCTCTAGTTTAATCCGGAATACGTTCGATTTGGTTTGAATGACGTTGAGGTCTATTTAAAAAGCATCAACCTTGCTTCTAAAAATGTCCATTTTGATTTTAAATGTATGCAATTTGACACGAAAATGACATAAATAGCGACTGTAAAAACTGACACTGCGTAACGAAGTCCCATGCAAAAGTAAACGTCGGCAAAGTGTACAGCAGCAATCAGACGGACAGTTCCGTGCAATAAAAGGTGACCGAATCGTTGACCTTGGCTGCAGACGGTGGTGCTCGCTGTCTGGGGTGCGCCGGTGATGGCGAATGAGCGACGGATTGCGTGCTAATTGAACAGATGGCGTGTGCTGGATCCTTAGATGCCCATGCCTCTCATTAATATCCGGCCCACTCGACTCATTTACGCCCGTTTAGAGAGGTTATTGGACGGCGGACGGCAGCTATCAGCAGCTAAGCAGCCGGACTCCTGGAGGTGTTGGCAGCATTTGGGAGGATATCGGGCCTGTCTGATGTCGTTTGGGGGCATTTCGAAAGAAAATCCAAAGGGAGGCTTCGATTTTCCGGCTCGGAGTCGAACCCTGACCGCGTAGGTCGACGCCGCTTGCCACTGCGCCACGTAGAATTGAGCAGGAAGAAGGTCTCACCATTAATTTCCCGGTCCAGTCGACGAATTTCCGGATTGGAAAAGCCGTCCAGCTGCTGCTCGGCGACATCTCGAAGGCTTCTCGGAAGAACGTCGTACACTGAAATGAATCACACTACCATTTGAATGCTATTTCCAGGGCTTTGGTTAGGGCGGTAGCTGGGAACTTTGTAGGATATTTTTCAATCAACAACATAATTTGATCTAGGTGATAATTTTTCTTCATTTCTAAGCATATGCCAGGGGATTCGATTCCAGAAGTCTGCACCGCGATGATCAATCGATATCGATTAGTTGATTTTGCCCAGCTGTTGAGAAGCCTGCACAGTGGCTGTCATATCCGCGCCCCTTACATCGCAGGCTGTCAACTCGGGCGAAAATCGATAAAAATCTGTCGATATTGATTAGCTACTTCGATACTGGTCACTGGTTCATCAACGTACTATCCAGCGACCATCTTGTTCTGTTCCGTTCAGTTCTTGTTCGCGCGATTCCCACCTGAACGGTCAACTGAGAGAAAAATCGATAAAGTCGATCGATGGTGATTGCTCGGCGAATATTGACCACATGCTGTAGAACTCGTCAAGGGCGGTCATCAGCGTCATCGCACAATTTTGACGATAATCTATGCTACCAGCGCGAAATACGTCCAACGGTCAGTTATTGCGCATGCACACCATGACAAACGGACGGTTTTACAGTTGAAACGCGACACGGCGTTTGAAGGCACATTAGCCCTACTATCTGGGTAGAGGTGATATTTGGGAAACCATGGTGCAGATCTGTAAGCATCTTAGCCCCAAACTTGTCAACTCTGGGAAAAATCGATCGACAAAATCGATCAATATTGGCTGTTCGATTTCAACTTTACTTGCCTGTTGTGAAACAAGTCCAACTGCTGTTGAAATTGCATCAGAATTGATGGCATCGGTGTGATACATCTCTGATGGCTACTAATTCTGCGCGGACGCACATACGGACTACAGATAATGTCAGCTTTTAGCCAGCGACTGAAATGTGTTGAGGGTACCACTAGCCAGCTAAATAGGTGAGGCAGTGTTTAGAAAATTACGACTGGGTGTATAGAGAATCTCACATGAAATGGTCAACCAGGGGAAATCGATAGAATCGATCGATTTTTATTGCACCATCGTTTTCTCCGTTTAGGAATCTTAGCCAGCGAAACCGCACGCAAACAATACCTGATACAGGTGTGGAACGAGCCAACGGCCATTAATTTTGCACGGATACTCAGATGGATTAACAGACGATATTTTGCCATTTCCGCCACCTCCTCAACATCGAATCCGGGGTCCCGTCGGAGTGAAGTTTTGTGCTATACTCCTACCTCAAATCCATAAGTGCTCGCTTACCTTTGGTGGAAGCAACAGACGCACCTGATGCTTCATTGACGTCTTGTTGTTTGGGTGACCTGGGCGGGGTCAGCTTTCCATTTTTCTCTTTGCTTTCGACGGTTGCCGCGTACTGAAAGCTTTTCGATTAGGCTACTGAGTACAATATCTCTTCATTTGACACCAAAACTTATCAAAAAACAACTTTCACGAGAAAACTGCTACATCTTAGCTGAAAAGGACTGACGTATGTGGTTTTTTGTAACCTCAAACGATTGTAACTAACCCCGAAGCAAGCCCTGAAGCTGCGACGACATAATTCTCCCTGAAATTCCCCCTAAACCCAGCTCGTTTCAGTAGAAAATGCCTTGTCGACGACGCTTCACTACACGTCCTAAAGTGCCCGCTGGAAGCACCCATTACCGTGAAATTTATGGGGTTTCTATGCATAGACTTCTATTTTTAGAGGCGCCCACGAAGAAGCCTCTCCCGCTTATCTTAAGTCCCGAAGCTACTCGACACAACGGTTTCAATAGGATTGCGCCATGCCCCTGTCCAATACATACCAATACATCAGCTGTTCATGTGGAACCGCGGAGTGGAGAATTGCGGCGGTTTTTCTTAGCGAATGTTGCGGGTCAACGCTGATTTATACGCAATTTAGTTGGAAACAATTGATGATATTATTCGGGTAAAAATAGCGGCGTGATGAGCAAAGGTAGTGAATTATTGCGGTACTTGTCGCGAATGTGGCCTACATGGGGGAAACGGAGAACTGCCGTGCTAATCAGAGCGCATGTAATGGATCCAGAATGGGCGTGTGTGTTTGCAGCTCTTATTGGCTGACCCGTGCTCGGTCGGTACTCTGATTGGCTGGGGCGTTCAAGTCCCCTCGTGTAGGCCACATTAACAACCAGTAAGAAAATGATTCGGGGAAGGAATTTATTGCTTTACCTCGCCGCAGTTGTTCGTGAGACTAGTTGTTGGAGATATATCGACCCAAAAAAGGCTGGTATACCCCCTTTTCGTCAAAAAGGACGCATTTCAAAGAAAACGAAACATCTTCCAGGTCAAAATCGACTCAGTTGCTCACTTTTGAAAAATTCTCAGATTTCTTGCGAAATTTCGTTAATACCCTGAAGAAGATATCCAAAATTGGCTGCACGTTATGAATTAGCTGGTGCCTCCAACATGTAGGCCAGATTAACGACAAGTACCAATTTTGCTTTTCCGCTTTTTTAGAATAGGCTTGCAACGTTCCTTTGAATAAAAGATTTAGAATTTTTGAACACTCATGAAGCTGAGGCATATTTGAATACCTTGTTTAGTGGATTAATAAATTTTCATAATAAATCCGAAAACATTTTTGAAATTTTATGCATAACAGCTCAAAAACGTCTATTATGACTTGGAAGTTGTTCCATTTACTTTGAAAAGTGTGTTTGAGGGTCGAAATAGCCTCATATGGATTCGTCGCCACTGGTCGGTAATGTGGCCTACATAGGCTAATCGCAGCCAATCAGAGTACCGACAGAGAGCAGGCCTAAGCCAATGACTGGCACCGACTTAACACGCCCCTCTGAGTGACACGCCCGTTTGATGCGGTCTGATTGGTCTGCTGCGTCTCGACTCCACCCCATGTTAGCCACATTCGCGACTAGTACCTAATTTGTCCACAGTAACGCCGTCGATACGGGAAGTCGAATACATGGCGCGTTCAGAAGGAAGACTGAGATCGTCGCGGATCGTTCCTGGCAGGTACACGCATTCACAGCCTGTTTACAGTTCTCGGCGACAGCGTAGAATGCATACATATCGATTTTTGCCCGTCGACTACATTAATCGATACCTATGCTTTGCACTAGTAATTCAGTTGCTCTCGTATCACACTATAGACGGCTCCTTAGAATTGACTGGTTAAATAGTGCTATTCCAGTCTTTCCCGAGCAGCTGAACTGGTCGCTAATGTGGCCTACATGGTGAAAAGGAGAGGCACCACACCATCGTGCCAGCTGCGAGGAGCATTTCCTAATTGCCGGTAATGTAGTGCTTGGCCGGTGCTCTGATTAGTAGTGATTCGCTTTGGTGTCGGCTCCTGCCCATGTAGGCCACATTACAGACAAGTACAGAAACTTCCCCCGATCTCCAGCACCGTGGTCATGAAATAGAAGTTTAAAGCGTCGATTCACCTACCAGATAGTTGTCCCACATCTCGAGCTGTTCTTCGCTGAGATCCGGACACGACCCGCTGAGCAGCTGCTTCCCGTCCGTACTCTATAACATATGTCCGATTTGCTTTAAAGTGCACCTGCGTCAGAGATCACACACCGCTCAAAAAGAGAGGCGGCGATGTAGTTCGAAAAACTCGTTACAATGGTCGCAGCTGCATCTGCTCGGGGTTTAGGTGACTGACAGCTACATGTACAACAGCCTGGCCGAGTTGCAGCTGAAAATCGTTGAAGCCTGATCATAGTCCGCGAAGGGAGCGATAGTCACCAGTGAAAAGCATACATATTGATCGGAATCAATCAATTCGCATGCTTCGCGCGAGCGACTTAGGGCCTGTTCATACTCGCGACGAGGGCGACGGCAGAGGCGGGAGCGACAGGGCGAAGGATAAGTATCGATCAGTGCCGACGAGCCATTGCCTGGGAAAATCGATAGATACTCTCTTTGCTTTGTCGCTCCTGTCGCTGCCGTCGCTTTCGCCGCGGACTATGAATACAAGGATCATCGTGGTGGGACCCGATTGCCGCGTTTTTGTTGAAAGAGCACCCTGACTTTCTATTTGGAATACGCAGAAGGATTCAGCCTTCAGCAGCTCGAAAAAGAGACCGAGCATTCCGTGGAGCTTTACAGGTCGTGTGGATGGGTTTTTCTACCCGCTCCCGCGACAACTCGTCCAATCGTTTGTAAATACTAACGTGTATCAGTGCTTGAATAGCTCCTAACAGAACAGGAACTGAACAGATGCGGATTTTAGTCCACCGACTCACCAACGCTTCGTCGTCTTCAACAATCGGTGCGTCGTCTGGAGTCATGGCGCCGGCTCTGTTGTTCGGATCGAGTGGATGCGATGAGCTGGGCGATTCCTAAAAAGCGCAATGAGGAAGTATATAAACTATAGAAATTTGTACGAAAATCCTAAAAAAAATCTGTAATTCTGTCTGTCTGTACGTCTGTCTGTGCATCCGTCCGTCACAATAATGGCACAACGGCGGAAGGAAGGGTTTCACATCGCTGCTCAGGACTAATCTTCAAGCGTGGAAACGATGGACAAAGTTCACAACTATTAAACTGATTATCGATCGGACAGCGATTTTATCGATTTTATCGATTTTTACTTGGGTGGATCACTGGAATTGAGAACCAAATGTGACAGCCAATGGACAGGCTTCACAATCGCTAAGCATTATCGATTATCGATCGTCTGGCGACTATCGATCGATTTTATCGATTTTTACTTGGGTGGATCACTGGAATTGAGAACCAAATGTGACAGCCAATGGACAGGCTTCACAATCGCTAAGCATTATCGATTATCGATCGTCTGGCGACTATCGATCGATTTTATCGATTTTTACTTGGGTGGATCACTGGAATTGAGAACCAAATGTGACAGCCAATGGACAGGCTTCACAATCGCTAAGCATTATCGATTATCGATCGTCTGGCGACTATCGATCGATTTTATCGATTTTTACTCGGGTTGGATTGTTAAAAGTGAGAATCAAACAAATATGACAGCCTCAAATGAATATGGCAGCCGCAATGGGTAGGCTTCACAACCGCTAAGCATTATCGATCGTGTGGCCACTATCGATCGATTTTATTGATTTTTATTCGGAATTGAGTACTTGAGATGAGGCTGACGTAGATGTGCTCGCGGTCGATCAACTGGGCTATCAGTCATCTTTAAGGATGGGAATCACGGGAATGTGTGATGAATGACCAAAGTTCACAACTAGTCAATCGTTTATCGATCGCCTGGATACTATCGATCGATTTTTTGATTTTTGTTCTGAACTGATAGCTATACATGCTATGGTCTCGCTCGATGTCGGAAGTATAAACGGGGAGCTCTGTGAGAGCGAACACACTCAGACCGGCTGGGTGCGGATTCGAACTAGAGCTGGCGATTCTTCACAGGAACTAGCACCTGTTTCGTTCTCAGTCCATTCGTCCTCAACAAAAATAGGGGTAGTTAAGGGGATATTGCCACATACAGAAAACGTCGGGATGTGGTCTACCTGAAGAGGGGTATACTTTCGTCGCGAAGCGGCGTTAGGCCGCGTTTATACTTCGACGCCGAGCGGCGCGATTGGTCGCGCGTTCACGCGATTCGCTCCAGCCTTAGGCCCCGTTTACACTACGTCGCGGCGCGACGCGATGGCCACGCCATAAGGCCAAATTGATCGATCGCGTCGCACAATCAATATGGCCACTATGCATAGCGTCGCGTCGCGCCGCGACGATGTATAAACGGGGCCTTAGGCCCTGTTTATACTTCGACGCCACGTGTTGTGGCCATATTGATCGGGCGACGTGATCGATCAATTTGGTCACAATGTGTGGCTTCGCGTCGCTCGGCGTCGAAGTATGAACGGGGCCTTATGGCGTCGATGCTAAGCGACGCGATCAATGGCCTCTATATATGGCATAGCACCGCGTGGCGATGGAAGTATAAACGGAGCCTTATGAATACTATCGCTATCGATCGTGTGCGCCTCCCAATCGATAAGGGCAGATTTCGTGATGCCGCTCCGCAATGCATCGTCTGAAGTATAAATCCCCTCTACAGCGCGACTGCGAAAAAATTCACCACATCCAGGAGTAGTTTCCCCTTTGCTCAGTCTGATGAGAAGCAGAACTCAGCCGAGGCGTCCGTTACGGGCCAAGATCCCGACAAGTACTCCAGAAAGGAGCTCTGAAGGGAGCTGTTTTTCCCATGACCAGTGTATTTTCACTGAACGACGGGGATTACCAACGGTCAGCAGGGTAATCCCCTAAGTCCCCGGGGCAACGATTAGGAATCTTTTGAAAACGGCCCGTCAGTAATGCGACTTCTGAAACAGCAACTGATTTTGCTTATCGTTAGGAAATCGGGCGAAATTCTTACTGCACAGGAGATTCACTGACGGAAGGTTCCTTCGGAAGGCGTCCATTCCAACAAACGGACCAATTTTTTCCCGAATTTCTTCTCCAACGGGAAACGAGGACAGATTGGATTCGTCGCTGGATGGACACGATTTTCCCTTCGTAAAGATGAAGCAACAGAATGCCCAGATGCTGCATAAGGGCAGCTGTCTGTAGCTGCCAGACGAAGGCTCTCAAAAACCTTGGATTGGTTTCAGATAGGACAGAACCAGTTAAAGCGTCCAATCAACGCACGATACCGTATGACTTCGGGGATTTGATCCGTATTTGACCTCGTCGTCGATGTCCCCCGAACGCTGTCTCGTGATCGATTTTTGTGACCCGGCCATCCATAACGACCCAGTGCTGCTGTTTACATCCAGTCATTCAATTGTTTTCTCTTTTTCGTCTGGTCCTAATCGATAATTTGTTGGATTATTGATTTTTGCGCTTCTGCTTGATTCCAAGAAAGCTCTGTCAATGCCGTCTGTTTGAGCTGTTTGTGAAAATGCCCTCAAATCGCTTTTTTTTCTACCCGATTCACAAAATCTGCGCTTACAAGAGTTCATTTTTCCGAACTGGGGCTGCTAATGCATCTCACACCTGAAGACTTATGCTTGATAGCGAAAAAATGGAAAGAAACGGCGACCCATGGCAAGGTTTATGTCATTTTCTTTTTTTACTGGAAAAATTTCACCACAAACTGGACATTTTTTAAAATTTGAAGGCGAATTTGATTTGAAAAATGAAGTGAAGATTTTGAAGACCAAGGCAGACATATCTACAGTTTGAACAAACAGTACCTAACGAAGTCCAATTATTTTTTCTCAAGATACTCTGCAAAGGTGAGTTTTTAATAAAAATTCCTTAAAAAAATAAATTGGTACATGTCGCGAAGATGGACACCATTGGGCGTTGGGAACGCGCCAGCCAATCAGCAGATCAGATCAAATTGCCCTGCCATTCATAGAGGGCTTTAACGACGGTCAACAGTCTGATTAGCTGGGGTATGATCGATCGATACTCTACTTGGTTATGATTGGCTGGCGTGTTCCCAACCGTCAATGCTGCCCATCTTGGCGACATGTACTAAATTACCATTTCTAAAGAGATTTTCATGAAAATTTCTTAAAATTCATCTTTGCAGAGTGTCTTAAAGGAAAAATGTAACAGGACAGTTTAAATACACGCAAGATTAGTATTATTTAACCTTAAACAGAATTTTTGGGCTTATCTTGACATGGTAAAGATCGATAGCGATTAAAACTAACCGTCTACTGCCGTTTCAATGTTCCCGCGAGCCTGCTACCTACAGTACCCCGCAAACCTACACATCAACCCGAAATTCGAACGGCAGTAAGGGAATAGTTATAAGTAAGATCATGAAAATCAATGAATTCACTAGTGTCCATTTTCATATCTAATCTGACATTTTTCAAAACTTATTGGAATTTTTGAAATCAAATTGATCAAGCGTGACGCTTTTGAAGTCGAACAGAATGTCTTTGAAATTAAAACGAACTTCCTTAACAATTGCACAAGAGACTATCCAAGTTTTTTCAGAATAATTTTTTGTTCAAGGAAAATTTTCCTTTTTAAAGACTTATTATACAATTACAATTTTCAGGTATTATACAATTAACCCCCCCCCCCCCTACCCCTACCCCGTTTTCGAATGAGAGCGAAATGACGACATACCTTGATTTAGTTTATTACCATTTTAATCGGCGGGATTTGTATCTCAGATTGCCGACGGATTGGCGTTTTGAAATCACCAGTATCGATTGTACGGAACATACGATCGATATTGATAGCTTTCATTACGGCGCGCCGCTCCGCGACGAAAGTATAAATCTCATCTGAGCCCTAGTTTATACTTGCGCCGCCACGCGGCGCGGCATCACGATCGTCATAAGTATCGATTTTTCACGCCGCCGATCGATATCTATTGCGAGTATGGTGCCACGCCGCGCAGCGGCGCAACTATAAACTGGGACTAAAGCCCCGTGCACACTTTGCAGCGGGCAGCGGGCAGTGGAATGTGGGCGGAGCTGGTCGCCGCCCACATTCCACTGCAGCAGGTGGAACCGCGCCGCAGCGGCACGCAGCGGAGCAGTGGCTGGCTAGTTGCCAGCTGATCGATAGCCGAAGTGGGTTCAGGGCGGAACGCGACGCATATTCTGGACCTTGGACCGTTTCAGTCATTCTCAATTACTTCATAGACAGTTTTACGTACCTGTGTCAGCTTCGTGCTTCGAGTTTTGTGCAGTATTCTACAATTTTTGAGAAAACAAGGGTGCAATCCTAGTTGGAAGTCGTTGCCCCCCCAAGTCCGGATGCCGTGAACTGAGTGCCCAAATTTGAAATTCTAATTGAAATTTCGAAACTAAACGAATCTAGTGAGCAAGCTAATAAATTACAGCAGATACGTGGCGATGGAAATTTGAAAACAAAGCAAAACCTGCTGAAAATGTTTACTGCTCTGATAAGTAAAAGTTGCGACCTTTCCTAGTGGCAACTTTTACTTGTCAAATACAAATAGGACATCGTCGAACTTATCCGCAAAAGAAAATGTAGGGCCTGGGGTTGGAAGCTGTTTTCGGTTTCGCGTGACCCTCACATATGAAGCTTTAACAGCGTTATTTTTCGCATCTTGGAATGCTTTCAGAGGAGATTTCTCACCGCGTACAGAGTGCTGCAAGAACGCCCTCTCACAGATGGCTCTAACTTCCCAGTTGTTCACAACTGAAAGATGGCTACTAGGGGATTTCACTGGCAGCGGTACTCCACGAGGACAGCTTTTGACTTATCCGAAAGAGTTGAACAAAGTTATGATCATTTGAAGTTAGAAATCAAGAACGTGAGAACGTCCCCTACAACCTAGTACATTGGAAACATCCCGACCCACTCCACTCCGTGAGTTTCGCAACGACGGGACTTCTTTGTGCTGACTCCAGCCGGACTCTAACCCTTCCTTACTCGATTTTGAAAGAACACTCGCAATCTCGCTCGTAGTGTTTCCGATCTACAAGTAGCTTACAGCGCCCTATTGGTCAATGATCCTGTCTCAAGACTCAAGAACCCTCGTTTATCTGGTCGAAATAAACTCGAAAACCAACTCAACACACCTCAGAGGAGAAGGAAACAGGAAAATGCCCGCAACATGGCGTGAATTGAGGTGTTGTGTACACAACACCTCAACTCGACGCCACTTCACGTCCTTTCCCCAGTGGCAGTGGCAGTGAGGAATGCCCGAGCCATTCCTCACTGCCACTGCCGCTGCGGCCGCTGCCGGCAGCACTGCGGCAGCGGAAGTGTGCACACCCCCTCACTGCGGCCTCCGCTGCCGCAGTGGAACCCCGCAGCACCACGCTATGCTTCAGCGTGGCTGCCCGCTGCCCGCTGCAAAGTGTGCATGGGCCTTAAGGCTCCGTTTATACTTCCGACGCGAAGCGACGCGACGGCACGTATAGTGGCCTAATTGATCGATCGCGTCGCTCGATCAATGTGGCCACAATACGTGGCGTCAAAGTATAAGCGAGCCCTAATGCAAGTGACCTTTTAGAACAAAATGAGGCATAGTTTCAACGGGAATTGCAAATGTAGCACGTTCAACCTTGGGTTAGGACTCGTTTGGCTTTTTTCAAGTCCTGCTCGCCGGGGATTCTTGCAATTTTCCTACGATTTCATCCCTCTGGCAATGTGTAGTGCTTTTAAGAGCACATGGAATCACGTACCGACGAGTTCATCACCAACGACTGGGTGTTCTTGTTGCGCTTTCGTCGCTTCTTACGCAGTACGATCGCCGGAATCGGAGGTCCAGCGCCTTCTGAAAAAGAAGATCATTCCGTTGAACGAGACTACGCCTTGAGAGGAGTTTTTATGCAGCTACGGCGCCAGCTGCAAGTCGGGATTTTACCACCTGTAGTGTCCGGAGGCTTACATTGGCCTTCATTTCTGGACTACAGCACCAGCAAACTCCTAGAAAGCAGAAGTGGTGAGCAGGAAGGTGCAGGGGTTTCAGCGAAGTTCCTCAAAAAACAGAAGAAGATGGAGTGGAGAGGATTCAGAAGGCTTCGATTGAAGAAATGACGGGATTCTCAGAGATAAATAGAGTTCCTCTCTCGTCCAAAAAGCTCTCGCTCTCGTTTCCGAAAAAAAGGACCCCTAGGGTTAGGGCTTAAAAATAGCCGAATGACCGGCAGCTTGTCCTTTTCCTGAGCTGAGTGGACTTATCATTTACACTCTCTAAAGAACAGCATCTCAGCATTGAAGACTAAGGCATACGCGCGACATGGAACGTATGTGCCAAAATGACCCAATGGAACCATTGGTCACACCCATTCAGTGCTAAGACGGTGCAGGGCGTCGTGAAAGACTTCCCCTACGCATTTCTCGCCTCTCGCATGGAGAAAACACTGTGGGCCATTTTGGCACAAGATAGGGATGCATGTGGAAATCGATCATCAATAGTAGGGCAGGTGGTGCTGTATGAAAGTGAGCGGTAATGGAGGGACTTTCTGAGGGATCCTTATCCACAATGAATAAGTAAATAATTATTATTAGCATTAATGACAATAAATTAAATAAAAATTGAAATTTGAAAACTAAAAAACAAAATTATAAGGAATAATATATGGGGATATGGAGGCACTCCTTGAGAGATCCTTATCCGCAATGAAAAGTTAATAATATTATTAATTTTAATAATAATTAATTGAATAAAAATTTAAGAAATTACAAATATTAGTAGAAATGGTAATATATAACGTTATAAATAATAATTTAATATGAATAAAAAATTAAAATGAAATGTAGGTAATTTAATTCTAATAATAAATAATAAGTTGGCAGCACGTGAGTGCTATTAGATGGAAGCCGCTAGATGGTCCACTGGTGCTTCATGTGAGGAAAATCCACTGGGCCAATTTGACACAAGACACGACTGTTCGAGTAAATAAACATGATCAAATCGAAAATCGGGCAAAAACCACGGAAAAGCAAATGCACGTCGTGTCCGAGTAAGCTTTCCCACCAGTTGGACTTAGAAAAGCCACTGAGCCACTTTGGCACGATATGCGAATGCACGCAGTTGGTGGTCGTCAGGAGTATAAGATTCTGTCAATACCGAATGGGCAATCGATGTGCTTTACTAACGACTGTCCACTGGTCACAATATTAATATAACGCCCACATCAAACGGTCAGCTCATGGAGAAATCGATAACGTCGATCGATATTGATCGATAGTGCGCTATGTGCACACATCATCGCGTTCGTGCAGAGTCAACCGACTAATAATGGCCCGCTTGCCGGTTCTGCATAAACGCGGTGAAAGGGATCCAATGGCCATTAATTGTGCGCGGACGCACATACAGACGGAATCAACCGACCAATAATGGTCCACCGGGTGGTTCTGCATGAACGTCGTGAAAGGGACCCAATGGCCATTAATTCTGCGCGGACGCACATACAGACAGACGGTTTAATAGCTTTACGTGTGGGAATATTGCTTAAGGGCGGCTCCCACGAAAGAGATTCTAATGGGCGTTAATTCGTGCGGACGCACAGACAGGCAGACGGACGGATTAATAATTTCAAGCATGGGAGGATGCTCAAGAGCCGCTCCCACGAAGGAGACCCAATGTTCATTAATTCTGTGCGGACGTAGACAGACAAACAGACGGATTAATAATTTCAAGCATGGGAGGATGCTTAAGAGCGGCTCACACGAAAGAGACCGAATGGTCGATAATTCTGCGCGGACGCACAGACAGACAAACGGAAGGATTAATAACTTCGCGCATGGGAGGATGCTCAGGAGCGGCTCCCACGAAAGAGACCGAATGGCCATTAATTCTGTGCGGACGCTCAGACAGACAAACGGACGGTTTAATAATTTCACGCATGGGAGAGTTGTTCAAGAGCGGCACTTTCCCGACAATTGTATTGAACGAATCCACTGCGGCTTCCAAACAGATGGGATATGGGATCAGGTGTGGGTCATGAGCTCCCCCGACGAGCACCATAATAGGCCGGCGAGGCCCGTTCTCGCCTTTACCTCACGCTCGGCCGGGTATTCATCAAAACGAAGCCTGCGGGAGGCGATTTCCTATTCATGGACTGTTCAATTAATCGTCCTCGTTCTCGTCGTCGTCCGCAGCTGTGTTATTTCCCAGCTCGGAACAGGACTGGTTGGTTCATCGACGACACTCCTTCGTTCGACGCCTCGCCCGCAATTATATGCGGCGCGAATCTGTACAAGAAGCAACGGACAGCGTGGAAATTGGTTTCATTTCGGCCATTAATGGGAGCCTTGCCGTCGATTTCTCGGAGAAAAACGTGAGATGGATGAGAAGAAACGGAGAATTTTCGGCCATATTGAGACAGGAGGAGGAATAATAATGCATTACGAACCGGTGGATTAGTGCCGCGTCCAGCCTGATTTCAAAAGCGTCAAGCTTGTTTGGAAAAGAGTACAACTCGCTTTGAAGTGTCCAATTTGATTTGAAGAGGGACCAGTTTGACCTGAAAGTGGCATATCTCTTGGGCTATAGCCTAAACCTGCCTGAAGAGCGGCAGAAGATTGACCGAATACGGTAAGAAGAGAGAAGTGAGGGTCTAGTCACCATACAGAATTTAACTTCATGCAGCCCTTACCTTGGAAGGAGGCGGAGTACACCAGTCAGGGTCATGCGAGTGCGTGCGGAGGATCTAGTAGTTCTCCGACAATGAGGACTAACCAGTTCCGTTGCACGAGACAAATGTTGCGCCGATGGGTAATCGGTGGGGTACCAAAAAGTTGTACAAGAGGATCATCGTCCATGGACGAGCTCTCTATGTCCTACTGCGGCCTGAAATCCAGAGCCAGCAGGCTTCGCTGCCACCTGACTTCCTCTCCAGAGGGCAATGGGAGTCTCAAAGGTGGCTTTAAATTAGCTTCTGAATCCCGCCGGCTGGACGGATAAAATCCCTCGAAGGATAACTGCGCTTCTCCATGGAGAACCGCTGGTACAATTGAATCAGTAATTCTGAGGATCAAGAAGCTTCCGGTGGATGATTCTGACATCTCTATCGATAACTGATGCTCAAAGCGAAGTTTATCGAGCAGTAAAATGAAGAAAAAGCTCGACATTCATCAGTCAGTCCTCTTGTTCTCGCCGAGTGCGCCATGCATTCTACATTAGCAGGATCTCATAGGGGCAGTTTGAATGCGCATTTGCTCCTTGGAATGACTTGCGGTGGCCAGCCAATGAACAGGTCAGCGCTTTATCCTTTCCAGACAAATCTGGCACCAGTCACTGATTTCAGAAGGATGAAACGCTTGGTTGTACTGGGCGAAGACAGCCGAACCAGAAGTTGATTCCGTCGAAAGAGGCGCCGTCTCTCACATTAGCTCCGAATCTAGATTCATGGTTCGGACCCCGCCCAGGCCAGTCAAGCCTCCGAGGTCTTTGGGATAGCAGCAGGCGTTTCTGGGAGAGACAACTCACTGAATTATGCATCGGCTAGCTGTCGCAGGTAATTCTACGGGTCAAACACGCATTCAAACACCTCCCGCAGAAGTAGAATGCGTGGCGCGTCCCAAAGGTGATTCATTAACGCCGTCCTTTAGCCGTCATCCTTTAAATAACTGGGGTCTGTAAACTTTTCTGCTCACCTTCTGTCCTTCCAATTTTGCAATCTTTTGGAGTTTGGGAGTTGTTTGTAAATAGATCGTTCACACTGCCTCCACGGCATCCCGTACAATTGAAATGCTTGGCGCAAGCCAATAAGAATTGATCTTTGGAACGGATTTGACAAAGCCGTTTAGCTATCGTTCGCCATCTGGACTGTACCTCTATTGCTTCATTTAACCGCTAATTAAACCAATTCCAGGATACGCCACGCTCTCCACTTCGGCGGTATATTTATGGGGCCGAGTCGAATGTGCGTGTGATCTACACGCTGACAGGCGGTGTGTAGTGAAAAAGGACAGATCCCTGAAAGGAAGAAGTACCGGAGTTCCAGACGGCCGATCCGCAGTGAGCTCGAGAGGTATGGTGCCTTTTGCCGACTACTTTTATCCTACTTGTATAGGGTTATCGAGATGTGTATACATATTATCTCGGGAATATAGGAATTAGGGGAATTTTTAATTAAGTCAATTATAGGATAAGGAATAGCGTTAATTAGCCACTTCTTGGGATGCGCCACGCATTTTGCCTCTATGCAGTACAGGGCTGTCAATTCGGATGCGTATTCGGCATACACAAAGGCTTTATGGTGACCATCTGATGAACATATCAGTGTATTGTCCTTCCCAGGCAACTCTGAAGTCCATTCACCGACCTAGGACGGATGGAAGGCTTTTTTGACCTGGGCGGGATCTGATCCTTTAATCTTGACTGCAGGTATTCGCGAGAGTCGGCGCTTCCTCTGACTGTAATTTTTTCAAGAGTTTTATATGATAATTAATATTATATCGGAATATATCATATAATACTATACACCTTTTCTCGCTAAATTTTGAGACAATTTCCACTTCCTTTTATTTTTATTTTTAAATTTTCTTTCTTTTTAAATTGTAAAAATGTGATAAAATTACAAGAACTGCACTCGCTTATTAGGCATCTGGATCTATCCTAGTCCGGGGGGGGGGCACATAAGTCAAAAGTATTATATGTAACAAATCCACTTCATACTTACCGAGCGGCTCCTACAGAACAACATGAGACCTAAACAAGAAAAGTCATGAAGAAAAAAACGAAAAAATACATTTGTTGCGGTTGTAAGCAGGCAAGTTATGTGCCCTCCTCACCATGTTGGATCCCCGTTAAAACATGTCAGGCGGCGGTCAGCACGCCGCATGCGGCTTCATGCGCCGTCCCCACCATGTTAGGCGCTGGTTATAACATGTCAGCCTGAGGCTAGCACGCGGCAATCACAAAGTGTGTTAGAACAAGAGATCGCGCCAGGCACACGATAAGATCGTCCCGATTTTTGTTTGAAAAATTCTATTTGAGTGCAACTACAACTACTACGTTCGAACTTTAAAATAAATTGTAGTTTTTTATTGTTTTTAGATTTGTATATTATTCTTCCTTAAAAATAATTTTTTTAATAAAATTTCAGAAAGTTTGTTCGCTTATCGAAGCGGTTAGGATCTATCCTAGTCCGGGGGGGGGGCACATGAACTAAACTAAAAAGTAGGTAACAAAGTGACTTGAGACTTACCGAGCGGCTCCTAGAGAACGAGTTGGAACCTAAAAGAAACCAAAAACGAGCGAACAAACAAAAAAAATCGCCGCGGTTTACGACCGTCTCGGCGGGCAAAGAGCGACGGAATGGAGGCATGCCGCGTGCTGACATGTTATAACCAAGATCTAACATGGTGAGGAGGGCGCATGAAGCCGCATGCCGCGTGCTACCGCCGCCTGACATATTATAACGAGGATCCAACATGGTGAGGAGGGCACACAACTTTGCCGGCTTACAACCGCAACAAATGCAATTTTTTCGTTTTTTTTTCTTAGTAGCTTTTCTTGTTTAGGTCCCATGTTGTTCTGTGGAGGCCGCTCGGTAACCTTCAAATGGATTTGTTACATATAATACTTTTTAGTTATGTGGCCCACCCGGACCAGGATAGGTTGAATTGAAAATTTCGACGAAATTTTCCTTCGAAAAAAATTATTCTATCCGTGCTGGAGGTTAGTTAAAGCTGAAGGATTC
The DNA here is from genome assembly GCA_947396885.1 of Heligmosomoides polygyrus polygyrus. Taxonomy (NCBI): domain Eukaryota; kingdom Metazoa; phylum Nematoda; class Chromadorea; order Rhabditida; family Heligmosomidae; genus Heligmosomoides; species Heligmosomoides polygyrus. Next base: position 110,153,913 of record OX377201.1, read on the forward strand.
TCGTTTTGATTTGGAAGGTGTTCAGTTTGATTGCAGAAGCAAGTCTATTTAGAAAAATGTCCACTTTGAAGTGAAAATGGTACACATTACATCGAAATGTATAATAATGACACTATAGATAAGAAGGTACATCTTTATGTATGAGAAGAGCGTTCAAAAGCCCCGGTGAACTACTCGTAATGAAAATGCATGGCGTAAACTGGAAGCATTGGCCCTTCAGACCTATATATGTCACTAGATCACCACAGGTTGACCCCTAAATGGATGATTGAGCAGAATTCAGATAAGATCGCCTACTCACTCTTACACGAAGACCTGGCGAAGGCCTTGATCATGGCTCTTACCGTAGCTTTAAATGCAGATCAACTTTCCCAATTGGAGAGACCAAAAATCTTATCAACTGAAGAACGTCTCCGACGAATTCCTCTCCCTATTCAATGACCCTCCTCATCTCGACGCTAATGAATGGCCTCTTCAGCAGGAATGGCCTGTTGTGCGCCGATGCACCAGCGTTGCCCTTTCTGATGAGAGCTGGGGATGGGGAGCGAGAGATGCGAAAGCAAACACGAACCCCGTTCTCCTCTCGAGGCCGGGAGAACATCGTCTTGCCTTTGAGGAATCCGAGTAAGAAGTGAGAAAAGAAGGAATTCTGACATGTCGGAAGGAGAAGATTCCTAGAAGAAGCTTCTGAAGTCATAAGCCGACAAAAAAGCCGCTGTACAACGCGGAGCGTGAGCTCCTCGCCTCGTCGTCGTCGTCGTCGTGAATGACGAGAACAGCGGCGGGGGTGTCGGGTAGCGGAGTGTGTAAAGTCCGCTGGACCGAAGAGGGTGGCGGCATCGCAGCTCGCTTGCAGTAGGCTGCTCATGAGGTGCCAGTTTGCCTTACGATGACCGTAATCAAACACGGACCGAGCGGCTATTTGCCGATCGACGACGAGCCGGCAGAAGACCACCCACGTCCCTGGCACATGCGGCTGACCGAGTGGATGCGGCTGCCATACGTCTTCAGAAATGTCACTTGCAGACAGCATGTGTTGCTGAGTCAGCAGAACTGCACTCTGGTCTTGGCCGGGGTTCACACGGGTATTCTCTCTTCGAATGAGAGTGAATACCTGCATTTTCGAGGCCAGTCTAATCGGCGCGAAGAGGGGTATGACACCTCAGGTTCATTACGAACTTGCTCCTAAGGGTAAGCGGGTTCTCGAGCCAAAAAGGTAGACAACCGTACCACAAGAGGAACTGGAATGGCCATTGTGGAATGCCTTGCACACAAATGGCCTAAAAAAGCTGGGAAGACGTGAAAACTGCTGAGATGAAGGCAGGGGTAAGCAGTATGACGCCTGTTTAGGCTTCATCTACACCTTCAGAACGTGTCCTATCATACCTACGAAGTACACTTGAGCCAAGAAGGTTGGATAAGAATATCCTGCGTCTGAAACTTGCCGATTTCGAACCACAGATGCGCTCAAAATGGGCCAGTGGAGGATATTCAGGCCATCAGTGCTTTCGGACGACGAGAATGACCCGGAAGGTAGTAAGCGAGTGGGTTCCACAACATGCCCACAAGGCATCTTCGAGCATCCTTGTCGAACAGCTTCAACAGACCTTCATCTACTGACTCCACGCCTCCTCAATGCTCCGACAACACAGAAGAACCATCTGGGTCACTTTGGCACTGCACAGGGTTGCACACAAGTAGCCAATGTCGACGGTGTCATGCTCGAAGGCAGGATGTACTGGGCATACCGGCAGCGATTCGTCCTATATGGGAAATGTGAAACAGAAAAATTTCTGATTTTCCCAAAAACTATGAAACCTGGCGCTGATATGGATTGCGCCGTGTATTGTACAAATATATCCTGCAAAGGAGCAGCTCGAATGTGTCTATGATCTACCAATGAATTACTGATGAATAGGGAGCTGAGCTAACGATAAGAGTCAAAACCGAGCCAGAACTAGAAAGAAGTGTTTTCTAAATGTGGTTTTTAATAAAAATGTTATCACTTTCTGAATGACCATAAAAATAAAAACAATAAAATAAAAATAATAAAGTAACCATAAATAAACTGCTACGCTAAGGTCTTACGGACCATTCTGAAGACCTGGAAAGCAAAATTCGCAGGGTGAACTCAAAGTTGAGATTGCGCCATGCATTTGTGCGCAATGTACTGCGACATTTACTCGATTGGTACTGTGAATGCCATTGACATGAAGTTTTAGAGCTGAAGAATTGCTTTTTATTGGTTTTCTTGACACCTTTCTCTAACTCAAACAACAAATTTGTTGCTGAGAATAAAGATTTGGGTATGAGAAGAGCGTGAAAAAGTGACAAGCATTCTTCTACAGTAAAACATCATGGCATTCTCGGTGCGAATCGAGTAATTTCGTGATACATTGAAGTTCATGGCGCCATACATTCTACTTCAATGCGATGTCGCGGAGACGATTTTGCGGATTTGGCCTTTTCAACATTTTTTTTTCAATGTTTTATGCGTCTCGGCCGATAGATATGGAAGTTTTTGCTTTTCTTCGACACCAATTCATCCGCTTTGGCATGTCGCAACCCAATTTTTAGGATCACTCCATAGCATTAATTCCGGATCAAAGTTTTGTGCGTAATTTTGTGCAGACAAATTTCTTTTTTTTAAAGAAAAGACGGAGCAAGAAAATTTACCCATTTTCCACCCTGTGTAAGAAATTTGCACAGATAATAAAGTAAACGGAAATACGATATATTGAACAATGCTTGGCGCGTTCTCGGCATCAGATTTGCCGTGAGATTTTCTCTTCCTGCTCTCAAAAATAATGTAAAGAAATTTTCTATAGCTGCAGGGCAATAATTTTAGGATCTATCCTAGTCCGGGGGGGGGGCACATAACTAAAAACTAGGCAACAAAATGGATTAATACTTACCGAGCGGCTTCTAGAGAAGGAAACCTAACCTAAAGGAAACCAAAAACGGACGAACAAACAAAAAAAAATCGCCGCGGTTTACAACCGTCTCGGCGGGCAAAGAGCTACGGAATAGAGTCATGCCGCGTGCTGACCGGCGCTTGACATGTCATAACCAGGATCTAACATGGTGGGGAGGGCGCATGAAGCCGCATGCCGCGTGCTGACCATCGCTTGACATGTTATAACCAGGATCTAACATGGTGAGGAGGGCACACAACTTTGGCTGCTTACAACCGTAACAAATGCAATTTTTTCGTTTTTTCTTTGTGAATTTTTCTTGTTTAGGCCCTGTGTTGTTCTGTAGGAGCCGCTCTGTAAGTCTTGAGTGAATTTGTCACATATGATACTCTTTAGTTTTGTCCCCCCCCCCGGACCAGGATAGATCCGAATTTCATGATCACATAAACAGTAATAAATTTTGTGGACACCTATTTGTGTAAGGTTGAAATCAGACTGCAAAAGAACTTAATATACGCCCAGAAATTCTGATAAATATTGATAAAAGAAGTGAAAGAAACAGAAATTGAAGAAGTAAGACGGCCAATAGAAACCCGTTCATAGTCCTACTCCATTCGTCGCGTGGGCAATGCATAAGTATCGACTATTTATTGGGCGAGCGCTCGAGGTTAATGAATTCAGTTGCATGCGTTTCTCTAAGCAAGTAAGCTATCGCAGCCGTCATGGGCTATAGAAAAGCTCTTAGACGGTAGCAGAGTATAGTCTAAACATTAGGGCCTGTTCATACTCCGAGGCGAGAGCTACAGAACTGATTGGTCGGCCAGGCAAATCATATGTATCGATTTTTCGCACGCGATCACTCGGCAGAAATCGATACGTATGAATTGCGTGACCGATCAATCGCACCCGCAGCTCCCGTCGAGAAGTATGAACAGAACCTTTGCTACACTCATCATTAAACTCTTGTCATTTCATTCAAAAATGTAGCATTTTTAAATGAAACTGGACACTTTTATAATAAAAACATTGGACACTTCCAAGCAAGCATTAAGTTTCTGAAATTAAACTTTAAAAATGCAAATAAAGTCTAATGTATTCTAAGTAAAGTTAGTGGCTCTCCAAGAGTTAGTATTTTTTGGTTCAAGGAAAATTTTGTATATTTGGATTTTTAAAAATTCACCTGCTTGTAGGTGAGTACACTGTTTAAAATTTTGGAAAAACTTCTATTTCGAGGAAAAATAATGGTTTAAAGTTTGTTCTAGATTGCGTACCAAAGAAAGAAAATGCGCCATGCATTCGTCCAAGACGCTGATTTTTATTTGATTGATAGCAAAAATTCTGTATGTGTGGAGCTACAAACTAGTCAGCGATACATCAAAAATTTTTGTAAAAACATGCGTATATCCCATTGGCTGCTTTAAGAAAGCAGCGTTTACACTATCAATCGGACGAAAATCGCAATGAGCTACGCGAGTGGATGGCGCAGTCTCTATTTTAGTACGGTAAATGATTGCTGCTTTTTGCACTTTAGATCAAGCTTTAAACCATTATTTTTTTCTAAAAAATAGTTTTTTTCTAAAATCTCAATTTCATTTGTTCGAATAAGTGAATTAAAAAATTTCAAAGAAAGTCATACTAAATTTCCCAAAAAAGCAAAACAACAAAATCAAAACAAAACAAAACAAAAAACTGAGGCCCTCCAAGAAGGTCAGAATTTTTTTGAACAAAAAATTATTCTGACCTTAGAGGGCCTCTAGTTTGGAATGGAAGGGACTCGTTTTGATTGGGTATTTATTTATTTATACAAGACGTAAACCTAGGCCGCACTTGAAAAACAATTTTATTTGTTTATTTATTTCGGGATGCGAGCAAAGGTCTTTGAATAAAATAAAAGATTCAATTAAAAAAATTAAATAAAGTAAAAATTTATAATTACAATAAAACACCAACGAACTCAATCAAAAATAAATACAACTGAAGGCACTCATTGAACATGTAAAACTAGTTTCTTGAAATCATGCTGAAACAGATCTAAGTGTTCCTAATCTGCACTGAAAATGTGATGCTCAGTCTGACTTCGAAAACGTCAGCCTTGCTCAGAAAAGTGTCCAGGTTGATTTGAATTTGGTTCGAAATGTGTTCAATTTGACGTGAAAAAAGTGTATACTTCACTCGCAATGCCACATGCTACCTTGCGAAAGCCACCAATATCGATTAGGTAGTTCAAACGATCGATATTGGCAGCTTTAATGGCGACAGAAGTATGAACCCCGTCGTGGAAGGGAAAAATTCAGTGGAGAGGAGAGTTGAGGAAAACGAAGACGTGAGAGGATTCAATAGGTGAAGTGTCAGAGTACGCAATGTGGCAGAAGCAAATTTGGATCTATCCTAATTGGGAGGAGCAACCGTAAAGTTGCAGCTGCGTGCTCTGTCGCCTCTTCCGGACTTACCTTAGAGCCTTCATTTCCAAGGACAGCCACTGGAGCTATCGAAGAAATTCAGAGGAGGGAATGGCTAGGAAAAACAAAATGTCCCCCCTCCCGACTAGGATAAATCCGGAAATAAATTCTTATGCAAGAAGAGAACCTTTGAATGGAGAAAAGGCAACGATTCACCCTTATCGTTGTCTCTGAAACGCCGACTCAGAGCGAAAAGCGATCACTAGAAGCGCAAGGAACTTACGGTTGAGGTTGGTGATGTTGACTGTGTATCCATTGGGAATGACGGGCAATCGGGGCTGAATGGCGGCCGGAGAGGCGCCGGCGGCCGCCGGTGGCATCGGCACCATCGGAGGGAAGGGCGGCGCTGTCACGAATGGCGCGGCGGCCGACGGCGGCATGAAGGGCGGCGGCGGTGGAGGCGGCGCTGCCACGCCTTAATGGATATTCTCCGGCTCTTCTGACAGCTCCAGATGAATGCAGAAGAACATTCGGTAATGGTCGCGAAGACGCACCGCTGGAGTACGAGAATGCATTGCGCCGTGCGCCGTTGCCCCACCGTAACCACGGCAGCCAATCCGGTATCGACTCAGCCGCACATGATTGGCTGCACTGATTACGGTAGGATCGGCTGCGCGTTCCCGTACCTCCGCGGTGCGTCTTCGCGACATCCGTCCTAAAATGCGATGAACTCACGGCTAAATGAATACCACCTACATGCGTTCAAGGTAGCGGCTTGTGGCAGATGTCCGATAGGCACGTAAGGAACCTCTGTCAGAGGTGAGCAGTCCGTCGGACAGTCAAGCGGCGGCACCGCAAACGCTTCGGCCAGCAGCTTCCTACGCGGCACGAATTCTGGTGCCTTCAGCCATTCTGAAAGACGAAATCTTTCGTAGAAATTCAGATTCAGAATTCAGATGAGGAAGCGAACTGAAGTTCTTTTCCGCATTGGGTCTGAGTAAAAGTCTTGGAGCGAAACGTTAAAGACCTAGAATTTCGAAAAAAAATCTTGGAGCTGCTACGTCCGTGGCAATATCTGGCCTTGGCTAATCTCCGTAGTATGCACCATGCATAAGACTTCCATCGTATCGCTTAGGTGTCTTGGATGCCTCATTTTTGTCCCGTATAATGACGCTCGAGGACCCATTTTGCTCCTATTTATTCCCTTTCGTCTCGGAAAACTCACAAAATGAAACGATGTAGCGGATTCTATCCAACTTTGTCCTCATCGATTATATGATTGCTTAAATAGCTGCCATCGGATGGATAAAGGGCTCTTCATACTTCGCGACGGAAGCGATTGGTCGGTCAGGCAAGTCATACGTATCGATTTTTGCCGAGCGATCGCCCAACAAAAATCGATACGCATGATTTGCTTTACCGACCAATCGCTCCCGTTGCGAAGTACGAACAGGCCCTAAGGAGGCTTGTATCTTGTTCTTGAAGGTATACGGTAGGTTACGGTGCACTATAGTCCTTAAGCTCGATGATCGCCATTTCGTCTGCTCGACCATAACAAAGGCCTGTTCATAATTCGCGACGGGGTCTTATGTGCAAGCATTTGAATCGATTATCGTCGATCGATCGAGCGGAAAATCGATATGCATGCTCCTTTACCTATAGGAATAGTCGCTGAAATCGCTGTCGCTGTAGATGATGAACAGAGCTTGAGCCATATGTTTATACTTCAGTCTTCATGCAGCGCGGGTCATGAAATACGCCAATATCCATTAGAAGGCGCAGAAGATCGATGTCGGTGACCTTCATAGTGTCACGCCGCTTAGCGACTATGCTGCAAATATCGCTTCAACTGAGGTTTATACTTCGGTCGCCTATCGATGAGACTATATGAAAACTGCCAGTATCGATTAGGCGCGGTGGATCTATATTGCTACTTTTCATAACGTCTCGCCAATCGGCGATAGAAGTATAGGCCCTGCCTTAGGCGCCGTTTATACTTTACCGCCGAGCGACGCGACGCCACATATTGTAGCCACATTGATCGGGCGACGCGATTGATCAATTTGGCCACAATGCATGGGTCGCGTCGCTCGGCGTCGGAAGTATAAACGGGGCCTTGGAATTCGCGTCATCGTGACCACATAACTCTCTATCGACCGATTAATTACGATTTATAGTTACGATGCCACGCGGCGCGGGCGGCACCACAATCATCATAGATATCGATTATTCGCGCCTCCCGATCAATATCTACTCCAACTGTGGTGACGCACTGCGCAGCCGCACAACTATGAACAAGTGCTTAAGCGCCTAGATAGTAAGGATGAAGCGTTAATTTCGACGCGATAAAGGTCTAAACAGGACCTCAATCCTGCTCGTTTCGATGCTGAAGCCGCTCCTAGTCAGAAAATTCTTTTGAGGGAAATTACAATTGAGAGCGCTATCTAATGTGACTGCCATATGACGTTATTTGGTCAGTATGGCCTATATGTGTGTTCTATTTGACATTGAAAATGCGATAGCAACGAAAGGATCCTGCTATATATGAAGTAATAGCCTGTTCATCCGTCTATCCGCATGTGCAGTCCGTGCAAAATTAGTGGCCGCTGCAATCCCTGTGGCGTTCACAAACTACAAAACTCGCCATTATCGATGGAAGCGAATTTGAAGTCCAAATCTTTCGACTAATGTCGGTTTCTGGGCAAAGCCCCAGCCAGTTTGATAGGGAAGAATTCCCTATAATTCCTTCCTATAGGAGACTCCCCTATACTTTGACTGCGCTTTTCTTTATTCATCAGATGGCATCCTCATCGAGATGGACTTCTGTGGCAGCCAAAAGGCGAGTAAACACCGCTGTCCCAGCAAACTTCCGACAGCCGGCCTGACGGTGCCAGTCGGTCAGCCTGCAACGGCACATTGGCCATTAGACCGGCGCATTGTCGGCGTGAGAATGGATGGCCATATTGCGGCAATGAGCAATTGCCTGTCGGACGTCGGTAAAAAGCGAAAACAAATAGAGTCGTCAGCCGGCGCCACGTTGCCGACGATTCCTCAACGACTGAAGAAATTCATCAGAACGACGGCGAAGCTTCGCGACGGCGCGACGGAATTCGTATCGTCTCAGTCGGTGATCATTCTGAAAACTTGATCAACAGCATTCGTCAGGTCGTTCAAGGCCCTCGTTCTGTCGAAATTAACTGGAGGAGAATCCGGCTCCTTGCTAGTCGCACCTTCTGTCGCGCCATAAATTCGGAGAATTGACCCAAGAGAAGGATAGGTGGGGTACCAGAGAAAAAGCTGAGCGTAAACCGCAGAAGAACTGAGCGCAGCCTCGAAGGCAGCACTATGGACGCCTCTAATAAATCGCTTCTGTGGAGCAGATGGATGTAGCACGACGTCTGTCAGAAGCTTTGCACTCAATGTGGATGGATGATGGGTAGTTGCTCGGGTCAAAGTTCCACGTAGGTCACCACTTTCGGAGTCAGTCCAGCTCCAATAAGCAAAAACAATAAGCTTGGAGTGCAAGAGGACGCTTACAGCTTCATCGCACCGCGACGCGACCTAATGATAAGCTCGTGTATCGATTGGGCGCCGCGATCAATCGATATAGTTGCTTATCACAAAGTCTGTCGCGCCGCGTGAAGCAATAGACATTCTGTCACCCTGTGTCGTGCCCCAAGGAGTCAGCTGCATCGGTGGAATGCGTACGCGGCACATCTCCGAGACCACGTGTTGAGGCACTTTTTTTGAAAAAAAAAACACTAAAGTATTCCTGATTGATCTGGACGATGATGACAAGAGGTGGAAGTCTGACTCTTTCTGCATCAAAGGGAAAGCGTTTACAAGAAAACCCGTGCCGTCCCGCGTATGGCCAAACCTTTCGTCCGACGTTCACAAAAAGTATTGATTGAAAATAAGGTTGTTATACCTTTGAGAAGAATCAACGATCACACAAAATTCGATGTCTCACTTTCTGGATCTGGCGTCTGGAAAGGCAGTTTTCTGAGCGGCATCTTCTCGAGACTGCCGTCGTAATACGAGGGCGGCGGTCGATCGGCCTCCTCGAAGAAGATCTTTTTCTTCTCCGATGTTTCCATCTGAAAAATCTTGAGTATTGATCGGTTTGGACTGTCGATGAGGTGACAGAACGACGACGATGACGATGAGAAGGACGTTACACGGCGGCTGCTGAGTCAGGGTGCAGAGCAGGAATGGCCGGAGGGAGGCCTGCGCCTGTGGCGGCGGCCAGAACACTTTACAACGACTCGTGTAATCGCTTACACATGCGGTCAGGCATTCCGACGCATCCAGACACCCGGTGCGCTTCGAAGATGTTCAGGAAGACGTTCTGCTTCAGAAGAGAAGACACATTCGAAGGACGGCGAGCAGAAGTGGGAAAATAAGTGGATGAGACTTTTATTTCGCCCAGTGCTGGGCTGGAGCTAAGATACGACTGATACCCACAATGAAAGGATTCCAGGTTTTACGTCAAAGTGGACACTTAGGGACACAATAAGGGCTAATAAAAATGGAAATACAGTGCAGGTATCCACTACCTATAGGCTATGCATAGTTATGGTATCGAAAATGTTTGCAATATTCTAGTGGGTCCAAGTGAAACTTCGAATATTTGGTTTCCAAAACGTTCGAAAAACGCGATTTTTTTGAATATTCTCAAAAACGAACGAAAACCATTCGAATATCTTTATTTCCCCGACGTCATCACGCCTTCGGAATGGCCGCCGTATTCTCCGGATTCGAATCCGATGGACTACAGTGTGTGGACATTTTAGAGGCTAGGGTCGGCGTCAAACGCCACCACAGTCTCGAGTCCCTAAAGGAATTCTTGCGCAAGGAGTGGGAGTGGTTGTCTCTTGATGACCTGCGGTCCATCGCCAAAAAATTCGCGAAACGCTTGGCTCTCTGCATCTGCTACAAAGAAGGCCACTTCGGAACCAGCAAAATCGAGACCAGAGTCCCGTTTGTGAGTCCGCGCAAAAATAATGGCCGTTAGTTTAGTCAGGGTTCGCATAGAAATGTGATTGAAGAAAATATGGTGGCCCTCGAAAGAGCTTAACAGCAGAAGAATAATATAAATAACAATGCAGCTAAATAAACTATCAAATTTCCTTTTATCGAAGCGCAAAGAAAAATGAGCGCATAAATCTACTGTGTATACTTGAGCAGGAAAGCCGTCCATTTATGGGTGCGCGCAAAGCTTAGCTAGCTGTTGGACTAGACAGGTTTCCTAGAAAATAAGTCATTTTCATATCAATTTGGACAGTTTTCACATCAAATTAGTTGCTTCTGGAGCCAAACATTTACGTAATTGTCATTTTCACAAGTTGGACAGTTTTCAAATCAATTTGGATACCTTTCAAGACTAACTGGACAATCTTCTAAACAAATCTGATGCTTCCGAAATCAAAAACGAACGTTTTTCAAATCGAAAGGAGCTTCTCTAAGGTTAAATCACAAACTCAGTAAGATGGTTAGAATATATTTTTTGTTTAAAGGAAATTCAGTAATTTAATTTAAAGAAAAAAGGAAAATTTTCAGAATGAATGTAATAATAATAATTTGTTAAAATTTGAATTTTTTGAAAAAATATTAATTTTTAAAGCGCATGAAGGTAGCAATCATTTAGCGCGTAAATGGACGAGATCGCGCCTTGAACTAGAAAAGCTCGTCGTTGCGATTTTTATTTGATTGAGAGTGCAAATGCTGCTTACATGACGCATCAAAAATGAAGATGTGTGTTCTTCACAGTGATATTTGTCGCATTATTTACAGGTGTAAACTCCGTGCGAACAGAAATCTTCCTAACAATCGAGTAAAAATCGCGACGTCTTGGACTAGAGCATGCCACAGTCTCTTCCTTTAGCGCTAAAAATCGCCGCTTTCCTGCTTTTCAAAAGAAGCTTTAAACCATTATTTTCCTAGAAAATGTAAATTTTATGAATTTCATAAATGGGCGAATTTTCTTACATGCAGGAGCATTAAGGAGTTAAATTCATTGCTGAAGGACAAAGAATGCCCGCTGGGTTTGTCTGACCAAGTTTTGAAGACATTATTATCTCAAAACCAGCTAGAAAATTAGATGTGTCGAAAAAATATTTTTTATCATATTACTCTATAATAACGGGCTAAGCGATTAGCCATGGAGCACGTCAAAAAATAGGGGCGGAAACATCAGGGGCGCGAAAATAGCAGAAAATACTCAGACGTCTTCTACGTGCCTGGCGATGCCGAAGATGCACCGAACACGTCGGCAAGCATGCCTGACGATGCCGTAGACGTGCCGAACACGCCGGCAACCCTGCATGGCGAGCAGTAGACGTGCCGAACACGTCGGCGACCGTGTCTGGGCATTTAGATGATCATCGACGGGAGGCGTTCACAGCAGGGAGAGGCAATCGATATCAATCGATATTATCGATTTCTCTGTGGATGTCGTGCAAGCGCCCTGAAACATCAGCCCGGGGGTAATCGAGGTCGCTGAACACGAATCTGAAGTCGACCAATCGATATCGATCGATATTATCGATTTTTCTGTGGATGTCGTGCAAGCGCACTGAAACTTCAGCCCTGGGGGTAATCGAGAACACGAATCTGAAGTCGACCAATCGATAACGATCGATATTATAGATTTTTTGTGGATGTCGTTTTGGCGATCGGAAATTTCAGTCCTAGGGGATCGTGGTTGGTGAATACGACTCTGAATCCCGTTATTGAAGTGTCGAGTGCCTTCATTCCATTTTGAGCCGCATTTACGATTTGTTTGTGGATGTCTTTCTTGCGTCCGATCTCCCCGCCCCTGGGCTAATCGACGTCACTGAACTCGAATCTAAAGTTCATTTTTGAAGTATCGGTCGCTATCTATTGATATCGACCGGTATTGCCGTTTTTGTGTAGTAAAGGCGCTGTTACCCTACCAAAATCCAGGTTTGAATAACGCTCCATGTGCGGTTACACTCTTTAACGTGCAGTGTGCCTTGGTGCGTGAAGTTTCGAAAATCATGGCTGAATATCGATTTTTTTGTGGATATCCTTCTTGCTGTCCGGTACTTCCGTCCTGGGGTAGTCGATGTCGCTGAAGGCGAGCGTGAAGTCCACATTTGAGGTGTCCATCGCCATCAATTCACTTGGGCCATATTATCGATTCTTTGTGTGGATTTAGTTAGTGGGCGGGGGGAAATAGGGGGGGGGGGGGAGGGTGAATTACGGCACGAAAACACGAAAATAGCGAAAAACACCCAGACCTCTTCTCCCTGCCTGGGAACTTCTGCCCTGGAGGTGGTCGAAGTCTCTAACCACAAATCTGAAATTCTCTTTTGAAGTATCGATCGCCATCTATGGGTATTGATAAAGCTATAGATTTTTTGTGGATGTCGTCTAGGCGGTTTAAAACTTTAGCCCTGGAGGCAGTCGAGGTCACTCAACACGAATCTGAAATTCGTTTTTGAAGAATTGATTACCATCAATCGATACGGATCAAGTTACCGAGCGCGGAAAATACCCAGACGTCTTCTACGTGCCAGGGATTTAGAAGACGTGCGGAATACGTCGCGTGACGTGCCTGGGACTCAAAGGACGTGCCAAAGGCTTCGCTCAGCGTGTTTGGGGATTCAGATAGACGTGCCGAAAACGTCGTCAGCTGAGGGTGGATCGTGAGAGGGACCAGTAGCAGTAATGGGGGACGGTTTCAATAGGGGAAGACCAGTAGTGGGGAGCCAATAGATCGCCCTATCACATCATATATTATACGTACTGCGAGCCTTTTGTACTCCTAGGTAGGGAAGAAAGCTGTGCAAGTAGAGCAGCTAACTTGACGTGATTCCCCTTAGCTTAGTGATACTGCAACATCGCGCGAAGTGCGCAAGTGGGAAGAACGCCGATAGGCATGGCGGAGCACTTGTTGTCTATATTTCCGTACTAGAGTTCGTTCTATTGTTCTATGACCGGTTCCCTCCCTGCTCTTTGAAACAAGCCTTAAACCGTCACGTTTCCTCAAAAATGAGAATTTTACAGAATTTAAAACAATGTGTTCACTTATTAGATAAGCGAATTAAGACTTCAAAAAAGTTATTCTAAAATTTTGTTTAAACGAAAAATTATTCTATCTAGTTAATGGATGTGGAAAGAGCTCGTTCGCTTTGGATGATGTTCAGTTTGATTTTAAAGGCGTGTTTAGAAGAGTGTCCAATTTGACGCCAAAATGGTATAAAATGGGTGCACATGGTAATAGTCGTAAATGTGGCCTACATGGAGATAAGAGTGATTAGTCTTCTGAGTGCCCGTCATGGGGAAAGGATGCGTTTTGGCTTTTTTAGATGAGATTTATGACGGTGAATGCGGCTTCGAACGCTGACTCCAATTATGCGTTCCGCATCTGCTAAACGAGAGCAGAGTTGTGGAGCTCCCATCACAAGAAGGCGAGCTCAAATAGGCTCGAACCTGCTACGGCTGCTGAGCAGTAGTGGCTCAGTGGATATTCTTCGGAACCCCGAAGGCCGTTGTATGGGAAGGACAGAGTTAGCCATGGAGTAAAAGCTCAAGTGCCATCACCAAAGATTAGTTTCATACAGAAGTGAAAAGAATGCGCATGAGAATCCGCGAAGCTAAAGCCTGGCCAACAGATCGGATGAACTAGCGGAGCTGTGCAACGGACAGCGAATGCTGATGCAGAGCGATTGATCAGAGGAATTCAGCGGATGAGTCAGCTATTCATAGGCCGAGTTGACTCAGACTTTACACCCACACCTCTGGTCATCAGTACACAGTACTGACTGGTTTTCTGGCCGGAAATTCCGACGATAAGTATCTGGAAGGAGGGTTCGAGCGCGGCTGATCGCATCTGACGATGACGCGACAAGAACAGAACACCGAAGAGTATGAAAGAGTCGGTAGGCATCTTCGGATACCCATCGAGAACTGGAATCGAGGAAAAAATGCTGCAAAACTGACCCTCAGCGAGAGAGAAGAGGCAGAACCTCCAATATGCCCCAGGTTCATTGCAGCAACTGCCGCCTCCTGCAGGGACGGCTAGAGTGGATCGAGTAGGTTCTTTCCACGAAACCGTCGACAACAAATTAAAGTTGATTAAGGACCAGTGAGAGTGGCAGTGATTTAAGAGCAGCCACAGCCTCCCATTCTATTTGAAATCAACGCGAAAAACGCGGTTTTAATGCTCTCCACTGTTCGAAAGCGCGATCTGTCTTGAAGATCGAGCTGAAAACGCAAGATTAAAGTATATGGCCGCATTTCAATCACTATCGTACTCTAAACAACGTTTTGCGGAGCTCTCGAAGAAGAAACTCTCCGCTTCACTATCTCCAGATGAGATCTGCACTCTTGGCACGCAGTACAGCCCCGATCGAGCAACTGGCTAGAGGGCGGATGCAGTAGGGGTATGACTACTCCTGTAAGCTGGTATTCTAATTAGTAATAAAATGGATAGAATACAGCGCTTTGCCGATGAGGCATCCTGGAAGCACTCTGATGTCATAGATCGATCGGCGAGAGGTCCTAAGGGCATGTTCATACTTCGCGACGAGAGCGACGACACGACATGTGTAGTGACCAAATTGATCGATCGCGTCGCTCGGTCAATGTGGCCACAATACGTGGAGTCGCGTCGCTCGGAGTCGAAGTATAAAAGGGTCGTAAGGGCATGTTCATACTTCGCGACGAGAGCGATGGGAGCGATTGGTCGGCCGGGCAAGTCATACGTATCGATTTTTCGCTCGATCGCTAGACAAAAATCGATACATGTGATTTCCTCGTTCGATCAATTGCTCCTGTCGCTCTCGTCGTGAAGTATGAACAGGCTCTAACATGCCGCATTGACCGACGCGACAAGGTGGTCGCTTAGTGGTTTATACTATTTTCACGTCGGGTTTGACACTTTTCGCATCAATGCTTGGTTTTTGAAATCGAACTGAGTCGAATCTTCCAAATAAAAAAGCGCCTTTCATATTAAACTGAAGAATCGGAGGCGGTTAGAATTTTTTTCCGAGGAGAATTTAGAATGGTTTTTCATTTTTTTAAATTCAGATGCCACAGAGTGAATGCAATGTTTGAAATTGTGTAAAACTTTCTTTTTGAGCGAAAAAAGAACCAATGGTTTACAGCTTTTTTCCAAAGTGCAAAGAGGCCACAATTTTTAGTAGTGTATTGAAGGAAGAGGTTGCGCCATGCGCTTGACTAGCTGATCAGAATTTTCACTTGATTGATAGCGTAAATGCTACCCAGTTGAAAAAGTGGAGTGAGGATATGTCTGTTTTTTTTAAACAAATGTTTTTGTTGTACTGTCCAAAGGTGTATTTGTACGCAGGCATAGTTTATACCATTGATAAATTGGCCAGTGCCTGTGCATGGCGCAATCCCTTTTCTAGGTACTAGAAATGCCGCATTCCTGCACTGTAAAATTTTAAAAAATATAAAAAAAATAAAAAATATTAATATAAAATAAATATAAAATAAATCAGTATTTTTCTAAAAGTAATATTCAAAAACTTTCAAGCAGTGTGTTCACTTGCTGGGACAGGTGAATTTTAAAAATTTCAAGGAAAGTCATGACATCATCCTTGGACAAGCAAAATAATGTAAACTTCTCGGAGAGTTTCTAGTTTAATCTGAAAGTCGCTCGCTTTGATTTGAAAGGTGTACAGTTCGGTTTCAAAAGCGTCAGTCTTGCTTTGAATAGTGTTCAGTTTGAATTAGAAGGTATCCGATTTTGTTCGGAAAGTGCCCAAGTTGATGTGAAGATGGTGTATGCTCTGTAAAATCCGTCTAATTCAACGGCCATTAATTTTGCGCGGGCTCATAATGGACGGCTCGCTCCACTAAGTAGATACAGTAGATTTCTGCGCTCACTTTTTGCGCTTTGGCGACAGAAAATTTGATAATTTATTTTGCTACATTATTTATATTATTATTATTTATATTATTTTTTTGCTGGCAAGCCCTTTCAAGGGCCGTCACATTTCCTTCAATCATCTTACTCTGTGAATCCTGACTAATTTAACGGCCATTAATTTTGCGCGGACTCACAAACGGGACTCTGGTTTTGGTTGTGCTCTAATGATCTACTGAAATAGTTATAGTTATACGAATGATTTTCATTCCTTTCTGAATATTAAAAAATCGCGCTTTTCGGACGTATTCGAATTAGAATTTCCGAAATTTACGAACATTTGAAGAAAGCAATGTGTAGGAGCGAAAATCTTGAAATTACACGTTTTCGCCTTCTTCAAAGTGATTCGTTTCGCCACCTATCTGCGGACGAATCTAACTTGTCTTAATCTGTGAATCCTAACTAATCTAACGGCCATTAATTTTGCGCGGACTCGCAACCAAGACTGTGGGTCTGAGCAGACCCTTCTGTCTATTTCTCGATCACATCGCTGTTTTGTATTTTTTGTTCCCGGCAATCGACAACAAATACCTTTTAATGCAGACGTCAGCACTGAGCGTGTGAGAGTTCTGTAGCCTTACCTGCGCCCTCTCTCTCCGACACAGTTACCAGTTGCTCGAACAGTTGCCGGGAGCCGGTGTGGGAAAATTCATCCGATTTCTATCGGTTCTCCCCTACATTCTCTGTCGTTCCGTCGTCGTCAATTTCCCCTCAGCTTTCTTTCTAATTTCGTCCGAGATGGGCACCTTTTCCCACGCACTAACG
The DNA here is from genome assembly GCA_947396885.1 of Heligmosomoides polygyrus polygyrus. NCBI lineage: Eukaryota > Metazoa > Nematoda > Chromadorea > Rhabditida > Heligmosomidae > Heligmosomoides > Heligmosomoides polygyrus. The sequence goes on from OX377201.1 coordinate 110,170,910, forward strand.
ACTTATCATGTGGTGAAACGATACTGAACACACGCACGGAAATATCTCACGATTGAACAGTCGAGCGCGGCGGCGGCGACAGGTTGCTTGACTTGAGAAGTTGAACGGGTTTTTCATTCACACAAATGGGGTTGGAATGCTCTCCTCACTTTAGTTGACGGGAAATGGTAGGTTAAGATGCCGTCGTCATTTTTTTCGGTTCCTTTAGGTTCCAAGAGTTTTTAGGTGCTTGTTGGCTGCTTTTTTGGTGCTCTTGCTTCCAACGGCTTTGTTCTCGTCTTAGCCCTAGTTTATACTTGCGCCGCTGCGCGCGGCGGCACTGTGGTCGGGATAGATATCGACCGGGCGGCGCGAAAAATCGATATCTATAGCGATCGTGGTGCCGCGCAGCGTGGCGGCGGAAGTATAAACTAGGGCTTAGGCCCTGTTTATACTTCCGACGCCGAGCGACGCGACAGCATGTAAAGTGGCCAAATTGATCGATTGCGCCGCCCAATCAATGTGGCCAGCATGCGTGGCGTCGTGTCGCTCGGCGTCGAAGTATAAACGATGCCTTATACAAATCGAAGTAATCAACAAGTGTGGAAAACTCGTCCCGCGCGGGTTGCAAAACAACGAAAAAATCAAAGGAAAAGGATGGCAGGTGACCTTGACCCGTTGAGATGTAAGGTGCGCCATAATTTTCACGTCAAGTTGGACATGTAAGGACAAAACAGGGGCTAATAAAAATGGAAATATAGCGCAAAAATCTACTATAAATAGACTATAGTTATGCTGTCGAAAATGTTTCTGATTATGGTTTCAAATGCTCGAAAATTGCGAACATTCGAACTCGTTCATTCGAGTTGAAAAACGCAATTTTTTTTTAATATTCAAGAACAATTCCAAAATTACTAGAATACCTGTTATATTTGAAGAGGCCATTAGAGCACAACCAATACCAGAGTCCCGTTTGTGAGGCCGCGCAAAATTAATTGCCGTTAGATTAGTCAGGATTCCGAGAGTAAGACGATTGAAGAAAATCTGACGGCCCCTGAAAGGGCTTGCCAACAGAAGAATAAAGACCAAATTTTCCTCGGATAACAGATATTCTAACATTTTTGGAAAGTCTCTAGTTTAATGTAGAAGAAGCTCACTTCCATTTGGAAGAGTTCCCTTTGATTCTTAAGCCAGCTTAGAAGATTGTGCGATTTGAAGCAAAAAGAGTCCAATTCGACGTGAAAACAGTATATCTGATGATAAACCAACTAATCATTGTAGATTAAAGCAAACTTGCAGAAGGGTAAGGCCATGTGTTTGTGAGTCCGCGCAAAATTAATGGCTGTTGGACTGGACGGGCTTCACAGCATAGAGACAGAATTGACCAGTGTTACCACTGAATGGAGTTGCTGACAAGTGATCAGTATCGATCGTTTTGTTCACGGCAGTCGATTATTTATTTATTTATTTATTTATTTATTTATTTATTTATTTATTTATAACTACACTATATTATATTATATCGATATATTATATTATATCGATTTTTGTCCTGATTTTCCCACGGAACACGGGGAATCACGCAAATATGTAGAGAGAGGCTTCACAGAGATTAAATAACATTGATTGAAAAAGAAATATTGATCGAGTATTTAAGACTTGGGGCGGGGAGAGGGGAGTCTTAGGCCCCGTCTATACTTCGACGCTGAGTGACGCGACGCCACGTATAGTGGCCATATTGATTGAGCGGCGCGATCGATCAATTTGGCCACTTTACATGCCGTCACGTCGCTCTGCGTTGGAAGTATAAACGGGGCCTTACCCAGCAGTCAGACCAATCACTAGATCCGCTGACCGCTGTATTCAAAAAATGCTGGACTTACTTGGTTCGATAGGTAACAGATCCGAATTTCGGAACCACTTTTAGGCAATTTAGGCCCTAAACTACGAACAGGACAAAACATCAGCCCACTCAATGAAAATGAACCACAGTACAACCTCGTCTGACACAGAAGGATACTTGATGCACTCGACCTCACGTCCGCTTTCAGTTCGGAACACCGGTGTAGATTCTGACAGTGGCTATCGCCCTTCTGTGTCAACAAGGTTCTCGGCCGAAATGTTTACTTTTACTTGAGGCCAGCCACAGACCTCGTCGTTTTTCGAAGGCTCTTTTCGTACTATTATAGCTTGGAGTGCTAGGATCACTGAAGCAGTAGACGCACGGGCTTCTGAGGACGACAAACTGGCTGGAAAGTCGAGCGAAAAGCTGACGTTTCACGAGGGATTATTGTAATACAAGTGCTCCGTCACGCCTATCGGCGTGCCTCGCACTTGCGCGCTTCGCGCGATGTTGCAGTATCTCTAAGCTAAGGACAATGACATCAAGCTAGCTGGTCTACTTGTACAGCTTTTTCCCTACCTAGGAGTAGAAAAGGCTCTCAGTACGTGCAGTATATAGTATAGGATGATAGGGCGATCTATTGGTTCCACGCTACTGGTTCTCCTTAGTGAAACGTTCCCCCATTACTGGTACTGGTTCCCCTCAATGATCCCCCTTAGCTGACGACGTCTTCGGCACGTCTTCTAAATCCCCAGGCATATTGGACGATGCCTTCGGCACGTCCACCTGAATCCCCAAACACGTTGAGCGACGTCTTTGAAACGTCATGCGACGTACTGCGCACGTCTTCTGAATCCCCTGGCACGAAGAAGACGCTCGGGTATTTTCTGCTTTTTTTGCTCCCCATAATTTGATCAGTATCAATTGACGGCGATCGAAGTTCTGAAAACGAACTTCGACCTCGCCAACACTCCCAAAAATTTCGCCCACACTTCCCCTAAGGGGGGGGGGGGGTGGATTAATTAGCGTGCTGATCACGAATCTAACATCCTTCTTTGAAATTTCAGACGATTATGGCAGGGTACGGTAGGTAACGGTGACAAAGGCTGTCGATGTCATCATCACCGATTCTCCCCAGTGCTAAGGGGGCCATTTGGGGTGATAAACACGAATCCTGCAGCAATTTCTCATATTACGCTGCAGCACGGTAGCTACTGATCAGGATCGCCATAGCATATTGGACGACAAACTCCTCGAGATAGAAACAGAATCCGTCGAAGACGCCAGGAGACGCGAGCATAACATCAGAAACGATCAAAAACAAAAGAAGACACTCACGCTCGAACTTCTAACCATTTCACTCGGATTTTCTCAACAGTTTGATTTCTTCGGAGCGATTTCGCTGATAAAATGACTCAGCCTCTGACTGAAACGAATCATCGAGCCGTTGCCTCACCCTCCCCCCTTCATCAGCGATATCACGATGCCTCCTTCCGCTGTTCACCGGATCGCAGCGTAATCAATGAGGCTAATCAAAAGCGAAACACCCAAAAAGCAAGTCAAACTCCTCGAAATAGAAAACGAATCCGTCGAAGACGTCAGAAGACGCGAGCCGAACATCAGAAACGATCAAAAACAACAGAAGACACTCACGCTCGAACTTCTAACCATTTCACTCGGATTTTCTCAACAGTTTGATTTCTTCGGAGCGATTTCGCTGATAAAATGACTCAGCCTCTGACTGAAACGAATCATCGAGCCGTTGCCTCACCCTCCCCCCTTCATCAGCGATATCACGATGCTTCCTTCCGCAGTTCACCGGATCGCAGCGTAATCAATAAGGTTAATCAAAAGCGAAACACCCAAAAAGCAAGTCAAACTCCTCGAAATAGAAAATGAATCCGTCGAAGACGCCAGGAGACGCGAGCCTAACATCAGAAACGATCAAAAACAAAAGAAGACACTCACGCTCGAACTTCTAACCATTTCACTCGGATTTTCTCAACAGTTTGATTTCTTCGGAGCGATTTCGCTGATAAAATGACTCAGCCTCTGACTGAAACGAATCATCGAGCCGTTGCCTCACCCTCCCCCCTTCATCAGCGATATCACGATGCCTCCTTCCGCTGTTCACCGGATCGCAGCGTAATCAATGAGGCTAATCAAAAGCGAAACACCCAAAAAGCAAGTCAAACTCCTCGAAATAGAAAACGAATCCGTCGAAGACGTCAGAAGACGCGAGCCGAACATCAGAAACGATCAAAAACAACAGAAGACACTCACGCTCGAACTTCTAACCATTTCACTCGGATTTTCTCAACAGTTTGATTTCTTCGGAGCGATTTCGCTGATAAAATGACTCAGCCTCTGACTGAAACGAATCATCGAGCCGTTGCCTCACCCTCCCCCCTTCATCAGCGATATCACGATGCCTCCTTCCGCTGTTCACCGGATCGCAGCGTAATCAATGAGGCTAATCAAAAGCGAAACACCCAAAAAGCAAGTCAAACTCCTCGAAATAGAAAATGAATCCGTCGAAGACGCCAGGAGACGCGAGCCTAACATCAGAAACGATCAAAAACAAAAGAAGACACTCACGCTCGAACTTCTAACCATTTCACTCGGATTTTCTCAACAGTTTGATTTCTTGGGAGCGATTTTGCTGATAAAATGACTCAGCCTCTGACTGAAACGAATCATCGAGCCGTTGTCTCACCCCCCCCCCTTCATCAGCGATATCACGATGCTTCCTTCCGCAGTTCACCGGATCGCAGCGTAATCAATAAGGTTAATCAAAAGCGAAACACCCAAAAAGCAAGTCAAACTCCTCGAAATAGAAAACGAATCCGTCGAAGACGTCAGAAGACGCGAGCCGAACATCAGAAACGATCAAAAACAACAGAAGACACTCACGCTCGAACTTCTAACCATTTCACCCGTACTTTTTCAACAGTTTGATTTCTTCGGAGCGATTTCGCTGATAAAATGACTCAGCCTCTGACTGAAACGAATCATCGAGCCGTTGCCTCACCCTCCCCCCTTCATCAGCGATATCACGATGCCTCCTTCCGCTGTTCACCGGATCGCAGCGTAATCAATGAGGCTAATCAAAAGCGAAACACCCAAAAAGCAAGTCAAACTCCTCAAAATAGAAAATGAATCCGTCGAAGACGCCAGGAGACGCGAGCATAACATCAGAAACGATCAAAAACAAAAGAAGACACTCACGCTCGAACTTCTAACCATTTCACTCGGATTTTCTCAACAGTTTGATTTCTTCGGAGCGATTTCGCTGATAAAATGACTCAGCCTCTGACTGAAACGAATCATCGAGCCGTTGCCTCACCCTCCGCCCTTCATCAGCGATATCACGATGCCTCCTTCCGCTGTTCACCGGATCGCAGCGTAATCAATGAGGCTAATCAAAAGCGAAACACCCAAAAAGCAAGTCAAACTCCTCGAAATAGAAAACGAATCCGTCGAAGACGTCAGAAGACGCGAGCCGAACATCAGAAACGATCAAAAACAACAGAAGACACTCACGCTCGAACTTCTAACCATTTCACTCGGATTTTCTCAACAGTTTGATTTCTTCGGAGCGATTTCGCTGATAAAATGACTCAGCCTCTGACTGAAACGAATCATCGAGCCGTTGTCTCACCCCCCCCGCCCTTCATCAGCGATATCACGATGCCTCCTTCCGCTGTTCACCGGATCGCAGCGTAATCAATGAGGCTAATCAAAAGCGAAACACCCAAAAAGCAAGTCAAACTCCTCGAAATAGAAAATGAATCCGTCGAAGACGCCAGGAGACGCGAGCCTAACATCAGAAACGATCAAAAACAAAAGAAGGCACTCACGCTCGAACTTCTAACCATTTCACTCGGATTTTCTCAACAGTTTGATTTCTTCGGAGCGATTTCGCTGATAAAATGACTCAGCCTCTGACTGAAACGAATCATCGAGCCGTTGCCTCACCCTCCCCCCTTCATCAGCGATATCACGATGCCTCCTTCCGCTGTTCACCGGATCGCAGCGTAATCAATGAGGCTAATCAAAAGCGAAACACCCAAAAAGCAAGTCAAACTCCTCGAAATAGAAAATGAATCCGTCGAAGACGCCAGGAGACGCGAGCCTAACATCAGAAACGATCAAAAACAAAAGAAGACACTCACGCTCGAACTTCTAACCATTTCACTCGGATTTTCTCAACAGTTTGATTTCTTCGGAGCGATTTCGCTGATAAAATGACTCAGCCTCTGACTGAAACGAATCATCGAGCCGTTGTCTCACCCCCCCCCCCCCTTCATCAGCGATATCACGATGCCTCCTTCCGCTGTTCACCGGATCGCAGCGTAATCAATGAGGCTAATCAAAAGCGAAACACCCAAAAAGCAAGTCAAACTCCTCGAAATAGAAAATGAATCCGTCGAAGACGCCAGGAGACGCGAGCCTAACATCAGAAACGATCAAAAACAAAAGAAGACACTCACGCTCGAACTTCTAACCATTTCACTCGGATTTTCTCAACAGTTTGATTTCTTGGGAGCGATTTTGCTGATAAAATGACTCAGCCTCTGACTGAAACGAATCATCGAGCCGTTGTCTCACCCCCCCCTTCATCAGCGATATCACGATGCTTCCTTCCGCAGTTCACCGGATCGCAGCGTAATCAATAAGGTTAATCAAAAGCGAAACACCCAAAAAGCAAGTCAAACTCCTCGAAATAGAAAATGAATCCGTCGAAGACGCCAGGAGACGCGAGCCTAACATCAGAAACGATCAAAAACAAAAGAAGACACTCACGCTCGAACTTCTAACCATTTCACTCGGATTTTCTCAACAGTTTGATTTCTTCGGAGCGATTTCGCTGATAAAATGACTCAGCCTCTGACTGAAACGAATCATCGAGCCGTTGTCTCACCCCCCCCCCCTTCATCAGCGATATCACGATGCCTCCTTCCGCTGTTCACCGGATCGCAGCGTAATCAATGAGGCTAATCAAAAGCGAAACACCCAAAAAGCAAGTCAAACTCCTCGAAATAGAAAATGAATCCGTCGAAGACGCCAGGAGACGCGAGCCTAACATCAGAAACGATCAAAAACAAAAGAAGACACTCACGCTCGAACTTCTAACCATTTCACTCGGATTTTCTCAACAGTTTGATTTCTTGGGAGCGATTTTGCTGATAAAATGACTCAGCCTCTGACTGAAACGAATCATCGAGCCGTTGTCTCACCCCCCCCCCCCTTATCAGCGATATCACCATGCCTCCTTCAGCTGTTCAACGGATCGCAGCGTAATCAATGAGGCTAATCAAAAGCGAAACACCAAAAAAGCAAGTCAAACTCCTCGAAATAGAAAATGAATCCGTCGAAGACGTCAGAGAGCGCCACCGCGCTTTGATTAGGAGAAAATGAATCCGTCGGCAAAGTCAGAGAGCGCCACTGCGCTTCGATTAGGTCCCGCCTAGATTCAAAACACCCGCGTAATTTTAAATTCAAAACGTCAAGTCAATAATTCTTGAGAAAAAGCACTGAAGGGAAGTAGAGTGCAGTGTCTGCACCCTCCTGCTTAGAGATCGCTCACTCCAGAGGTAGAGTAGAGCTACGAAAAAAACTTCGCCCACACTTCGCCTAGGGGGGGGGGTGGTTAATTAGCGTGCTGATCACGAATCTAACATCCTTCTTTGAAATTTCAGCCGATTATGGTAGGGTACGGTAGGTAACGGTGACTAAGGCTGTCGATGTCATCGTCACCGATTTCCCCTCACACTTCCCTCGCACTCCTCCAACACCGGATAGAGGCATATCGTTACTGGACCCCTCCTGGACAGACAGGACAAACACGTCGTCCTGGACTGACACGGCATCCCGTACAGACTGACAGAAGTTACACTCCCCTTAGCGGCTTATTATATAGAAGGAAGAAGGATGATGATGACCTCCACCACCTACACGCCTTAAATTTCACACCGCTTGAATGGCATCCACAAAAGATCGATATTATCGATCGATATCGATTGATCAACTTCAGATTCGTGTTCAGCGACCTCGATTACCCCCAAGGCTAAAGTTTCGGACCGCTTGAACGAAATACACGAAAAATCGATATTATCGATCGATATCGATTGATCAACTTCAGATTCGTGTTCAGCGACCTCGATTACCCCCAAGGCTAAAGTTTCGGACCGCTTGGACGAAATACACGAAAAATCGATATTATCGATCGATATCGATTGATCAACTTCAGATTCGTGTTCAGCGACCTCGATTACCCCAAGGCTAAAGTTTCGGACCGCTTGGACGAAATACACGAAAAATCGATATTATCGATCGATATCGATTGATCAACTTCAGATTCGTGTTCAGCGACCTCGATTACCCCCAAGGCTAAAGTTTCGGACCGCTTGGACGAAATACACGAAAAATCGATATTATCGATCGATATCGATTGATCAACTTCAGATTCGTGTTCAGCGACCTCGATTACCCCCAAGGCTAAAGTTTCGGACCGCTTGAACGAAATACACGAAAAATCGATATTATCGATCGATATCGATTGATCAACTTCAGATTCGTGTTCAGCGACCTCGATTACCCCCAAGGCTAAAGTTTCGGACCGCTTGGACGAAATACACGAAAAATCGATATTATCGATCGATATCGATTGATCAACTTCAGATTCGTGTTCAGCGACCTCGATTACCCCCAGGGCTAAAGTTTCGGACCGCTTGGACGAAATACACGAAAAATCGATATTATCGATCGATATCGATTGATCAACTTCAGATTCGTGTTCAGCGACCTCGATTACCCCCAGGGCTAAAGTTTCGGACCGCTTGGACGAAATACACGAAAAATCGATATTATCGATCGATATCGATTGATCAACTTCAGATTCGTGTTCAGCGACCTCGATTACCCCAAGGCTAAAGTTTCGGACCGCTTGGGCGAAATACACGAAAAATCGATATTATCGATCGATATCGATTGATCAACTTCAGATTCGTGTTCAGCGACCTCGATTACCCCCAAGGCTAAAGTTTCGGACCGCTTGAACGAAATACACCCCCCCCCCCCTACACCCCCCCCTCTCTCTACTCCAACACCGCATCTCCAGGCACGTTTGGCAGCGTGTTCGGCACGTCTACTGACTCGCCAGGCACGTTGGGCAACGTGTTCGGCACGTCTACTGAGTCGCCAGGCACGTTGCACAACTGCAACCCCCCTCCTCCGACGATTCCCCCTTACAGGACTCCAGCACCGCATCTCCAGGCACGTTTGGCAGCGTGTTCGGCACGTCTACTGACTCGCCAGGCACGTTGGGCAACGTGTTCGGCACGTCTACTGAGTCGCCAGGCACGTTGCACAACTGCAACCCCCCTCCTCCGACGATTCCCCCTTACAGGACTCCAGCACCGCATCTCCAGGCACGTTTGGCAGCGTGTTCGGCACATCTACTGACTCGCCAGGCACGTTGGGCAACGTGTTCGGCACGTCTACTGAGTCGCCAGGCACGTTGCACAACTGCAACCCCCCTCCTCCGACGATTCCCCCTTACAGGACTCCAGCACCGCATCTCCAGGCACGTTTGGCAGCGTGTTCGGCACGTCTACTGACTCGCCAGGCACGTTGGGCAACGTGTTCGGCACGTCTACTGAGTCGCCAGGCACGTTGCACAACTGCAACCCCCCTCCCCCCACGATTCCCCCTCACAGTTCAGCACCCAGATGGCCAGGCAGACCGTCACTGATCCCCCCCTGGACAGACACTCCGCCCCGTACAGACGCTCTCCCCCGTACAGACGCTCTCCCCCGTACAGACGCTCTCCCCCGTACAGACGCTCCGCCCCGTACAGACGCTCCGCCCCGTACAGACGCTCCGCCCCGTACAGACGTTAGCGGCTTATTATATAGAAGGATTTGTATGCATAGAGTTATTGAAGAATCCACAAAAAATGGAGGAAGAATGGTCGTGAGATTAACTGTTGCACATTAACTCCTCCTCAGAGTTCCTTCTTCGAAGCTTTCGGCCAGCTCAAGTGCTGAACTTATTCGTTGGGACACAACCAACGTTCTCACGTCCTTTCCTAATTTCGCCCGAGATGGGCACATTTTCCCACGCACGAACGATATATGATGTGGTGAAACGATACTGAACCCACGGACGGAAATATCTCACGATTGAACAGCCGGGCGCGGCTGCGGCGACAGGTTGCTTGAGAAGTTGAACGGGTTTTTCGTCGACACAAATGGGGTTGGAATGGCGGGTGAAGATGCCGTCGTCATTTTTTCGGTTCCTTTAGTTTCCAGGAGTTTTTAGGTGATTGTTGGCTGCTGTTTTGGTGCTCTTCTTTCCTGACCGCTTTGTTCTCGTCCCATACAAATCGAAGTAGTCAACAAGCGTGGAAACTCGTCCCGCGCTGGTTGCAAAACGGCGAAATAATCGCGACGCCATCATCGAAAGCCACCACATGTCAGTGACTGAAGTGGACGGAGCGTTTTACCGGTTCGGCAACGATGACCTCTGTCTGCATGGAAAAGTCGTCCGTTTTGGCGGAAAACTCGTCACGACATTTTAGCGAGGTGTTCAAACTACGAGTTCTATAGATTGTTTTGTCAAATTCGAATTTTATCTCTTGAACAATAGGATGCTAAATCATTTACGGCCATAGACTAACTATAGTTATGCTATATGCTGTTACAAGATGTTTTGTTGCGATCAAAACTCTTGCGCCAGGCGGGACTCGAACCCGCATCTTCTGCTTTCCGGGCAGCGATGTTCGCCTTACACCACCGGCGCTGTTCCGATACGGGGATGGGCCGGCCACTGATATCAGCATGGAACCGGTTAAGCTGAGGACCTTACTAGTAACAATGCTTGAACACATTTGTTTAAGCCTGGAGCGGCTGATAAAGGATAAAGGACGGCGTTACTCAATCCCTTCTGGGATGCGCCAGCGCATTCTACTTCTACGGGATGTCGTGGAGGCGAATTGAATGCGTATTTGGCCATACAATGACTTGCGGTGGCCAGCCGATGAACAAGTCAGCGCTCTATCCTTCCCAGACAGGTCTGGTACCAAGTCACCGACCCCGGAGGGATGGAAGGCTTGGTTGGCCTAGGCGGGAAATTCGAACCAGGAACCTGGTATCGGGTGCACGCGACAGTCGCGCCTCCTCCGACTGCGCTACACGCGCCCAATATATGCTGTTACAGGATGTTTTGTTACGATCAAAACTCTTGCGCCAGGCGGGACTCGAACCCGCATCTTCTGCTTTCCGGGCAGCGATGTTCGCCTTACACCACCGGCGCTGTATCCTGTAACAGCATATAGCCTCTATATCAGCCGCTCCAGGCTTAAACAAATGTGTTCAAGTATACTTATGCTATAGAAAAAGTTTCCAATATTCTAGTGGTTTTTTTCTAATTAACTGAAGTACTTTCCAAAGATTTTTCGTCGTGTTTTTCGAGAAAGCACAAAATTTAGCTGAATTAAACTTAATAATTTTGAACATTCACAAAGTTAGAACAACTTCCTTTTCAGTGATGAGCCACCGGGCAGGTATTATAACGAAAAGTTTCCACTGGAGATTGGTCTAGAAACGAGGCGTTTTGGGGAAGGGCAAAATCGGTAATTTTCTGTTTTTCGATTTCTCTTTGCTTAATTAAAATGCTTGCAAATTTCGAAAATCGGAATTCGATTTCAGCCGAAAGACGCCTTTTTAAGTAATCAGAAAGAAGTGAAAATCATTGCAACACCGATTTGAACAGTCATTAGAGCACAACCAAGACCAGACTCCCGTTTGTGAGTCCGCGCAAAAATAGTGGTCGTTAGATTAGTCAGGATTCACAGAGTAAGACGACTGAAGAAAATTTGATGGCCCTTATAGGCTTGCCAGCAGAAGAATAACATAAAAACAATGAAGCTAAATAAAGAATAGAAGGATAAAGGACGGCGTTATTCAATCCCTTTTGGGATGCGCCGCGCATTCTGTTTCTACGGGATATCGCGGCGACATGAATGCGTATTTGGCTATACAATGAGACTTGCGGTGGCCAGCCGATGAACAAGTCAGCGCTTCATCCTTCCCAGACAGGTCTCGTACCAATTCACCGACCCCGGAGGAATGGAAGGCTTGGATGGCCTGAGCGGAAAATCCGAACCAGGAACCTGGTATCGGGTGCAGGCGACAGCCGGCGCCTCCTCCAACTGCGCTACACGCGCCCTCAAACGCCCTCAACCCTGAAGCTAAGCAAGTTATCAAATTTGCCGTTGTCGAATTGCAAGGAAATGAACGCAGAAATCGACTGTATATACTTAGAGTAGCGGAGCCGTCCACTTATGAGTCCGCGCAAAAATAATGGCCGTTGCAATAGATAGGTTTGCGGAATGTATACCATTTCAACATCAAATTGAGCACTATTTAAACAAAACTGAACACTTTTCACATCAAAGTGAACACCTCTCAAAGGAAATTTGATGCTTTCGACGTTATGGTGAACGTTTCTAAATCGAACCCTTCTTCTTAAAGGTTAAATTACACTCTCCAAGATGGTTAGAAAAATCTTTTTTGCTCAAAGAAAATTTAAAATAACTTTAATTGAATTTTGGTTCAGCTCCGAAACGGTGTAATAACTGTTAAGGAATGTTTTCTATGAAGAAAGTAACAAAATTTTTTATATTTTTTCCTTTTTTTAGTCGCTCCTTTTTATTTGATTGATAGTGTAAATATTGCCTACCTAAAGCATTGAAATGAAGATATGTGTGTGTTCTTTGCAACTATATTTGTCGCATTGTTCAAACTCCATGCAAACTAACATTTTGCTATCAATTCAGTCAAAATCGTGACGTCTTGGACTAGTGCATGGCTCAATCTCTTCCTTTAGCGTTAAAAATGGCCGACTTTCTGTTCCTAAACCCCTTCACGACAAAAAATGTTTTTCGCTTGCCCATCGCGCCCGTGATTGGTGTTGGTAAATTTCTTTCCGGGCAAAGCTAAGTAAAAAAAAAATGCATTACTTTTTAAATGATCATTGCATGGACTAGGAACAGGAAATAATCGTTTTTTTAGTAACCGACATTGTGCCAAAGGGTTAAAACAAGCTTCAAACCATTCCTTTCCCTTGAAAACTAGAATTTTATAAAATTTCAAGAGGGTTAGATCAATTTTTTGTTTAAGAAAAAGGTTAGTACGATTTCTTTGAAGTTGTGATTCACCTACCCAATAAGTGAACAATACATTGTTTGAAATTTAATAAAATTTATATTTTTTGAGGGAAAATAGAAAAAACTCCCTATAAAAGAGTCATATGGGAAAATTCACATGGTGCTCTTCTAATGTTTTATTTTTTCCTATTCTTCATCCTTTGTAGGATGTTTTTAGGACGCTCTAATGTGTACTGTATTTGTACATTGAAGTTTTAATTTAATTACCCAAGTTTGAGGTAAAATGTCGAACAACTGGTGTATGTGCGTACTGACGAACATAAACTGAACCACCGACAATCTACCTCGGTCGACACAGAAAGCTCGACCTGACGTCCACCTTCAGTTCGGAGCATCGGTGTAGATTCTGACTGTGGATATCGCCCTTCTGTGTCAACAAGGTTGTCAGGCGAAATGTTTGCTTTTACTTGAAGCCAGCCACTGCCAACTCGTCGTTTTTCGAAGGCTCTTCTCGGTACTATTATGGCTTCGAGTGCCAGGAGCACTCAAGCGATAGAATCACGGACCTCAGAGAACGACAAAGTGGCTGGAAAGTCGATCGAGCGAAAAGCTGATGTTGCACCGAGGGATTCTCTCTGGAGCACAGAATTTCCTTGATAACCTCCAAACTTTCCCTTAAAACTATGACGAGCTCAGTAATTCATATATCCAGAAAACGTCGAGAATTACGAAAAAAGAAGAATGGCGTATTTCTAAGACGAATCCTAGCTCCTAGCTGCCGAAGGGGCCCAAGAACGATGGAAATTCGCGAAAAGGACCCGGTGTCAGAACGGAAATGGAGTCCATTTACGACGGGTGAGAAGTCCATTGAAACGGCTTAAAGGAGAACCGGAACCCGACGAGCTGCCGCAGCGGTAAACTGAGCTCGAACTCGTCTCGAGAAGTAAACATGACCGCCAAGTGGTGTGATGAGCCGCCACATGTCTCATCCACGCACTCTTCATCGAAATGTTCACTGATCCACTCTGCTACTGCTTCGGGCGTTCGGTCCAGAAGAACTCTACGTTCGATCAGTCACTGGTCTCAGTGAAACAGCCATGAAAAACCAGTGACTGGAACGAAGACAGCGCCAAGATGTCGTTAGCAGCGAACATTTCAAGTAGGTGGACATGCCATGTAGCAAAGCATGGCAATAAATAACGGAAGGAAGTCAATTAAAAGCTCCCGACTTCCAGAGCCTTTGCTGCTATGAATTCAGATCGAAGAACAAGGCTAAAGCTCCTTTGAAGCCGTGAAATGTGGTCCTCATCGTGAGGATTTTGTTGAAAAAATGAGGCCTAAGCACAAAATTTTACATAAAAAACTGTCAGACGGCCAGAGGCTTCAGTATATTAAACAAGAAAGCCGAAAATCAAAGAAACCAACACAAGGCAGCGTGCAAACAAACAGAAACAAAACGTTCAGTAGCAGAAGGTGCGCCACTACGCAAACATGATGATCGACCTCGTGGAATCGATCGACCTTTGCCCATGACGTCGCGAGAAAGGTCACCATTCTCAGTGAAGAATAGGGAGCGTGGCGCAGCCTGAAAGGAGTCAGCGATGTGCTGAAGGCATGCTGAAAAAGTCTACTTTTGTTTGGTGTTACGATCAGAATTTTCAAAGCTGGGCCACAATGGCACAAGTATCGTTGTCGGCGAGCGGTTGCGTCGCGTCAACGGGGCAGCAAGGTTGGGGATCTTAGCAATAATCACTTTGAAGAAGGAAGAAAAAAGAAAGACAATAAGTAAATAAATAAATGGCCCAATTATCGCTGGAGGCAAGTGGCTGCGGCGCGACATGCTCCAGCGGGGATACGCGTTTACTTGCTCAGCTTGCAAGTGTTTGGACGGCGTTTATAGTCCGCGATGTAAGTGACTGGTCGCCAAAGTCTACTTATCGATTTTGCCGCGCGAAAACTCGGCATTAATCGATCGTATACGCCTCGAAGCGACTCAGGGTCTACAATCCCGCGATGGGAGCGGAAAAAGCGACTGTACCGCTTGTGGAAATCATACTAATCGATTAATGTTGGGCGATTGCCTGGAAAAAATCGATATATAGCCTGTCGCTGTTCTGTCGCTCCCGCCGAGTACTATGAACAGGCCTTCAGTCGCTTACGTCTCTCCTATCGCCGACTATAAACAGGTCTTCACTCTAAAGAAACACATTAAAAATGGAGTGTAGGAACAGACAGGAAAAGCCATCCATTCAAGAATTCATAAAAGTTTTTGCTGTAGCCCCATCTGTGTGCTGTGGGCCATTCGATGACAGAAGAGTAATTAACCTCGACATTAGTCGTTGATGTGGCCTACATGAGTAGGTGGGAACGAGCCAGCTAATCATACCGTCGACTGGGACCACGTCAGCCAATCAGGAGTGACACGCCGGCTCGATGCGGACGGATTGGTCCAGTGCGCAGCCTCTCAATGCAGGCCGTGTTAACGACAAGTCCTAAACCTCACCAATCCGAGGAAGTAGGGCGAATATGCGTCTTGGAGGGACAGTAACCGCTCAAAAACAGCAAATGCAGACCATGAAAGGTCATATTTGAGTGGAAAATCAATGCCACTCGAATGCTCTCTCTCGCTCATCCATAAGGCAGAAATTGAAGTTAAAAAAGCCTTAAAATTGCCCATTCGAAGCGCACTGAGCAGAAATTATGGCCGCGTTTCAATGCCACTAGCCAGGCTTATACGACTTCTCGCCGATTTTGCTCTTAAGCAGCCCTCTCCTCCTCTTGTCCCCGATAGGTCCGAATAAGATTCGACAGCTCGTTGACATCAACGAGCGCTCAAAGACCATCGAAAACGGAATTGCAGAGCCACCGTCCTTAATGAGACGCCTGTTCGCCGGCTCGACTGCCCTTTTGCAGAGGCGGTTCAATTGAGAAAGGAAAAAATTGCAGCCGAGATGAAGGGTAGGGTGATAGTGAGGCTCAGCGTCTTCAATTTCCGGAGAATGCAGCATGAATTCTATATCTATTTGAACTCGAACAGACACACAAATGCGCTGTGAAGCGAGCTAGTAGCTAAGCCCAGTTCTTCCTTTATAGGGGTGGCATAAGAGCATGTTCATACTAGGCAACGGGAGCGACATGGCAAAGCATACGTATCGACTAGTGCCGAGCTATCGCCTGGGGAAAAATCGATACTCACGCTTTGCCCTGCCGCCTCCGTCGCGGAGTATGAACAGGCCTTAAGGCGGGGTTTATACATACTTCTTCGGTTGGGCTACGTGAAAAGTGTCGATATCGATTAGGCAGTGAAGGCGATCGATATTCATGGCTGCCATATCGTCGCATCTTGCGCGGCGACTGTAGTGTAATCCCCCGCCGTTGAACTACTTGGCACTTGAATGAGTACGACATCGGCACCCGTCAAGCTTACTACATATGTAAATATATACCATAATATGGATAACTATAAATATAGCCATACATAACCACACCAAATATACAATATTTACGGATAAATATAGATATAAACATACTACATATAAATATAATAATATATAATACAAGTGAGTAAAAAAGAGGAAAGAGTTGATCTGTCTGTGCATCTGAGCGTGCTTCCGTCCGGCACAATAGCGCAGGGGCAAAAGAAGGACTTCATACCTTTAAAGGGATTGTTGATCTCTGCTCAGGAGGGTTAATCCTTTAAAGTGGAAATCAGACATGCATGTTGGTCAGTGGACAGACTTCATAACAAGCAAACAATATCTATCGACTTTATTGATTTTTGTTCGAAGCTGACCATTTGATATGGGAGAATATATTGGTTGATGGGCAGACTTCACAACATACTACATATCCAACAAAATCGAATACTATCTGTTATAGGACAAAGCCCCAGCCAGCAGCTAGACCGCCATCACCAGCGCCTGCTCGTCGCCGATCTGTGTCGCCTGTGCAAAGCATACGAATTGATTAATTCTAAGCTACCGCCCCGCAAAAGTCGATTTGCATCCTTTTCTTTAGCGACATGTTGCCGTTGCCGTCGCGAACTATGAACAGACCAATAGCCGGTCGATTTGCTGGCGTTGGCTTTGTCCTAGTAATTGATAAAGGATAAAAGGATAAAGGACGGCGTTATTCAATCCCTTCTGGGATGCGCCAGCGCATTCTACTTCTACGGGATGTCGTGGAGGCGACATGAATGCGTATTTGGCCATACAATGACTTGCGGTGGCCAGCCGATGAACAAGTCAGCGCTTTATCCTTCCCAGACAAGTCTGGTACCAATTCACCGACCCCGGAGGGATGGAAGGCTTGGTTGGCCTGGGCGGGAAATCCGAACCAGAAACCTGGTATCGGGTGCACGCGACAGTCGCGCCCCCTCCGACTGCGCTACACGCGCCCTAGTAATTGATAATAGCCGATATTGATCACTAGATGTGATGTCCGTTGGCCGTTCAATCTATTCTCCCATCTTAAATGGCCATCTTCGGACAAAAATCGATAAAATCGGTCGATAATGGTCAGCGATCGATATTGTTTCTCTTTTGTGAAGTATTTCAAGTGATCCACATATTGGTACGGTTCTTATTTAAAATGTAACGCAGCGATCAATTGCGTAATGCCATTCCTTTGGCCATTACGCCAATTGCGACGGACGGATGGACAAACAGACAAACGGACGGATCAGCTCTTTTATATATGACAAGATTTTTGAGATTATTCGACTAGGCGTAGCCATGATTCAGCTGATAATGCTATATAACTGATGAATATCGAAGAACTAAAGGCGAAGATTCGCGTTGTTGAACTCCTTAGGGATGCGCCATGCATTTCACCACTACGAGATATCTTGGACGAACAGCCGATTGAAGAGACAGTGTTCTAAACTCTCGAGAAATTCACTAAACCCTAAACGGACGGAATATGCTCTTGAACTCTAAAATCGATTTCGTTTTCAAATGAAAGCCGGCAGCTCCTACTGAGCTATTCTGCGACATCCTTGGAGGACAACATCTGCAGTAATTTTATTGAATAAAAAAGGCTAAATAAAGGTATAGAAAAGGTTTCTCAGACGGATAGGAATAAAGCGCGACGTCAATCAAACCAACGAGGAATGCGCCATGTATTTCATTTCTATGAAATGTTGTGAAGACTAACTGAGGACCTTACCACCCTATTCTCTTTCCTCGAAGGGATGGAAGGAACTGTTGGCCTGGGCGGGACTCGAACCACCGACGTCGATTTGATGTGCAACCTATAGCCGACATCTATTCTGACTGCGCTACTTCCCAAAATGATAATTGCGCTGATTTCTTGGTTCAGCGAATGAATGAAAGAGTAGAATACTAGCTGGTTACCGTAGTCTTGCGGCATGAACCATGCATTTCGCTTCTCAGAAGCATAGAAGTGTATGAACGTTCGTTTGCCTTAAACCAGTGTCGAAGCTTAGACAGGATTGGGTTCAAAAGTGAAGACACTTTTACCCAAACTTCCCACGGCGCTTACCAGAGTGTTGATCAACATCGACTTTTACCATAATCGGTGCCCTATCAATGTTTGCTCGACGCGGCTCTTCACAGGGGTCAATCGCCGTGCTATTGGGCTCTTCTTTAGCAAACAAGTGGTCAACTTAATGGCTGCCGTGGTCTTAATGGGGCCGTTCTGGAGGACTAGTCATGGACCAAAGACATGGACATGGACACCCCGAGTACAACAGCAGCGGACAATATTCGCGGGGATTTCGCAAGTCTCGAGCGAATTCGATAATTGAAAGTGCAGTGGGCAGATAGACGACGGACGACTGACGGACTGGCGGCGTGCTGCTGTGGAGGCTGGCCGTCCGGCCGGAGCGTCGGGTGTTCGTTGATCTGTCACATTAAGGACCACCCCGCTCCAGTCGGCAGTCACTCTCTCCCGGCCATCTTGCCGTCTCTTCCGCTGGGAGTCATCTGCTCTCTCATTTCGAAATGAAGGCCTGAAATTGAACGAACGCCTTGCCGGCTGGGACGACGACGACGAAAACACATTCGGCTCTTATTCGGTGTGATTGCATTAGGCGGACACAAAGGGAAAAAGTATGGAGAGAAGGAGGAGCGCCTGATGCAGAAGGTGACGAGCCGGTCGAGGAGCTGATCGCTTCTGGCGACTAGGCCTGTCCTACGGCTGCCAGAATTCGTGGAATTCTTCGCGGCAATGAGCGCTGTGGCTGGTTCCAGAGTCGTAAAGACAAACGCCGCCGGCTCGCGTAAATGATTTCGAATGACCGCTTAGCGAACCCCAGAGAATAGACGGGGCGCCGGAGCGTGGACATCCGATTCTAATGGACTCGCACCAGACATCTGCGTAGCAGAATGCGAAACGTCCGTCACTTAGCTGGAATTCTGACAACATTGATTACCTTGGGCTCCAGGAAGAGAAATGCTCCGTCGAAGGCATTTTTTTCTGGAGGGAAGCTGGCATTGACCTACTTAGAACGGAATCTCTTTTGGTACAGAGTGCCATTTACGGATCAACGCTGGTTGAATTCCGCAGTCAGGCCAAATAGGCTCAAGACATTCTAGGAATCAGAATAAGACTGAAGGACGCGTTGATCAATCTCTTTATAAGACGGAATACCGTGGAGGTGCGTAGTAGCGCAGTCGGAGGAGGCACCGGCTGTTGGGAGTACCCGGTTCCAGATTCTTGGTTCCGATCTACCGTCCAAGTCGTCTAAACCTTCCTTCCTTACTGGGTCGCCGAATTGCCACCCGAGTTGTTTGGGAAGGATAAAACACTGACTTATTCATCATCTGGCTATGGCATGTAATTCTATGGGCTAAATACGCGTCCAAATTGCTCTCAAGACGTCCCGTAGAAGTAGAGTGCGTGGCGCATCCCACTATGGGATTTAACGCCATCCTTTCTCCTTATCGCAGAGGCAATTTAGTAGTGTATTTAGCCTATAGAATTACATGCCGCAGCCGGATGATGAATAAGTCAGTGTTCAACCCTTCCCGAATAATTCGGGTAGCAATTCAGCGACACAGGAGGTATGGAAGGTTTAGACGTTCTGGGCGGGAAATCCGAACCAAGATCCTTGAATTGGATGCAGGCGACAGGCGGCACCTCCTTCGACTGTGCTACCGAGCGCCCTGGAATTCTAGGAGTACAATGCGATAAATAATGAGGGTCGGTTCTGGATCTCAGCGTAATTAGGGGTGAGCCATGCTGCCTACTTTTCGTCAGGTGGTGCTGGGGGAGACTGCTGATAAGCATATCACACTCGTCCCCGGATAGTTCGGATCAGAAGAAAGATTTTTGGCGAAATGAAGGTTATTCGGGAGGAAATGCAGAATGAATGCCTTTGTGCTTCGAGTTTGCTGTCAATTTCGCCGATTCTTCACAGGGCATTAGAGCATGAGTGCGTGACATGCGGCAGTCGAGTTGCTGCTAATCTTTGACGCCTTCGCATAAAGGACCCTCGGATAATTGCGCTGGGATTCAACATCTGATGCTAAGATCTATAAGGCATTGCTAATTTGTTTGTGAGTAATAAATTCTAGGCAGACTGGGTCTTATTTATACCATTTTCATTTAAACCGAACACTTTTTAAATAGAAATAAACGTATTTAGATGGAAAATGGACACGACATTATAATAATAGCAAAATATGTTTTACTTTGAGAAAATTGGTGCATGAAAAACTTCTTTATAGACCATTTTCATGGCGAAATGGACAATTTTTAAATGAAATAGGACTGGCCTAAAGCTTTTGAGATCAAAGTGAACATCTTCCAAATCCAAACGAACTCCTTCCACATTCAACTAGACTTTCCGAACCAGCTAGAACAATATTTGGATCTATCCTAGTCCGGGGGCACATAACTAAAAAGTATTATATGTAACAAATTCCCTTGAGACTTACCGAGCGGCTCCTACAGAACAACATGAGACCTAAACAAGAAAAGTCACAAAGAAAAAAAGAACAACGAAAAATTGCATTTGTTGCGGCTGTAAGCCGGCAAAGTTGTGTGCCCTCCTCACCATGTTGGGTCCTGGTTATAACCACAAAGGGCACACAGGGCACACAAACTCCCAAATTTACCGGAAAATTTTATGACTTTTTCATACAAAATCATGATCCCATATATCGAATGGAGAAGGAAACACACTACCGATCTCAGTTTAGAAGTGATTGCTTCTATCTTCTCTGATAACTTGCTATTTGCGTTCGTGGTCCTCAACCTCATTAAAACATCCGTGCCCATATAGGCGGAGATGGTGCGCTCCAGTGTGAAAGCGCGCTCCACTGGAATAGTACCTCGCGCTGACATTCCCCACACGACATGAGACAATTTGGACTAGAGATATTGAAGCTCTCAGAATAGACAATCGCTAGAGAAATAAGAAGAAGATACGTTGATGTCTTGTTCCCGTAATTTAGTCCAAGATGTAAGGCATCGGAATGTACTCCGCTAGTCTACCTGATCTGGTGGACTCTTAGGCCTCGTGCATATTTCCCGTCGCCGCGATGAAATACCGGCGACGAATTTGGCAGAGCGACACGAAAGAATTTGAATCTCTCTGCGCTCGTCGCCTCGCCCATCGCTCTGCAAGGAAGCGCGACGACGATCCGTCTAGGACCAACGCTAAACACCGCGCGCGGCGCGAAAAAGGTACAGTGGCGTCCGAAAGTTTGTGAACGCTTGCATTTTTCGACATAACTTGCTTCAAAAAGGTCCAAACAGAGTGAAATTTGGATATGTGGTAGCAAATTAGATCGCAATGACGATCCCTTGATCTACGTTCGTTATTATCGATTTTGCAAGTGCAAAGTCAGACGTGCGCGCAACGGTGAAAGGTGAGCTGCTAAAGCATTGAGCGTAGTTATCAATACATTTTCTTATGAAGCCAATCTAGTAGCGTTTCGATATACTGCGGTCTTTAGCAAACTCCTCGTTATGCCGAGAGGAAAGAATATCCCTGCTGAAGCACGAGAGGCAATTTTTCGACTCGTCCAGAAAAAGTCTCTTATCGACAGGTAGGACTGCTTTTCGGATGCGGGATTTCGACAGTTGCTGCCATAGTCAGAAGAATCAAACATTCCGGAACAGCAGAAGATGCTCCGAAGTCAGGCAGACCACGTATTACGACCTCTAGAGATGATTCTGTCATCCAGAGGATGTCGAGGCGTAACCCGTCGCTGACTGCCGTCGATATAAAAAAGTCCGTAGCCACTCACCATAGCCTAGATGTGAGCGTGAGCACGGTAAAACGTCGACTGAGATGTGCTGGACTCTATGGACGACGCCCCGTTAAGAAAGCCGTCATCAGCGAGAAGAATAGGAAAGCTAGACTCCAGTTTGCCAAGGAGCATCTGAGCTGGACGATAGATGATTGGAAAAAAGTGCTTTTCAGTGACGAGAGCAAGTTTAACCTATTTGGATCCGATGGACCACACTACGTTAGACGTCCAAAAGGCGCGAGGTACGACAGAATGTATCAACTACCAACTACTAAACATGGCGGAGTAAACGTTATGGTTTGGGGATGCTTCAGTGCACACGGAACAGGCCCTATTCACCACATCCAAGGAGTTATGGACTCCAAACGCTATCAGGAGATTTTGAACAATGTTGTGCTTCCATACGCTAAAAATACCTTCCAAACGCCGTGGATTTTCCAACAGGACAACGACCCGAAACATGTTTCGAAGACGGTGAAGGAGTAGTTCAGTGCAAATGGAATTCACCTGATGTCGTGGCCTTCTCAGTCACCGGACCTGAACTCAATCGAACACCTTTGGGAACACCTTGCTAGAAGTTTAGCAGGTCTCACAGCAAGAAACGAGGCCGAAAAGTTTGAACAATTAAGGCAGAAATGGGACGATATCGGACCCGACCTGATCAACAAGCTTCTAGAGTCCATGCCAAGGAGATGTAAAGCTGTAATTAAAGCAAAAGGTTTTGCAACTCGCTACTAGCACAGCTACATTGTTTCTGTGTACAACTTGCCTGCATTTGGTATTAAAGAATGTTGCAGAAGTGTTGTAACCTATGTGGTAGATTTCACGGTTTTTCCGTTTTTATACTTGAAATATGGAGAGGACTAATATAGAACAGCAGTGATGATGCGATATAAGAAAGTTTGTTATTTGTCACAACATATCCAAATTTCACATTTCTAAAGCTGATTTGAACGGAGTTCTGGCGCAAAATGCAAGCGTTCACAAACTTTTGGACGCCACTGTATGCCATGCCGACGATGGACGCGGGAAGCCATCGCGTATGCCGATCGCCACTGTTGCGGCGTCCTCGGCGAAGTTTTCCTTGGCTATTCAGCCGCGTGCGGAGGAATGGCCATGAACTGAGCACCGCGATGGCATTGCGGCGATGGAAGTATGCTCCCGGCCTTAAGCTGTTTTCCCATATAAGAAGAGAAAGAAATTCGCTATCATGTCACATTTCGTCCTTTTTTCTGAAGCGCCTGGCTTTGCTCCAAAGTACAGCTTAATAGTTCAAATAAGTGGTAGTGCAAGGTGTAAATCATTCCTTCATCGAATGAAACGATGATAATTGTGATAATTTCAAAAAGCAGTTAAACTGTTGATCCAAAAAGAAATGTAGCAATATTCGATTGAATATCGGATGTTCCGGAAATGTTTTTGAGTTTAATTGAGCTGTTTTAGTGTTTTAATTAAGCTTCCATCTTTTTTAAAGCATTCACAATACAGATTATTACACTTGCGCATTGTTAGGTTTCCGCTTGCTTTGTTTGCTTCAGGATGACGTATGCATGAAAAAAAAATGAAGATGATATGGTTTTTCTGAGCGTGATGATGTTTTGGTGAAAGGCTTTACGTTTTTTTTTACATTACTACCGCTTAAACCACTTGTTTTTAAGGGAATATTAAATTTCAAAAAAAAATTAACGGATTTACCGAATTTACCGGAATTTACCGGTGAATTTTCGCGTTAAAAATTTGCGGTGAAAAATTTACCGGCGGCAAGTCAACGCACACCCCTGGTTATAACATGTCAGGCAGCGGTTGGCACGCGGCATGCGGTTTCATGCGTCCTATTCACCATGTTAGATCCTGGCTATAACATGTCAGCCTGCGGTCAGCACGCAGCATGCCTCCATTCCGTCGCTCTTTGCCCGCCGAGACGGTTGAAAACCGCGGCGATTTTTTATTTTTTGTTTGTTCGTTCGTTTTGGGCTGCTTTTAGGTTTCGGCTCGTTCTTTAGGAGCCGCTCGGTAAGTCTCTATTCATTTTGTTACCTACTTTTTAGTTATGTGGCCTCCCCGGACTAGGATAGATCCCAATATTTTGTTCAAGAACAATTTAGTATGACTTTCTTTGAAATGTGATTCAATTTTAACCCAATAAGTGAAGACATTGTTCGAAATTTTACAAAATTCTTATATTTTGAAGGAAAATAATGATTTACAGCATATTTTAAAGAGCAGGAAAGCGGCCATTTTTAGCGCCAGAGCAGAGATTGCGCCGTGAGCTCTTCCAAAACGTCGCGCTTTTTATTCGACTGACAGCAGAATTACTGTTTGCATGCAGCTCAACACTTGTGAACAGTATAACGAAAACAATTGTGAAGAATACACAAATCCCCATTTAGATGCTTCGTACAAGCAACATTTTCACTATCAATCCATTCAAGGTTGCGGAGAACTTTTTGAGTGCACGGCACGATCTGATTTTCGTGAGATGTATGCTTGTCTTTTTGCTGTGCTTTAATACACAATTTAATTTATTATTTTTTCTTTAAACATAAAAGTTTTGCTGAAGACACTAGGTAAATGTTAGTTTTTAGTAACAATTTTTTTTGGAAAAAAGGTCCAAACTTGGTTAGAAGGTGTGTATTTAAGGCTCAAATATTTCTGACTTCGTTTGCGAAATCCGCCTTTTATTTCTAAACGTGTCCGGTTTAAAATAAAATAGTGAAGATGAAATGAATAGAAAAATTCGGATCTATCCTAGTCCGTGGGGCACATAACTAAAAAGTAGGTAACAAAATGAATAGAGACTTTCCGAGCGGCTTCTAGAGAACGAGTTGGAACCTAAAAGAAACCAAAAACGAACAAAAAAAATAAAAAATCGCCGCAGTTCACAACCGTCTCGGCGGGCAAAGGGCGACGGAATGGAGGCACGCCGCGTGCTGACCGCCTGCTGTTATAACCAGGATCTAACATGGTGAGGAGGGCGCGTGAAGCCGCATGCAGCGTGCTGACCGCGGCCTGACATGTTATAACCAGGATCTAACATGGTGAGGAGGGCACATAACTTTGCCGGCTTACAACCGCAACAAATGCAATTTTTCGTCTTTTTCTTTGTGACTTTTCTTGTTTAGGTCCCATGTTGTTCTGTAGGAGCCGCTCGGTAAGTCTCAAGTGGATTTGTTACATATAATACTTTTTAGTTATGTGGCCCCCCGGGCTAGGATAGATCCTTCTTGTTTAAAATGAGAAGGATTTATTTAAAGTGAAAGTCTCTGATGGTATGTGTTTTAAGAAAAACCAGCCTACCTAGGGTTCGTAGATTGAGAAACATTGGCACTTTTCCTCCTTGCAATCTAAAGGATTATAGGAATATTATCCTCTGAACATCTAATGATAATAAATACTATATATGGATGTGTGTTCTTATTTTTCGACTGCACTTTATCGACTAATTCTCAGTAAGTTTTTTTACGTTAGTTGCTGTTTCGACAATTTGCTAGTGTATGTCTACTATATTTGCTACTGTATTTGAGCGCGTTCTATGATGTATATAATAAATAAATAAGTAAATAAATAAATAATTATATCAAATAAATAAACTGTGTCAATTGATGTCATAAAGGGGCCGAATATTTGGGTTTGACCAAATTCCATAAAATTATTGCTTATTACGAATGGTTTCCCGCCAAAAAGGTCAGTAAAGAAATTTAAATTAAATTAAATTTCAAATAACTGCAGGAGAGAATTAGAAACAACCGACCAAGCAAGAATTTCTGAGTAAACTCAATGAACATAAGAGCTTTCTGTAGGAACTACTCAGTAGGGAGTGAAGATCTTATGAGTGTATAAAAGACAAATATGGGACAAATATGGACAAATATAATATGGACAAATAACAGTGGCTAGCCTCAAACTTGGGTAACTAAATCTGAAACCCCTTTGAAAAGTTCATTTTTTAAAAGAAAAATTGTGGTTTAAAACTCATTTCAGAGTACAGAAAAGCGGCGATTTTATAGTGTATGCACTCGTCTAGCTCATTTTTTATTTATTTGACTGGTAGTGTAAACGCGGCTTACTTGAAGCTGCGATGCAAAAATATGAGTGACTTCTACGACTGTTTTGACGTACACTATGAGAAGTGTTTAATTCCTTGCAAAGCGAGCAGCATTCTTGCTATCATTTGAATAAAAATCACAGCGATCTAATCGATTGCATGGCGTGATAATATCAATTCATGCACTAAATGGTTGCGGACTTTCTGCGCTCTAAAACAAAATTGTAAATCACAGCCTAGGCATTGAAAAATGAAAAAATTGTAAAATTTCCAACTGCGTGTTCACCTATTGGGGCAGGTGAATTAGACAATTTCAAGGAAGGTTATTCTAACCATAAATTCTTCCTAAACAACAGTTATTTTAACGGTCTTATGAGTCTGTAGTTTTTGGAAGATGTCCAGTTTTGCCTCGAAACCGTCGAGCTTGCTTACAAGAATGTCTAGTTGGACTTGTAAAAGTGTAAAATTTAACGTGAAAATGGTATAGTACTCAACGACTGGTGGCGAGGGCGCTAAGTTAGGAGCTGAAAAGTGGTCAAGGAAGGTTTTCTCGCAAAGTAGTCGCGGCCAGTCGACCTATTCGACAGCCTGAAGGAAGCAAAATGTGAGCAGCAGCATGTAGTGCCTCGGAGAGAGGCACCGTAAGAAGGGCGACGGCTGGCACAGCTGCAGCGAAATGCCTGTCTGTGGCGCCGACGGCATGAATGAGCGTTCTTGCGTCGGATTACACCGCGATATGGACCGCTATGAATTCCTCCCGTTCGCTTCTTCCTCTTCTTCTTCGTCGTTCGTTGCCTTTGCCACACTCTGCCACATAGCCAGGCTAATAAGTCAAAGCTCCTCTCGCTTCTGCTGCTCCTGCTGTAGTCATTAGTGTGGTGCTCGAGCCCAGAAGCATCGCCGGTGCAGTGGTACCTTTCCGTTTTCGCCATGTCCTACAGTAGCAGTGGACGACTGAAATAAGTTGAGGATCCTTAGGAAAAGAAAGCCCTCAGGCTGAAGCGACAGCGATAGCTCTCGAGTGTAACGAAGTATGAACAGTCCCAAAGACCTTCACCATCAGTAGGCTAGAGCGATCGTTTCCCTCAGTCAACAGCTCTTCATGACCAAAGAGTGCTGAGAAGTCTGATTCGTCACTGGAGTAAGACGACACCTATGGAATTGACATATTCTTCGCGCCGAGCAAACTCAAGGTTTCTAGTCCAGCTGAAGGAGCCCTTGGTGAAACCCTTGATAACACACGCGGAAGTGTTCGCACCATCTGTTGCCGATATGCTCGCTGGTATTTGGAGCCGAAGAACCTCTCAATAGATGCTGTTTGGACGCACAGTATGATTCATGCATTGCAGAACAAAGAATGCGAGGAGCACGTCTTCTGGTTCTCTCGAAAGGCTTCTCTTCATTGCCGAGCTCTTAGGGGTTCAAATAAAGGATAAAAGGATAAAGGACGGCGTTATTCAATCCCTTCTGGGATGCGCCAGCGCATTCTACTTCTACGGGATGTCGTGGAGGCGACATGAATGCGTATTTGGCCATACAATGACTTGCGGTGGCCAGCCGATGTACAAGTCAGCGCTCTATCCTTCCCAGACAACTCTGGTACCAAGGTGTCACCGATGTCGCGCAAGGGGGTTCGGATTCAGACGACGTGTCACAGATGTCTCGCAAAGCACGTTCGGTTGAGAATACATGTCACCGACGTCGTTTATCAGGTGCCTGGGTTCAGAAGAGGTGTCACCGATGTCGCGAAAGGCCTCTCCGGAATCAGACGACGTGTCACTGATGTCTCGCAAAGCACGTTCGGGGACCGGTGAAGGATGGGGTTCCATTAAGGGGACCGGTAAAGGGTTGAACAAAAGGTGGAACAAGCAATGGGGACCGGTGATGGAGGGACCAGTTATGGGGACTGGTAAAGGGGGGGGGGTGGGAGTGGTCCAGTGAAGGGTGGACCGGTGAAGAAGGGGGAGGGGTCCAGTGAAGGGGGAACCGGGAGAATGTTGACCAGTGAAGAGGGGAGCAGTAGTAGGGACCGACGAAGGGGGAGGGGGGACCAAGGAAGGGTTAACCGGAAAAAGGCTGACAATAAAGGACCAGTTAAGGGGGTCCAGTGAAGGTGGTGGACCTGTTTTGCCCTATTCGGCTATACCATTCTATATAGCAAAACTATTTTTTTAATGAATGAGAAAAGACCTAAAGAAGAGAAGAAGACGTTTGGAGTGTTTTATTCTCCGGGTTTGGGGCGAAACCCGAACCAGACGTTTGGCGGCCGGCAGGCCGTGGAAACCTGGTTCTTTATGATACATTTTCTAATCAACGGGGTGGGGTGTTTAATCGAGTAGCTTGGAAAGAAATATAATCAGGGTCATTTCACCATATCACTTGTTGATAAGTCGCGCCATCAGCGATTTCGGCAATATTTTCCTCGTTGAATTGCTGTAGGTCATTGATGAATCCGGATCTAGAAAGGCTGGAAATGGAAGGAAAGGATGGCTAATATGCCATTTCCACGTTGAATTGGACAATCTTCTAAGCTGACCTAATCGTAAGACTTTAGAAATCAAACCGTACCCTTCAAAAGAAATGAGCTTCTTCTATCTACAAAAGGATTAGAGTGTTTTGTTCGAGAAAATTTAAAAATATGACTTCTTTAAAGTTATGATTCACCTATCCAATAAGTGAACACGTTGTTTGAAATCTTATAAAATTTGGAGCTATCCTAGTTGGGAGGGGCAACCGTAAAGTTTCAATTGCCTATGTCGCCTCATGCCATACGATTGCATCCTCTGAGTTTAAATAAAAAGGCCTTGCACCGTGGAACAGTAGGCAATGTTAAATCGTAAAAACTTAAGCTTGGGAATGGAGACGTTAACCGCCGTATGCCTCCCTTCAATTAGGATAGATTCTAAGATTCTTATTTTTGAGTAAAAATAATGGTTCAAAGCCTGTTTCAAAGAGCGGGAAGGAGGTCATTTCTCAATGGTAAAAGAAGAGACTGCGCTATACTCTCCGAAGACGTCGCGATTTTTATTTTATTAATAGAAAATTTTTTGATTGCATGGAGTTGCACAGCTGTAAACAACACGAGAAAGCAATTGTAAGGACACACAGTTTCATGCTTCATGTAAGCAACATTTACACTATCAATCGAATAAAAATTGCGACGAGCATTTCCATTGCATGGCGCGATCTAAAATACAAGTTTTGTCAACTGATTTCACTCATTCGTGCAACTGAACCAAAAAACTTCAAAGAAGGTGGAACCAAGCTTCCCTTGGACATTAAAGTATTCTGACTATCTTGAAGAGTCTTTAACCTGTAAGGAGCTCGCTTCGATTTGAAAGACGTTCACTTGATTTCAAAAGCCGTAGACTAGCCTAGAAGAGTCCAATTTGACGTGAAAAGTGCCCATTTTAACGGGAAAACTGCTAAATCGAGGGTTCCTTAGCAGCTGCTAGTCATTCTAAAGGGCAGTACAGAACGAAGAAAGACGACGTGAAACGACAGGGAGGATCCAATATCCTCCAAGGATAGAGCGCCGCCGTCCGTGTCAGTTGACGCAGAGCAACAGCGGCAGCAGCAGCGCTAGCGTTCGCTGTAACAGTGGCTTTGAGAGTAAATAACGGATCAACGCCGTCCGACGGCCGATCGCTCTAAAAACAGATCTCATTTCGAAGGAGAAGAAGGCCCTCTGGAAGCCCACATGTGTTCGGGCTGCACTGGACGAGGAAACGTGTCATGTTCGCCCTTCAATTGCATTATTTTGCGGACCGTCGGCTTCCTCTCGCAAGAAGGGCATTCGTTATTTGGCAAATTTTCACTACTTTTGAACAAGTCCAGATGTGTATCTTGTCGACGGCTACAAGCTTTTGCGCACAGAAGTAATTTCTGGACAATGTGCAAGGATTATAGGGTTTTGTTTTATCTTCAACGGATATTTTTGTCCAAAATTATTGGATCACGGAAGAACTGCTTGCATTCTCTGTGCAGAGAAGCCGTCTTAAGGGCAAAGTTATTGGCGGTCTTATAACTAATCAACTACTGCCGTTTGAATTGCGGGTTGATGCGCAGGTTTGCGGGGTACTGTAGCGTGCGGTTGCTGCCGTTGCGTCACTGATCGCGTCGGCGTGCACGTAAGCATTCGATCAATGCTTAAACTCCAGTGAGCAACGAGAGCGGTTTGAGCACGAGCAGCTTGGTTGGCCCCACCCCGGAGTCCCTTCCCTAGCCTGGTTCTGCGCTCCCGTTGAGCGACGAGAGCGATTTGAGCACGAACAGCCTGCACGGGTCTTATCCTTCCTAGAGCGTGTCTGTAGGTTTGCGCGCTCAACGACAGAAACGAGCCCGATAACAATCGGCTTGGGTGATGTGCAGGTTTGGGGATACTGTAGCAAACGCACGGGAACATTCAAACAGCAGTAGGCAAGCCAATTTCAATAGCAGTTAGTTATAACTGCTATTGAAATTGGCTTGCCACGTTTCTAAAGAACTGGTGGGTGCCTGTCATTTTATAATTGACTATGAGCTGTAGGATACCAGCAGCTGATGGCTGATTTTTATGAGATAGCATTTTATAACGTTAGCTTCATCAGTCTTCACGCTTAACGGAATAAAAGTGTTCAGTGGAGATACCACGCGCAAATGAGAGCGACCTCAATCTTCTCACAGAGCTCATCAATTGAGCAAGACGATTGTCTGGCCGCTAAAGATGGACGACTTATCGCATAGCTGCTGAAAGTAGGGTGTTAGGTCAATTTATTTCGATCGACGTGAGCTAACTGTGCACCTGCGAGGTCGAAGCCGACATTATCAAGGTTTATATAAAGGTGAAACAGGATATGGCTTCTAGTAACTGAAGTAACTTCTCGCATTCATGGTATCTCCCCAATCATCTAATCTAAAGGGGCGGCAAAAGCTCTCGGACGCAAGTAATTGGCCACCCAGACGGCTGTTTCAAAGGAAATGGAATGAAATTCACAATATTTATTACTGTCGACCGTGCACATACAAAAAAGCTGTTAGACTTCCAAATTGCCTCCTTCCGCACGAATCTCTCAGCCTTCAATCTCTTAGGGAACGCCCCACGGCGACACTCAGGACTGTTCACTGACGGGTCTGTCTTCACTATTGACCAGCTTTTCAACCATCTCATCATCAAAACGACAGAATTCCTGCCAAGGACATAGAAAAAGCCAATTCGAAAAGAATACGAAGAACAATATCAGGATATTCTAGGTTTGTTATGGTTTTTTCAGAAATAACAGCTGGGAAAACATCGCTGATTTTTGTGGAAAGTGGAATCAAAATATCAAAAGAACTACCTTAAGGACATCCTGGAAAAAAGAAGTTTTTACTTGTGCATCTTTGGACATTCAAAATGGCGACTAGCAACTGGACTTTTAACCCAGATTCCGAGCCCGGTCACAAAGCTGAAGTGGTACAGTAGTGGTGCTCCGAAAATTTGCCGGGTTTCACCTCAACCGAAGAGTGGTCACTGCATAATCCGGAACTCAACCCTATTGACCACTCATTCTGATCTATGTTGAAGAGTAAAGACTGCGCAACATCCTGTAAAGACTCCACTTTGTAAGTCTCCAGCTTCTCTCTTCATAAAACCTCGGCATTCTAGAGATTAGCTGTCAATATTTTTGTTTGTGCCGCTCGAGGTCGTTGCGGCGGATCTTTATTTGCCGGCCTAACGTTTCGACGCTCCCGCCTTCTTCAGAGGCCTGAAAGTGGTGCAACTATTAGATAAGCGAATTATCCACCAAACGCTATCCCCACTCCAGCGGTTTCGCTTCCTTAGAGAAATCATCCATGGAAACCCATTCAAAGAGGGACAGACTCACGTTTGATCCACCTATGGAGTGCTTTCGCAACTCTCTGTTAGTACGACCGGGCGAATGAGACTTACTGCGCGGTGCTGGACAGATTGATCAATCAACAGTCTGCGTACATTAGGCTTACAAGGGAAGCTCCAAAGAATGCCTGGTTTCCATACCTTAATACACAGATAAAAGTTTCCAATGGCATGTTTAGCGTAAAGTGGTACCGAAAGCCGTTCGAAACATGTTTCTAACGACGCTGCGTTTTATGCTTGTTGGATGAGCAGAGGTGGCGTTGATTAAGATATTTTTCGAATATACGCAGACTGTTGATTGATCAATCTGATCCAGCACCGCACAGGAAGTCTCATTCGCCAGGTCGTACTAACAGAGAGCTGCGAAAGCACTCCATAGGTGGGTCAAACGTGAGTTTATCCCTCTTTGAATGGGTTTTAGGGGTGATTTCTCTAAGGAAGCGAAACCGCTAGAGTGGGGATAGCGTTTGATGGGGTGAGTCGCTTATCTAATAGTTGCACCACGTTCAGGACTCTGAAGAAGACGTGAGCATTGAAACGTTAGGCCTGGCAAATAAAGATCCACCGTAACAACCTCGAGCGGCACAAGCGAAAATATTGACAACTCCACTTTGTCACAACGAGCCCTGAAGAAAGCCTGGTAGGAGATTGGTGAAGAATTCCTGCGGTCCACCGTGGATGCGTTCTCCAATAGGCTGAAGGCGTGCGTGAGATCTTACTGACAAGTCCAGTCGCCATTTATGAAGTGGAAATATGCGCAGGGATTTTTTTCTTTTCAAGGTGTTCTCTAGTCGGTTCTACCTGTTGATTTTGATTACACTTTCTCCAAAAATCACCAAAAAAATCCCGTCAGCTGTTATTCCTGCAAAACCATAACAGTTGTCACATATCCTGATGTTGATGCTACTGTTTCATTCCAGTTGGCTTCTTCTATGTCCTTGACAGGAATTCTCTCACTTTAATGGTTTAAAAATTGGTCAATAGTGAAGACCGGCTCGGCAGTAAACAGTCCTACGCGCCGCCATAGATGTCGTCCCAATAAGACTGCGAAAGGAGATCGTTTTGAAC
Organism: Heligmosomoides polygyrus polygyrus; assembly: GCA_947396885.1. Taxonomy (NCBI): domain Eukaryota; kingdom Metazoa; phylum Nematoda; class Chromadorea; order Rhabditida; family Heligmosomidae; genus Heligmosomoides; species Heligmosomoides polygyrus. The sequence continues at coordinate 110,204,096 of OX377201.1, forward strand.
TCTAACTTATATGCGCCTGGGCCATATGTGTCTTCCAAGAAGAAATTGTTCACGTGCGCAAAATTGTAAACGATGATCAAAGGAAGCCGTGATAAACAGTTCTTGTCATACCTTCCCTTTTGCGATTCATTTTATGTTGTTTTTTGTTGCTCCCGTTTTTATCCCATTTGTGTAGTACCATGTCATCATCCCTATCATTTATAGGTTCCTCTGTGTGGATAGTAAAGTGACTGAGGATGCCAGGCACATGTGCCTGAGCTAGGTTTCTAGTGAATTCTCGGCCAAATCAAGTTGACAACGTTGGCCCAGGTTAGCGCATACTGAAAATCTAGAACTGGGATTAATAGCGAAGCACAATTTCCACGATTTCCACACCAATTTATTTCAGTGTCGTTGTTGTGTACACAGGATTGTACCAACTTAATTTCCGCTCGCTCGGTGTGTCGCTGCTCTGAGTTGACTCGTCTGATAGTTCCACCGTATCGTACGAACTGTCGTTGGATAGGACGCGCCTCAGACCCAGAAGGCTGCTGAAAGAACGCATCCAGGTGGGCTGCATGGGCAACACATTTATGGTTAAAGCTAAAACGATACCGTTTGTGTTGTGCAAAGAACATGGCGTCATGTAGGGTCGGGTAAAAATTGCTCTTGCTAACAGACTCGTACAGACCGGCCACTCCGAAAAGTTCTCGGAGAGGTGCTGAAAAGACCAAGTTATTGAAGCGGTGACTATTGCTTGGGAATGCCTTTGGGGCCTCTTATACACCAATTCGAAGACGGGCACGACTGGCTGCGCGGCGTTCCGACGTTGAGGACAGGGATGAGCGGCAGCGTTCACAGCCACGAGCTTTTGCGTATTGAGGACTATGCGCCGAGGATGACGGCAGAGACAGACACGCGGCTGAACGCGCCGCGCCCTTCCCTCTTGCAGCATGATTCGTCGAATGCAGTAACCAGAAATTCCGTCAAATGTGGTGTTTTGAGGCGGCGTAATGTAAATGCGGCGCCATTTGTCGGCGCGAAAAATCAATGGCAGGCAGGCCGCGCTGCGCGGCGGTGCAAGTATAAACTAGGCCTCACGCGGTAGATGATAAATCGGCTCTATTGTGGAGGAAATTACTGTTTAGGAAGATCAACGTACCTTTAGCCGAAGCGAACATCACATGCACTCCCTTTTTCATCATGTCAATGTAGACCTAAATATTTTCCTAATACTTTTTTTAATGTCTGCAAAAAACCGTTTATTCACACTCATGGATACGCCACAATTGGAGGAGAGTCAATATTTCACGAGGAGAAGAAAGAATATCGTGATATGAACTAAGCTACAACGATGATGTCAAAACAGGAAGCTCGCTTTGTTCTCTTCAAGAGTTCGAGTTCGGCGAACGTGTAGTGGAAGCAACTGGAAGTGTTATCAGCGCATGATGTGGGGACACCACATCTAACCGTACCACGCGCAGATGGTTCGAGAAATTTAGAGCTGGAGACTTCAGTCTCGAAGATCGGGAGGGACGCGGACCACTGCTGGAGGTCGACACCGTGAGTTAAAGGCAGTGCTGGATGCCAACCCAAGGAAGTTTACAAGAAAAATTGCTAGTGAGCTAAATATTGGCCATGCAACTGCTCTAGGCATTTAGAGATTTGAAGAGACCGAGCAACAGCAGTCTCGTCGTCTAAAGGTGTATTCGTCTCGTCTTTACACAACAAAAGCGATTCATTCACAACTGCTTTGAGACGTGTGACGAAAAATGAATTGTCCTTCGTGGACTGTCGTAGAGAATCCATGTTTCGCCACATGTCCGAAGGCATTCGTGAAAGGAATTGCTTTTGTTGTGCAAAGACGAGACGAACACGCTTCGGACGAGGAGATTGCTGCTGTTCGGTCTCTTCAAACCTCCTCAAATGCCGAGATGCGGTCGCATGGCTAACATTTAGTTTTTCAGCAATTTCCCCATGACGTTCAGGTTAACGGTTGACCAGGACGAAGCTCCGAAGCATTTTCCAAAGCCGGCATTGCACCAAAGAACGGTCACAGTGACTGTTTCGTGGCCAGTATCCACCACAGAGGTCTGGCTTCGGGCAAAACAGAACTACTATGAGGAACTCGAAAAAATGCACCAAAAATTGCATCTAATCTACACGATACATTTACGATACCAACAAAAAAAGGTACATTCCTACTCAACAACGTCCTACCGCTCTTTCATTGATGGCAATAAAAAATGAGTTAGCTGGAATGTGAAACTGTCGACCATCCTCCGTACTGTAATGTTCCTGGCCTTATGATATTAACTGGAGAGTCAACCTGCATAGTCGTTTCATCAATCTTTATCTGTACGGTACGTCGTCGTACACATACATAATATTTTATCGGATTTATGCCTATTGGACGACGTAGAGAGGTGGACCAGTGCCCTAGAAGGGAATCCGAGCTAACTGTTACCTAACCCATTACCGTATCGTTACAATACCGGCTACCTCCTTTAGCTCATACCTACTGGCCATTTTATACTGAACCCAAGGCCACGGTTCCACTTATTTAACCTTGACAGGGGATCGCTTACCAGACCTTTTCAAGTTCTTACTGCGACCACCGTATCTCTACAGTACATGCCATACCCGTCTGTTACAGACTATTACTTTTTGAAGCTCTTGACATCTCTCTGCTCTAGGAATGCCTCCAAAGCCAATGGAATGCGGCGTTTTTGTCGTCTCCGTAACTGCGGAATTTTGTGCTACTGGAATATTTAAACTAGTTTGTCGTTGCTGAAATGATTTTGAAATGTTATTTTAACTGAAAGCTTTCCTATGAAACTGATCATAGTATTTCAACGTGGTTGCTTTAAAACGGCTATTGTTTTTCAGCACCCGAAGTTTCGATCCTGTTTTACAGTAAATAAATATGTATTTCTAGGGATAAACCTAAAACACTGAAGCGAAACGCACCTCTTTCAAGCAGTTAACCCCCATTACATCGATATAGATTAGACCAGAACAGTCGATGATGAGGAACTTGTTTGGCATCGCACCCTTCTTCATGTTTTCCTGAATTGAAAATGAGTACAGCACCAGTAGTTGGTAGATAGAGGTACTCTTGTTATCTTTTACCGCGTTATATAACTTTAGAACGAGTCCTAGGTTCTATACTTCTACGCTTGGAGGTGTGGCACTACGAAATCGATCGGTATCCGTCAATCGCGCGCCTAATCGATATCGATGACTGTGCTACTGCACTTGGTCATCAAACTATAAACTCTGTGTATGACATCTATCCAACTCCACGAATTGTTGCAAATAAATAATTAAAATAAAATAGACCGGGCTAGAAAGAACATAACTCAATTAACCTTGTACATGTCATCAGAAAGCGCTGTGGATTCACCATCTCCCTTCTTTTCTGTATTGCAGACAGCGTTATCCCACTGCTGGCACACTACATCAACCATTTCGTGGAAATGATCCACATTTGTGAAGAGCAGTGGAGCATCAAATCGCACGACTATTACGTTCTGAACGAAACTGTTATTACCGATACTTTGCTTCTTTTGACACAAATTAGATTCGACTACCATATTTCGTATGCTGTTCATTCTCGACACCATTGCTTTCCAGTTAATTATTAGGGTGGAAATTATGTCCCGCCGCTTTTTTAAATTCTATTCTGAATTTTGCTGAAAGTTTTTTCGCGTAAATTTATATAGCATTTGAAAGAATGATTTCTGTAGAAAAGTGTTGCTTCGCTTTAACTCTTTCGACTTTTGTCAATTTTTAAGTGATTCAACTGGAATCGTACTATTATAATAATATAATAGCAAATCGAAAGTCATGAGGATAGGGAAAACAGATATGAACGTAGATGTCAGCATTGAGGCATAACAGCCTGAAATTGTTCAGAAGTTCACATATCTTGGAAGTACTGTGTCATGCGCTAGGAACGTGGAACCAGAAATACTGGCCAGGATCGTTAAGGCGGTAACTTGGACCAATCTGGACTTATCATCCATCGCGCTGATTATCAGGCTGCGGCTATACCACTCAATTGTCGTCCCTATTGTTGCCTACGCTGTGAAACATGGTCGATGTCGGTGAAGTACACCAGAAAGAACGCCTTCAATCAGATATCTTCGATGCATATTTAGGGCACGATACACAAACCGTGTGACTAACAGCGAAGTCCTTAAGCGGAGCGGATCAATGAGTCTCTCTACATTAATCGCACAAAGACGTCTACGCCTCGCAGGACGCGTCCTACGAATGTCCGAGCATCGACTTCCTGGAGGGCTGTGGTGGATTCCTCAAGATGGTATCAGAGCCCGCGGTCGTCCAAGGAACACATGGAGGCGAACATTCGAAAGGATCTACACCTTCTAAATATTTCCAGAGACGAAGGTGAAGAATTGGCACAAGACAGGCACAAGTGGAGAAGTCTCATCGCCCGATATGCTCAACAGCATGCGAGGAACTAAGGCCCCGTTTATACTTCATCGCGGCGCTGCGCGATGGCCGCGCTATGAGGCCAAATTGATCGATCGCGTCGCACAATCAATATGGCCACTATATGTGGCGTCGCGTCGCGCCGCGACGAAGTATAAACAGGGCCTAAGTCTAAGCAAGTAAATTGGAAAGTCAAAAAAGAAAAAAGACCTTCGCCGACAGCTCCTCCTCTCTACTTATGTTGAGTTTTTTTGCACAACATTACGCATCTTTCGAAAGAAGATGGGTTATTCTATAAGAAGTTCTGTTGGATTTTTCGTTTATCTTGATTTTCGCTAATTTTCAGGGCATCGAAGTGGGGTGCACAGAGGACGTAAATTATTTTCACTAACAGCTCCTATACTTTGGCTAAATTTTTTGGAAATTATTGTACGTGTTTTGAAAGAATTTTAGGTCTTCTGGACACTCACTTTAATGCCCGGAAAACTTGCGAAAATCGAAATGATCGAAAAAACCCGACACACGCGGATGTGGAGAAAAATTTCCTATTTCGATTGGCTTACAACGTTGTCCAAAAAACTCGTAGGCTGTCAGCGAAGATCATTTTTCTTTTTTGACTTTCCAGATTTATGACATAAAATTGGACAAAAATCGGAGTGGAAAAAAATGCGGAACAAATTTTCGGATAGAACACATAATTTTCTTTTGAATGTTGCATCACATTATGCAGAAACATTCAGCAGTGTTCAAAATGAAATGTTTAGAAAACGGCGTGACTTAGTTTCCAACCTAATATCGATCTCTGTGTATTTGGAAGTGCAGTGTACTGACCTCAACATAGCGGATCTGGTCGTATCGCTCCACGTCTCTGTACTCGGACGTTCCGGTTATATTCCCAAGCACATGCCATTCTGGCCTGCAAATACAAGTATTGTTAGGTAGAAGGTAAAGACGTGAGCCTAAAAGCAGAAGACTGCATTTTCTTAAATTTTAAATTTACATTTAGCGGCGTAGTTTGAAAATAGGTGAATCAAAGTGTTATGCTTGATGGCTACGAACTTTCTAAGAGTCCCCAGGCTCTAAATAAGAGCCCTTAACTTTAACTGGACAGGACGCTATTTGAAAAGCGGAAATGAAATTTGGGATTAATTTTTGTGGGTTGGAATCATCGAGATTAACATTGCTGAGGCAACCGCCAATGAAGGCTGTCAAGAAAAAGAAGATAGAGGAGGTAGAGGAGATACCTACAATTGCTGCCGCATTAGTGTAGTAAGCAAGGCGAATAAAATAGAGACTAATAATCCAACGATAACATCTGCGAAAGCGGTAGCTGCAAATGCTACCACCCAAATTGCCTAAACAATTGCTTCGGCGATTTTTGTGAATGCTATAAAACGCTTGAATAAACCAACCAAATCGATCTTTGATATAACCCATAGCTTCGGTAGTTGCTTGAACTTGAGGAACATATCGAACAGTGCCACAATAATGATGGAGGCGAGGATGCACTGCAGTAGACAAACAATCCCTTCTTCGAAAACTTGTCAAATTGTGGCTTCTTCACAATGTTTGTTTCTTCGTGAAGATATGAACGCTTTAGGCTTGTTCCATAGTTGAAAAGACATTGTACTGTGCCTCTTGACAAATATTCAACAAACCATGGGAAGTGGTCCAAGAAACGCTCCACCGAATTGAAGCACAACGAATATGAAGAGCGATGAAAAAACGGCAAACAACTGTAATTCAACATCGGTAAAGGAAACTGCTGTAAACATCGTTAAAGCAGAGAACTAGCTGACATTCGTGTAAGATAGTTTTATTGTGGAAGAACTGGGTGTCCGGAAAGTTTTTAGGATGCTTTGTCAATTTATTCAAGGCATTTAGAGCATCAGAATTCTTCTGCCGTACTTCGTTTAACATGGCGCACAAGACCCCTTTATACTTCCAAGCGACGCGACAGCATATATAATGGCCAAATCGATCGATCGCGCCGCCCCGATCAATGTGGCCATAATATGTGGCGTCGCATCGCTCGGCGTCGAAGTATAAATGGGCTCTAAGGCGGCATTTATACTCTCACCGCCGTCCGACGCGGCGGTTATGGCCGGCATAGCTATCAATTTTTCGTTCCACCTGCGGCGCCGCGTTGCCTTTGTACTCCGCCGCCTCAAACACAGACACGGAAATGTGGCTCTTTGAATCAATTGCGTGGTAACTCATTCGAACTTGGTTACGTCGCTCAAAGAATGAGCTAGAATTCTCTTCTCTAGTTAAGGAACGGATGCCCTGGAATCAGTTCAGCCATAGATAGGGAAGTTGTTTCCGTAAAGCATAGTTTTTTAGTTTCTGCATACACCTTGCTTTTTGAGCACAACGAATAACAACAACACAACGAACACTTGGTGATATAAAACGGTGTTGCCTATAAAAATACCACTTTTGACGAAATTTTGGGTTACGATATTCGGCGAATTGCGCCGCTGAGGGGAAGGATGCGATCAGCCGCGGTAGACTGCGGAGTGCGGAGTCGAAGCGGGCGGACGACGACACCTCGAGGAATACTAAGAGTAAGCTGACCGCTTTTTGGGTGTCAATTATAGTTTCCATGTGGGTTGGGCATTTCTGTAATATTTACCCTTTATTAGTTTGTAGCACAATGAAATAAAGATCTGTCCCAATTGGAGGGAATGAGGGTGCCGCTAGAAAAGCAAAAAGAATGCAAACGGCTAGAAAATTGCAAGAAGTGCTCCTGTCGTAGGTTTTTCAGTGTTTCGTCCTTCCAGAATAGTTCGTTATCATTTTCGCCGCCGTTGTCAGAAAAGACAGGGTGAGGTAAGCTCCTTCTTCCCCTCACTAGGATAAATTTGAGATCGAATTCGTGCCCAAATCTTCAGAGGCCCTCCCAGACATTTTAGGTTTATTTGTGAACTTCCCGATTAGTTTTCTCAATTTCTTCTTTCGGCTCTTTTTCAGAAATATTCCATGTATTGCATTGGGCTTGTCTTGGTGAATTACTTCAGGGCTGATTTTTCAAACGATGCATGCAGATTTTTGGGAAATCTGGTCCCTGTTTGGGTGAAACAGCTCAGCTTTCACAGTCTAGTCTGCTCCGTTCAACGAGGGGATCAATATGAGGTCCAAGATATTTCAGTAAAGAAGTTCCGTAATACGCAGATGCTCGTGGCCGAGCGTCGCTGGAGTTGCTGTTTCTAACTGCAATCGCCGCGGCGGGATTATAAAAGCCGCCTAAGGCCTCGTTTATGCTTCCGACGCCGAGTGACGCGATAGCATGTATAATACCGTCGGCAAACATCCGCCAAAACGCGCCGTCGGCGGATTAATCCGCCTTTTCTACCGCTTTGCCATAACTTCACTCATAGTCGATTAACATGGGTCCATTGTTCGAGTCAGATCAACATGATCCACCCAATGCCGTAAACACTTAGCATGACTTTGAAATTTTTGAGTTCAAGATATCCCTAGTTAAGCGAGCCCGTTATTCTTTTGAACTGATCCACATCCACTCTTGAACGAACCTAATTATGCCCCTAGCAGGGCTGCCCAGTAGAATTTTTAAATTTTTAAACGTTGTCGAAAATGTGTTGCATTTGCCATTTTTGCCATTTTAGGTTTTGCCTCATTACGGTGCCTATTCGATATAAAATTTGCCTAGTTAGTTCCATTTACACCACTCCATGCATTCTCAACTGCCGATTTTTTCGTTTTCGCTAATTATTTACTTTTGTTCAAGGGCTTATTTTTGCTGAAGTTTCTCTATATGATGTCTATTGCAAACATAGACTTTACCATTACTTTGATAAAAAATAAGATAGCGCATAGGCAAAGCCTAAAAATAACATGAAATACATTTCGAAACGTTTAAAATTTTAAAAATTGTTCTGGGCAGGTCCATTCCTCTAGAAAGCATAATAGGGAGAGACTCGGGAGCGAATATGGATGTAATTTACCGGCCTTCACTTTTCACTCATTATGTTCCAGACACCCTAGCATATTTCTCGTCTTCGAGAAGCACATGTATTTTAAAAGAGCAAACCTGGGTGCGAGTACCGGCAAGCGAATTCACCAATGTGCGAGCCAGGGAGCAGGAACAAGGGAATACAGGAAAGAAACTGCTGATTGCGGACGTGAAGCCTGCTGCGAAGAACTCCTTAATTTTTCTCATCCACCTTAGCACTTTGAGAAACACATAGGTAAGGTTCAATGCTAGACATGTGACTGCTGCATACTAATACCAGCATTGTGTGTATTAGTATGTTTGCCTGTACATCTACGTGCTGTGCAAGAGCAAAATCTCGCAAACCAGTTTCAAACATCAATTATTTTTCAAACAAAGGTGTTACAAAATGAACAATTGCACACCTGTTTGATATCTATGGAGTAGCTATGTTTTTTAGCAAGCAGTTTCGCCATAGATATATGAACCGCCATGATTACGACAGCTATGGGCATGGCTTCCATCGCAACATGTGGAAGAAGTTCCCATCTTGGAAAGGCTGGTAGTGGAAGGCTGAAGTCCTTGAAATGTTGTTTGCAAAGACGCTGCTGATGACAAGATTAGTTAGCAATGATACAAGATACAGTGGCGGTGTCATATTTACGGGCACTTACCTCGATCGTAACTTTGGAACCATGGAGTCCAGAGAAAAATGAGTAGGTTTTCAAAATCCTTTGGAAATCCTTTACATTACGCAACTAAATGTTGTCTTGGCACGCTAAATTTACAGCGAAATTCGAGTGAAAGAAAAGTGTTCATGAGATAATGGATGGGAAACACCTCAAAATCACATATTACAGCAGTCGACGATCTTCATGGCAACTCCGCTGGGATAGCCAATTCAGATTCTTCGGTCTTAAGTGCTTCACCACTTTGTCCACGTCGTTTCAAAAGTGTTCAATAGGTTTAAATCGGGAGATTGCGCAAGCCACTTCATTATCCTTTTCGCCTCAAGTCACTGCTTCGCATTTCTGTTCGTATGTTTTGGATCGTTGTTGTGCTGGGAAATAAAGCCTCTTCCCATCTTCTTGCTAGCGAACGGATTCATCACATTTCCAGTATATCCGCATACAGGTGTTGGTTTATAGTTCAAGGATTGCAGGTATTAGCTCTGGCCCACGTCTGCTCAGTGCCACCCATACCGTGAATTTGGATTGAATTGTTCACCGACGCGCGACGAACATAGCATGTTCTGTCAGCCTGTTGAACTTTGATTCGTCTGAAAATGTCACTTTTCTCAGCCTCTCCCCTAGATGTTTTCTAGTGAAATTGACGCGTACTATCCGATTCCACGACGAGACCAATGGGTTTCGTCAAACTCGCGTCCTCTCAATCCAAACTCAGCTAAACGATTCCGAATGCTCCGAACCGAAATTCATATGGTTCCGCTTGCCGTTACTTTTCTCTGGACATCAACAGTTGCTTTAACCTAATCTTTCATTGAAAGGCGATTAATATCAAGATCCTACAGGGGTGTCACGCATTCGTTGCTTTTTCTTCCTCCCGTGTTCTCCTTCATTCGCCTGCACTTCTTTGTACGCTTGAAAAACAGTAGATCTCGGCAAATAGAGCTTTCTTCCGATGTAGGCGTAGAGTCTTTTCATGTTTCGAAGAACCACAACTTGAGCCAGCTGTGCTGCGGTTAGCCACTTGCCTTTCGCCATCTTCAATAGGTGTGCTTCGAGGTGAAGAGGACCATAATCGACTAACACTATGTAAAACTGTTTGTGCCGCGCATTTATCGATTTTAGAATTGATCATTGTGATTTTGAAAAGGTGTTTCCAATGTAGTACATTATGACAGTTTTCCTTCCGCTAGAATTTCTCTTTGCATTTAGCCACGCTAAGACAAAAGCTAGATATGTTTTGTAGAGAAATTTCAGTGATTCTATAATAAAAAACCTACGCAAGTTTTCTCTGTAGTCTTCGGTTCCAAAGTTACGATCAAAAAATCACGCAAAGGTGGGTGTCCGCAAATATTTTGCCGCCACCATATATGTGTATGTGTGTATATGTGCGTGCGCGTATAGCTTCGGTTAAGTCGATGAAAATTTAAAATCACCCTGTTGGAATATTGCCAACCGTCGCCACCCTGAATCTCGTTTCGAGGCTTAACTGCCATGATATGGCTGCTCCACATATTACCTGAAAATTGTGTTATAATAAGCGCAGGGAACTCTTATTCATAAAAACAAAACAAGCATCGGTGAAGTGCACTTAATCGCCATGTCATTTTCTGGCACATCGTGTGCACGTTTGACTACGCGTTGTAAAGGGAAGTTGCAGTTGAAAAGTGTGATTTACCATTGCTCAGACAGAATGAAGTTTTCGAATGAAGATTGGATTTCAGAAAAAACCAAAGGTTGCACGGAGCCGTATCTAATCGATAAGTAGGGTCACGCTCAATGTCCTCTCTTCAATAATGAGAATGACGGCGATGTTATAGTATGAATCTGAATTCTGATAAGGGAACTCACCACGAGTAATTCGAATGGAATTGGAACAGGAGAGTGAGCCACCACGTGCGGGTTAATATATTGTTTTCCAATAAATAATACTGTCATAGTTACAGCTGATACAAGTAGCGTGGTAAAATTTGTCCGAGATATTTCAACAACGATGTCGAATGCTCGCTGGAAGAGCTTTTATAGTTACTTCATTAACGTATCTAAAACGCAATGCACTTTAATGACTGGAGAAGAATTTCAGGTATGAAAATCTTTTTTTGAAATGAACTTGTTAGCGCCACAGCTCTAAAGGCCTCCGCACACTTTTGCTGCAAAGCCTACCCTTAACCAGAGGGCGGCGAACGGCGAGCGGTAAGCGGTGTTCAGCTGTGGCGCGGCAAGTGCGGCAGCGACAATAATGCTGCGGCGCAGCGTTCTGTCTGTCTGCGCTCTAGCCGACCGCGGCGGTGATGGGCTAGAACGGAAACAGAAGGCGGGAAAGCGAATAGTAGCAGTAGGTCCCGACTAGAGATACAGTACCTCGCAGCTCCGTGCCTCTGCCGCTTGCCACAAGGAAGATTCGAGTTCGTGAGCGGCGCGCTTCACTCGAATTTCGCAGCCTGCCGCCCGTCACTTGTCGCAGAGGTGTGCGAAGGCCCCGTTTATACTTCCATCGCCGGGCGACGCGATTCGAACGGAGCGATATGTGCCATCGCATCGCTGTTTTGGACGGCGATGAGCACT